>CP139501.1:26065339-26321305 GCA_021014915.2 Artemisia tridentata subsp. tridentata | reverse complement strand
TGGCATCTCAGAAAATATACCTATCGACAAGATCAAGAAGATGGTCGAAAATGCATGGAAAGATATAAACGTGGGATGTCTAAAGCCGAGGGATGTTCCAATGGATGTGCTTGCTCCTATTGTTAATCTTGCACATATGATAGATGTGACATACAAATACATTGATGGATTCATGTAGTCTTTATGTATATGCTGCATAAAGTATTATTTTATGCATAATGTATTATTTTATAAAATTATGTTGCAGTTATTTTTAGAGGAAAAAAATAAGTCAAGCATTGTGTTGGTTGGTTTTTTACTCGCAGTTGTGTTGGTTGGATATAACTGCTATTTTTCGACTATAAAATGTTGAATTTGGTTGCATATTATATTTAACAAAATCTGATATGCAATTTTATATAAAATTTTGAATTTTATAGTCGAAAAGCAAGTATCATGGAAAAATGCTGATATGAAATTTTATAGAGTTGTTTGCCCAACGTTTATTGAAGAACCTATTTGTATTTGTTGAGTTATTAGTTAAAAAGTTTATTAAAGAACCTGTCTTTGAAACTATAGTTAATTCTTATGTATCATGATTAATCAATAAAAATAAGTTTATTGTCTCTTTACTTTTCCATAAGTTACATTGCAAACATATCATCTAATACGGTTATTTTGAAAATCAGCACTAACAAGTAGTACCAACAGCATTAACTGAACAAGCAGCATTAAGTTTTCACAACTAGCAACATTAATTTATGAGGAGCAGCCGTATTAACTTTGGATCTACGAGCAGACTTATCTACTTGAGTTAGGATTTGTTTCCACCATAAAATTCGACTCCAAATATTAGATTGAATAGTCAGCAAACAAGCCTGTGCATCGCACGGGTTGTATCATGCCTCGTTAATACAAAATGTAAAGCACAATGTACAAATCCGTATCCACAAAATTCCTAATCCTTTCACCTCCTCACGTCGTAATAGCAAACAACAACTACAACCACGTCCTAAATCTCATGCTAACACCAACTCAGATTCGAAACATAAACAAGAAAAAAATAATAGATCTCAAATTCGTGTTAGGGGCCATAAACCAAAATCTTTAAAGATTAACATGTTTTCATCATAGATCTGTGACAAGTTAATCTTGTCTTTCAATATCCGAAAAATCAAAAAAACGAATAAGAACAAGAGTGCTCATATTCAATCTTTATTTCGTTTAAAGAAGCTCAAGAACGAACAAGAACATAAACGAAATCAAACACAATACAACCTACCCGTGACCTTCAATAAAGATCTTGAAGCCGATTTAGAAAAGACAATAGGGTTGTTTTCTGTTTGTATTTCGTTACATAAATGGAGTTATATGGATTATGTGGTTCAATCGTTTGTATAATGAAACACAAGGAGGGTTCATGAGTTTGTTTGATGTTCAGATTTAAAAAAGATAAGAACACAAATGATGGTTTTTTTTTTCATTGTTTTGCGAAGGAGAGTGATGGGGGCGGAGATTGTGAGAAATGTGTGATTAGGGTTAGTATTAGGGTTGGTGTAGTTTTATGGCCGGGTTATACAAGGTGTGGGTCTACCGGGGATTGTTATGGACCGAACTATTGTGCTTGTGTCATAATCGGATATTTGGGCTGGAGATTATAATAGAAGGTTGTTTGGGCTGAAATCATATTACATGAATTTTTGGGCTGCCATTTTGATGTCCGAATTTTCAGTAACTGCCATGTATATTAATAAAAATCCATAACAAAAGTTGTCATTCATTCGTAAAGTTATTTCTATAAAAAACGTACAACTGAAAAAAATTTGCTCGCCACAAAATTAGTTGCTGGGTACCCGCCGTCGCATTGCGCGGGTACCCTGCTAGTATTTATTTTATGCATTTATATGTATCAACGCATAAACTTTCATTAGTTCATGTCGTCTAACAATTTTTAATCATTTTTATTTTCCTAAGTTGATACTGATGAAAAGTTTGTGGCACACCAGTTTAAATGAATTGAAGAGAGCACCTAAACGTCATTAGTTATATATTTTCAGTGATTACCGGATATCACTTGCATGCAGTGGCGAAGCTAGGGAAAAAACTTCGGGGGGTCGGGATCTAAAATTCTATAATGCTTAGTATATACCGAAAAAATTTCGGGGGGTCGAAACCGAATATACCGAAATTTTTCTACACGAAAACTATATACCCCTACATCGTAAAAAAAATTTCGGGGGGTCGGGCGCCCCGCCCCTTAATAGCTGCGCCCCTGCTTGCATGTGTATTGGGAAGTTTCTTTGTTGGTGGTTATTAGCCCAGAACAGGGTGAAAATAATCAATTACCTAACTAATTACCAATGAATAATTACCGGATATCACTTGCAATCGTGCAATCATTTTTCAAAGTAAACTATTCGACCCTATTGCCTTGGTATCACGAATATCTACTTGGGATAAGACCAAATGTATGTTATTGAATTAGGCACAAATCAATAACCCTTGGGCATCCAAGTGTTTAGGTTTTCTGTTTCGTATCTCTCATGCATGATTTGATCTTCCTATTTATAGAAAAATACTCATAGCTAGTCAAATGGAATTATGAGGATTAATCGGCCCATTAATAGTCTCATAATTATACCCATTATAGCTAATAGTGGTTACACGACCAATTAAACGTGGTCATTAAATGCAGGTATGACTGCCACTTGAATATGTCAAAGCCGTTACAAGTTAACCTCCAGCAGAGTCCAGGTTCACTTATCAGAAACACTCATCAGCATGTTGCTGATGGTTTCAGTCTCTGATGGATACCACTTGCTGATTAAATAACTTGCTGAAGGATTACACCTTCTGATGAGTTACTCCCTGATGAGTACATCAGAAACATCAAACCACTTATCAGAGTCCGGGTAGTCAGGGACCTGATGGGTGTACACTCCGTACTCTCATGTTATACCAAGGATAACATCAGTCTCCCCCATGTCCTTCATGGAGAACTTTGATGACAAAAGTTCCTTTGTCAGGTCAACCTGATCTTGGTCAGTGCTAAATATCAGCATGTCATCAACATATTGACAAATGATGACTCCTTTACCAGATTCATCAAATTTGCTATATACACATTTTAAGTAAATAACTACTAGACCAAACCACTTCATTAAATTTTTGATGCCATTGTTTAGGTGCCTGCTTCAGTCCATAGAGAGACTTAATCAGTTTACACACCTTTTTTTCATTGCCAGACATGATGAAGCCCTGAGGTTGGTTCATATAAACCTCTTCATCCAATTCACCATTAAAGAAAGCTGTCTTCATATCCATCTGATGATTAATCAGATTGTGAATTCATGCTGTTGGGTCCTTCAGTACCCAAGAGTTGTTAAAACAAGATTTGAATACAAATTAAGCTAAGTGTAAATGAAACCAAAAATATTCTAAGTCACTGAGTGAACAATCACTCAGTGAGTTACCTTCAAGATCCTCAGGACGAGTCTAAGAAGAAAGATTCACCACACAGTGAGGCGGTACTCACTGAAGTGTTACTTGAGACGAAGAAGAAGGTAATGGATCAGTGAGCTTTAGACAATAGCTCACTGAACCCAGTCTCCTCAACAACAACAACTGAAGACTGAAGACAAATGCCTGAAGAACCTAAAGCCTGAATAAAAGGCGGGAAAGGAGGGAAGGTTTTAAGAAGATAAGAACAAGTCTTATCGGGGTCAAACAAACCATCCCTCAAGTGGCCAAAAGTCTAAGAAGTGTAAGGTCAGACACTCGAATACTTTTTGGCGCAATCCTATTGGTTCTTGGAAATGACAACTACTGTTGTAGTTGTCAGACACGCTTCCTATTTGTTTATCTAGTTTTACTCTTCAGTACTCTTAACATGTTTGCCTATAAATAGCAAACAGATAGGAGAAAAGTGGGTTAGGTATTCTTGTGCAATTAAAGCTTAGACTTTCACAAATACCCCTTTTCTCCTACAAAGAGTAACGTATCCCTGAGATAGCTCAGTGGGTCGAATTGTTACCACTTAAGCATAGCTTGAGTTTAGATAGGAGACACCATACCTTGTCTATTCAATCCCAAGTGTTTGTTCCGCAAAACATGGAGAAAAGTGGGTTAGGTATTCTTGTGCAATTAAAGCTTAGACTTTCACAAATACCCCTTTTCTCCTACAAAGAGTAACGTATCCCTGAGATAGCTCAGTGGGTCGAATTGTTACCACTTAAGCATAGCTTGAGTTTAGATAGGAGACACCATACCTTGTCTATTCAATCCCAAGTGTTTGTTCCGCAAAACACTTGGGTAATAGATTCTTTGATTCATTTCTAATAAGAATTTAAACGTTGAAAATACTGTGTGTTTTTATATTAACGCTTCATTAACTGTTAGAATTAATCAATAAATTGTATTAGTCATAAACACAAATAGATTAACTTTATAGTTAACTCTAAGCGTGTTAAGGGAACAACAAGTGGTATCAGAGCCTCTGGTTTATAAAATCTTTCAAAATTAACCAAGAGTGCTCAAGGTTTTAAAAACCAAGATCCTACTATGACTGATGCAAATGTGCCCCAGCTAGTCGACAAAAAGGGTGGAAGCTTTTCAACTGTTGCCCCACGACTTGAAGCTGGTAAATTTAGCAAGTGGAAAAAGCGAATGCTTTGCTACTTGACTGGTATGGAACCATACTACATCACTTGTGTCAAAGATGGTCCTTATGTCCCAAAGACTGCTGAAGGGCTAAACAAGCCTGAGGCTCAATGGACCATTGATGAGAGGAGGGTGGTCAATCAAGACCAACGCCTGAAAGGCATCATTATATCATGTCTTCCTGACGATATAATGGAATCAGTCATCAAATTTTCAACAGCTAAGCAAACTTGGGATGAATTGGTCAATAGCTTTGAGGGTCCCTCAGATACGAAGGAAAACATGGTCATGGACCTGAAACTTGAGTATAATACTTTCAGGGCAAAAGACTCTGAAAGTCTCTCTCAGACTTATACCAGATACAAGACTTTGATAAACGAACTATCAAATGATGATGTAGTTTTGTCTAAGCATGAGACAAATGTTGGCTTTGTCAACAGTCTCCCTGAGAAGTGCCTAAACTTCTCACAAGGCCTGAGGATTGCTAATCACATTCAGACTCTTGAGCTCTCTGAGATCTATGGGAAGTTTGTCTATGAAGACAACTTAATCTCAAGGAGATACCCTGACTCAAAAGCTCTTGAGTTCAAAAAGGCCTTGACCTCCACACCCATATCAACTGCTTTTTATACTAATGGTGTTGTGCAGGACTTTCAAGAGGATTCTGAGGATGAAATTGATGAAAGGACTAGTGATGAGTACCTAAAAGATTTAAACTTGGAATTCCAAGAGAGGGCACTCCTTGCCAGTTCAAAACGTTTCATCAAAAGAAACCAGTCCAACTTTTCAAAAGGAAAAGCAAATGAAACCACTGAATGCTTTAATTGTGGTAAAAAGGGTCATTTTGCTAGGGACTGTTATTCTAAAACCATCTCAGAACCCTCTTACAAATTTTCAGGAAATAGTTCATCAGGAACTAGCAAGTTTCAACCTAGAATGTTTCAGTCGACCCAACAATTTCAAAACAAGGGTCAAATAGACTTTGAAGCAAAATATAGGAAAGCTAAGGCTAAACTTGCAATTCTTGAAACTAATCCCTCTATGTCTCAGGCTGCTCAAACATCCAAACCTGTTCAGGCAAAGAACAAGGTTTTAGTAGCTGAAGCTTATGATTGGGATGAAGAAGAGGTCTCCTCAGATGAGGAAATTAGAGTGAGTGCACTGATGGCACTCTCTGAAGGTGATCAGGTGGCTGTTGGGAAAAGCAATGCAAGGAATGGAGAGTGGGTAAACATCACCATGAAGAAGGTAAACACTTTACTTTCTATGGATGATGATTCTGATTGGCAGTCTTACATGAATTATATTTGTGTAGATCTTAAATTTGTTGAGGAACAAAGGCTTAACATGTTCTCAAAATATAACAACATAGTGTCAAAATTGAATAAATGTAGAGATGAATTGCTTGTACTGAAGCAATCCAAATTAGAAACAATTACTCTACAAATTCAGAACAATGAAATTTTGAAACAAAACCAAGCCCTACAAACTGAACTTAACAAAGAAAAGGCAGTCATCCAAGGCTGGACCAAAAAGAACCCCAAGGTCTTTGATACTGTGGGTTTAATCCCTAGGAAAACAATAGGAATTGACCATCACATGGTTAACCTCTATGTAAGTCCCAGTGAATTGACCTTTGTTCCAGCTGGCATATCATTTGAGCAAGAAATGCTTCCCAAGTCAAATGACTGGATTGTCAGGGACAACCCAGTCAGTAAGTTACCAAACTTTGAGACTAGAAAGATCTTGCTTCCTGAAAGTCAGGCTTTGAAAAATATGCTTGGACTTACTGAACAACTCAGTAAGCTTGAACTCACTGAACAACTCAGTAATACTGAGTCAGTGAATGAGTCTGAATCAGAATCATATCCACCACTCCCACCACTGAATACCCTTCAGGGTGATGCACCCAACTTAGGCCTCCCACCAATGGTCTACTCTCAACACTCTCCAAAGGAGAGGTCAGGAATGGGAAAAACAATCCTGAAAAGACCAACACTTGAAGTCTCAGTAAATACTGATGACTCATCATCTTCAGTCCCTTCTGAAGTAATAACCCAAAACCCTGACTCAAAATTTGATCAGTTGGCTGAAATGGTCAGGAAGCTGGGTGAGAAGATTACATCTTCTGAGAAACCTTCTCAATCCAATAAGGAACAAAAATCAGCTTCCTCAAGAACCAAACCCAAACCCTTAAAACCCCTGAAAAGATGTGAACTGTGTAACTATACCAATCATATCAATGATGATTGCTATAGAATTCTTTACTGCATGATTTGCAAAAAAGATGATCACAGGACCTCTGATCATAAAACACACTCAGTCACATCAAAGATGGCAAGCCTTAAAGCTCAGTTTTTAAACTACCCTTCTGATTCTAAACAGAAACAGAAACAAAAGGCAAAACCTTTTGCACCTTGCCCTTACTGTAGGTTCAATGACCACCATCCTAAGGATTGTCAAATTGACAATTGTTGTGAAAATAGTGGAAGTCCCACTCATGACACCTCAGGACTGGATAAGGTCATTCAGGCCAGAAGAGGTATGACAAAGTCAGCCTCTCAGTCTACTGAGTCTACATCTGCAATCAAATGCATAATTTGTGGTAGCTCAGTCCACTCCTCCACTGACCATAAATCAGTTGTAAATGTTAAAAAGACCCCCAAAGCTAAGCCCTCCAAGAAGTGGAGTCCTATAAAGAACTAACCCAGTTTACTATTTGTGCAGAAACATGCCAGGGATCCTGTTTGGCATCTAGATAGTAGATGTTCAAGGAGCATGACTGGTGTGAAGGAATATCTGCACAAGTATGAGGATGAATCAGGACCCAAAGTGATATTTGCTGATAACTCATCATGTCTCACTGAAGGTTATGGTTCAGTAAACTGCAATGGTATAGTCTTTACTAGGATAACTTATGTAAAAGGTCTTAAATACAATTTGATAAGTGTCAGTCAACTATGTGATGCTAAATACATAGTTCAGTTTGATGATAAGCAAGGAATCATCTTCAATGCTAATAAGGAAGTTGTCCTTATTGCACCAAGAAGACATGATGTTTATGTGTTGGACATGTCTAGTCTGACTCAGAATGGAACTTGTCTCTTTACCAAGGCCACTGATACTCTCAACTGGCTTTGGCATAAGAGACTCTCCCACCAGAACTTCAAAAACATAAACAACCTTGTAAAACAAAACAAGGTCCTTGGCCTACCATCTCTTGTGTTTTCAAAGGATAAACCATGCTCAGCTTGTGAAAAAGGTAAACATCACAGAGCATCCTTTAAAACCAAAACCAACTTTTCCATCAGGAACTGCCTAAATCTTCTCCATATGGATCTATTTGGACCAATTAGTCCTAGATCCATTAACCATGAGAAGTATACTCTGGTCATTGTGGATGAGTACTCAAGATACACTTGGGTATACTTCCTGATCAAAAAGAGTCAGGCAGCTGAAACAATTATGTCCTTTGTCAGGAATATTGAAAATCAAAATGACATCAAAGTCAAACAGATTAGAACTGACAATGGAACAGAGTTCAAAAATTATGAACTTGAATGTTTCTGTGATGAGAAAGGGATTTCCCAAAATTTTTCCTCACCTTACACACCTGAACAAAATGGTGTGGTTGAAAGGAAGAATAGAACCCTCATTGAAGCAGCCAGGACAATGCTAAATGGATCAGTCCTTTCCAAACACTTCTGGACTGAAGCAGTAAAGACTGCCTGTTACATACAAAACAGATCCATCATTGTTAAGAGACATAGCAAAACTCTTTATGAGTTATTCAAGGGAAGGATCCCTGACATCAGCTACTTTCATGTCTTTGGGTGTCCTGTGTTTATTCATAATCACAAGGATCACTTAGGAAAATTTGATGCCAAAGCTGATGATGGATACTTCCTTGGATACTCCCTTGTCTCAAAGGCCTTCAGGGTGTTCAACACTAGGAGACAGCATACTGAGGAAACATTTCATGTTACCTTTGATTAGAGCACTGATGCTATCAGTGTCTCTAACAACTCAGTGGAAGAGATAGGTATTGATGAATCATCAAGATATCCTCCTGATGAACATCATCCTGAAAATGGTCCTTCCACTCAGTACCAAGCAAATGCTGACATCTCCTATTACATCATTCCCCACAACCTTCCTTACCCAACCATCACTGAGTTTGTTGAAGCACAAAGAAGTACTGATGAAATCATTCAGACTGAACAAAATACTCAGGAACCAAACAATCACAGTGATGAGTCTACCCACTCAGACACTCAAGATGCTGAAGATCATTATGTGTCTGATCCTGATCCTACCCATCAGGCATCAAGTTCTAGTCAGTATCCTAGACCTCAGGACAGATGGACTAGGTCTCAGGATATAGAACTTGTCAATATAATTGGTGAGCCTACTGAAGGCATGCCTACAAGAAGCATGGCTGCATAACTGAGAGCAACCTCATCTAATGAATGCCTCTTTGTGGATTTCATTTCCACAATTGAACCCAAAAGTGTTAAGGAAGCACTTAATCATCCAAGTTGAGTTCAAGCCATGCATGATGAACTGGAACAATTTGAAAAAAACAAGATAATGACCTTGGTCAAGTGTCCTGAAGATGTTTCAGTCATTGGCATGAAATGGGTATTCAAAAATAAATCTAATGAAAATGGCATAGTCATTAAAAACAAAGCCAGACTTGTAGCCAAATGCTATAATCAACAAGAAGGCCTTGACTATGAAGAAACATTTGCACCAGTAGCAAGGATGGAAGCCATCAGGATCTTCCTTGCTTTTGCTACATACATGAACTTCAAGGTGTACCAAATGGATGTTAAAAGTGCATTCTTAAATGGTTCACTGAAAGAAGAAGTTTATGTTCAGCAACCTCCTGGATTTGAAAGCCATGAGTTTCCTGACTATGTCTGCAAGCTTAACAAAGCCCTTTATGGACTGAAACAAGCTCCCAGGGCATGGTATGAAACTCTTTCAGCCTTCCTGATCCAAAACAAATTTGTCAGAGGCAAGATAGACAACACATTGTTTATCTACAAGACAAATAATGATGTCATACTAGTACAAGTGTATGTTGATGACATCATCTTTGGCGTCTGCAAATCAAGCAGACTGATAAAGGAACCTCTATCAGTCAAGAGAAGTATGTCAGAAGCCTACTGAAGAAGTATGAGCTCAGTGACTGTGCCTCAGTCAAGACTCCCATGGTACCCCCAAACAACCTTGGTCCTGATCTCACTGGAAAACCAGTAAATCAAACTCTTTTTAGAGGAATGATAGGATCACTGATGTATCTACTTGCATCAAGGCCTGATATCCAATTCTCAGTCTGTTTGTGTGCCAGATATCAATCTGACCCAAGAGAATCTCATATCACTGCTGTGAAAAGGATATTCAGGTACCTGAAAGGTACTCCAAACCTTGGATTATACTATACAAAATGTTCAGGCCTTGATCTTAAAGGATACTAAGACTCTGACTATGCTGGATGCAACATGGACAGGAAAAGCACCTCAGGTTCCTGCCAAATTCTTGGTAGAAAACTAGTCTGTTGGAGTGCTAAGAAGCAACAATCAGTTGCCATGTCCTCAGCTGAAGCTGAATATGTTGCAGCAGCAAGTTGTTGTGCAAATGTACTCTGGATGAAAAGTCAACTCAGTGACTATGGAATTCAGTACAAGATGCTTCCCATCTTTTGTGATAACACAAGTGCAATTGCCATCTCAAACAACCCTGTTCTTCATCAGAGAATAAAACACATTGATATAAGATATCATTTCATCAGGGACCATATCATGAATGGTGACATAGAATTACACTTCATTCCTACTGAATATCAGCTAGCTGATATATTCACCAAACCATTGGATGAACCAACTTTCACTAGACTGAAAACTAAACTTGGAATGTTGGATATTGAGAATCAGTCCACTGATTGATTCCATCCAAACAAGTGCAAATTCTGAAAACCCAGGTCCCTGACTCAATGTGTACTTCAGTGAAAAGAATCACTGAAACCTCAGGAACTAAACCCAAGTTCCTGAAATGTTGGACTTCAGGAACTAAACCTAAGTTCCTGAACCCTTGAACCTCAGGAATTAAACCCAAATTCCTGAACACTAGAACCATCAGTGACTAAACCCAAGTCCTGACAAACAGGTTCACTGAATGTAAAGTCATTCAGGGCCCTCGAGAGACATTCAATACTAACTTAAATGCTCCAAGTATCTAGTTAGTAAATGTCCGAGGTTAGTAACTGAATTCTTATTAAATATAAGAATATTTGTTCTTTTGCCTTTCTGGCTTCCACCTCTGGGCCCCCACATTCCCACTTGGCATTAAATGCCTCTCCAATCACATTACAGATATGTGATGACTCAGCTCTGCAAATTACACTTTTGCAGAACTGCTCAACTGTTCACCTTGACTGTTGCGCCAAACCAGGAAAAGTGGAGTGGTGGCATTAAATGCGGATCCCAAAATATTTTATTCAAAACTGTTTTCAAAAATTCTTTTTGAATAAATAAAATCCGCTTAATACCCAAATTACCCTCAACCTCACTTCCCTATAAATAAACCCATACAAGAAGACACACACACGTTTTTTTTAGAAATCTTTAGCAAAATCTTGCCCTCTTCTTTAAAAAAAAACTAAAATTTTGTGTGTGTGTGTTCTTAGCTTTTAGAAACCCAGACCTTTTGTTGTTACCCAGACTTACCCAACAAAAATGGCTACTTCTAAGGCTATCAAATATGCCCCAAATGTGGAATTCCTCGTTGAGGGCGTAGATATGACCAAGAACAATGTGGTAGGAAACTTTGCCTAACCTCAAAAGTTCTATGCGTACAAGAATGTAGTGAAGTATCTTCAAAACTGCTTTCTTGCTACGGCATTCACCAAGACCCCCTCAGTCATCTACCATGACTATTTGAGGGAATTCTGGGGTACCGCAGTGGCAACCAGCCCTAAGGACACCAAAGAATCCATCATCACATTCACAGTGATGAATGTGAGAAGGACCCTCTCCCTGGATTACAAAACCTTCATCAAGGCCACTGGTCTTGATTTCGCTGAGGCCTTTGAGCCCAACCCTACTGACCAAGAGGTTAAAGCAGAATTGCTTTTTCTAGGACCTCATGACCCTAAGCATCCTGAAATGGCCGCTGGAGCCTTATTGGAGAAGGCTCCAATAGTTAAAACCTGGTTCCACCCTATCTGGAGGATCCTGATGACCTTCATCATTCAGGTCCTTGGAGGGAATAAATCCTCCACGGAGCAGTTGAACTCATCACAACAATTGATGTTGTTCAGTCTCCTGGAGGGTAGAAAAATAGATATCGGAGGAATAATCTTCCGTGACCTCGTTGCCAAGCTCTCAGGGAAATCTAGGCAAAAACTTATGTCTTATCCTAGGTTTATTTCCTGCCTGCTTCAGGACCTATTAGGTCCTGACTATGTTAGGTCTGACGTTGAAGGTACAAAACCTGACGTCCTACATAAGACCAATTATACGAGTGGCATCACTGAGGTACAACCCATTGCCCTGACCAACTACATGCTGGTGGTTAATCAGGGGGAGAACGCTGTTTCTCCAGTACCTTCACCTACAAAGAAGGTGAAGAAGACAAAGAAGGGTCAGTCCAGTAAGGTGGTTAGACCCAAACCACTCGCCACTGAGACTGATGCCTCAAACAACCCTAAACAAGGGTTAAATATGGCCGAGACCTCTGAGACACCCGTCACTGAGACCCTCTTGACCCAAAAACAAATGCCATCGGAGGGCACTAAGAAATCATCCTCAGTATCCTTGGGCAAACCCTTTTCTCATGATTCCATTAACATAAACAAACACCCATTCACATCCCGATGAAGGCACTGATAAATCACAATCAGCGCCTGAGGGAGAAAAAGGGTCCTGAATCCTCGGTTGGGCAGCACTACTCAACTGGGAAGGGGACCCACACCCAATCACATCCCGTTAACGTCCCTGAGAAATCACACTCAGGGTCTCAGGGAGTCAAGGACCCTGAATCCCCAAAAGGGCAGTACAACCCTGATGGGAAGGGGGTCCATCAATCATCACAAACAGTGCCTCGTGATAGTTCTGAAAAACACCCATCAGGACTTGAAGGCGCTAAGGGGGACAAAGACTCAGAGGGATTAAAACCACCCGCTGATACGGAACCCATAACCCCCTCAGGCGGATCCCTTCTCTTGGGAACTGACCCCAAAAACCAGGCTGAGAAAACCCCCTCAGTTATTATGGTTAGCCAGGCTGAGAAAACCCACTCAGTTTTTATGGCGGGGTCAGGACCTGGCCAAAACCAAGGCAAGTCTTCTTATGAAGAGGAGTCGGGTAACCTTTTGGAGATTGAGTCTATGGTGTATATTCAGGCTCTTCTTGATTCTGAAGATGAGCTCAAGGAAGAGAGAGAGGATGAAGTTTTTGAGGCAGGTGATGACATGGAGACTGATGCCCAACCTACTGAACAATCGCATCAGTCTTCTCCTCATGGTGAAGAATCTGAATCTCAGGCTGATCATTCTTCAGATTCTGAATCATCCTGCCCTCCTGAACTCAAGAAGTATGACAACATTCTTCCTCTTACTAAAAGGCAATTGGTCAAGTTCCTACAAAAGGCCAACAATGCTCTCTTTACTGGGCTAACTGAAGAATTGTTTGATCAACACACTGAAGCTGCTGTTCATTATGTCGATCTGAAGGAATCAGTGGAATCCTATCATGATGATGTTAATGAGCACAAGTCATCTATCTCCTTCTCCCTGACGAATCTTGATCATAATCTTAAGTTGTTCAACGAGTCTCTCACCAACATACACAAGAGCGTTGAAACTATTCAAGCGTCAGTGAAAGATGACCCTGAGCTTAACAAGATAATTCTTTAGGCTTCTGAGATCTACCAGCAACAATCTACTCAGTTAGCTAAGCTGGTAAACATGCTGACCTCCTCAAATCTCCAGGGACTCAGCTCTATAGTGGACTCCATCAGGTCTTCCCTGGGTCTTATGAAGTCCCACATGGCATCTTTGGCAAATTCTTCTTCTTCCCTGGCTTGGACTCTTGGGCCAAGGATGACAGCACTAGAGGCTTCTCAAGCTTCTCTTGAGGCTAAGGTCTCAACTCTTCAGAAGGACACCTCAGACATCAAATCAATAATGACTGAGATCTATCAAGCCTTCAAAGGTCAGGCTCCCTCAATGATGAAGCGAAAAGTGTACCACTTTTAGGGGGTCATTTAAGCCCTAAATCGTATTTATTTGATCAAATATTGCCCTAAATCGTTCCTTTTGTCATTTTAGGTACTTTTGAGAAGAAATCTGGAAAAGGAAGCATTTTGGACGTTTTTGGAGCATAAAAGTGAAAGAAACGGCAAAGTCTCAAAATTATGCTGGAAAGTACCTTTGACGGCGTCAGGAATTGGTCCAGACGGCGTCATGGCTTGGCAAAAGAAGTGGATATGAAAATTACTCATGATAAGCCAGAGAATTTTGCATGAAAAATCTGACGGCGTCACCCTTTAATGTGATCAAGGTCGTCACGGCTTAAATTAAAGAGGGACGGCGTCAAGCCATAATCTGACGGCGTCAAGCTTTGATAAGCCAGAACAGATTTTGGAGGTCTAAAGAGGGACGGCGTCAGGAAGGCCATCCGGGAACCCTAAAAGCGGCGAGGTGACGGCGTCAGAATCTACAACGTGACGCCGTCAGCCATTGATCTCTATATATAGTTTTGCAATTTTTTGTCATTAGTGTGGAACTTTGTGTGTAATTTTGGGAGGAAACCCTAAGACGATTTTAGCAGCTTTTTCAAGGCTTTTTGCCTTGAGATCTTCCATGTTACATTGAAGATAAGTTATCAATTAATCATTCAATATGTCTATGTGTTGTTTGATTCTATCTTGTTCTTGTCTTTTGTTTAACATGCTAGGCTAGATTTATCTTGTGTTTGCTTAGATCTAATGAAACCTAGCTATTGATTATTGGTTATTAGTGTGTTATTAGTTGTATTGGATGATTGTTCATCTATGTTAGGCTTAAGAAAACTGGCTAACTTCCTATACGGTAACTTGCTTGAACGTCTTAAGAAACATGAACCAATGCGTACTAAAGGTTTTTATGGTTGTATTTAATGCATGAGCGAATTCTAGTGATCCCATGTTAGGAGCTTCCTAGCCGGATCGACATAGGAGTGAAGTAGGAGTTCATAGAGTTGGGGAAGTACGTACGCCACCCCACGATTGGTATTAAGGAATACACCCGCCATCCACGCAATTAATACACACTAATCAACCGGTAAAAGATAGTTAGGGAGTAAGGAAATCTAAGTAAACACATTTCTCTCCATATAAGTTTCACCACATTTTCATTTTCTGTTATTTTATTTAATTTGCATTCGTAGTAACTTGGGTTAGTTGACTAGCAACTAATTCCGCCCACTCTTTCAAACCCGAGATTTTACTTGCTTTCATAAAATTATAAAAACATAAAAAGAATCTTCTCTCACCCTTAGACCTATTAGAGTAGTTTTTCATACCTAACGAACACTATTCCCTGTGGAGAACGATCAATCCCCCGTACTTACCACTACACTATACTACATCGGTCAGGTACACTGCCTGGTGGGGTTGTAAGCCTCTTGAGATCTCTCGAGAGGTAAAACCTGTTGTAAGGTCGCAAAACCACGCATCAAGTTTTTGGCGCCGCTGCCGGGGAATAGTTATTGTTTAGGTTGAATTTTTTATTTTATAGGTCTACTCACTAGATTCCTTTCTAGTGAGATTTTTATTTTATTTTTCTAGGTTTTCTTTAGTCTATCTTTTTTCTTCGTTTCTTTGTTCGTAACCATTACCATCCGACATCATGGAAGGTGGTAATATCCTCGATCCCAACAACCCACCACCACAACAACACCCACCTCCTAGAGCCCGTACTTTAGGAGAGTACTCCCGTCCTAGCCACCATGGCTATCGAAACACCATTGAGCTCACTCAAGGAGCCAATGTCACACCCTTGCGATCCGACACCATCCGGTTGGTGCAAAGCGGATGCGCATTCCATGGACTTCATTCTGAAGATCCTAATCAACATCTCAAGGACTTTCTCAAAATCGTTGATTCCATAGACCTTGATGTTGCCACTCGAGAGACGACCCGACTGCGTCTCTTTCAATTCTCTCTGCGGGACCAAGCTAGTCAGTGGCTAGAACGTCAACCCGCAGGATCCATCACCTCTTGGGATGATCTCACCACTCGTTTCCTTGCTCAGTTTTTCCCACCAGGAAGAACTACCAAGCTAAGGAAGGATATCTTGATGTTTGAACAACGTCGAGGCGAAACCCTCTACGGAGCATGGATTCGATTCAAGGACTTACTCCAAAAAGTCCCTCATCATGGCATAAATCTCTGGCTTTAAATCCAAATCTTCTATGACCATGTTGATTACCACACCAAGCGTGCCATCGATCGAGCCGCCGGGGGCAGATTGCGCGACAAAAGCGCCGAGGAATCATGGGAGATCATTGATGAGCTTGCATCCAACGATGATGAATTGTGGCAAGTTTCCCACGACGTACGTTCTGCGGTCAAGACATATTCATCGCCTGATACAGCCAATCAAATCACTGAGGAAAGCGTTAGTGAACTTGAGAAAAGGGTTGCATATCTTATGGAAAAGCAAAAGAGACCCTTAAGTCCACAAAAAGCAACAATTAACTCGGTCTCAAGCGTTAAGCAAATACCATTGTCCGAATCACCCCGTAGGGAAAATACTAAACCATTCCATAAGCACGCTCAACCCAACTCACCACCTCAGGAACTTAGTCTAACATTCGAAGCTCGAATGAGAGAATACATGTCAAAACACTCCGAACGGTTGGCAAAATTTGAGGAAGCCGTCTACAAACAAAAGGAGGAAATGCAGGAGAAGATGGCGGAGATGATGAACCTTTTGAAAGAATACACAAATACAAAAGCTCCTAAAAATGTGCTAGTGCGAAAAGATGTTGAAGTTCCCAACACTAAATGTATTAATGCCGTCTCCGTCGTCCAAGAGGGCGAAAATGATGGAAGAGGGAAGTTGATAACTATGGAAGTTAACAAAATTGACCTCGTCCCACTTAATGACGGAAACACCAATGCCTACACATGTGATTCCGACAAGGGAAAAGAGGCACCCACTGAGAAGCGCCAATTGGAAGAACCACCAAAGCCACAACAAGTGAGGCATTACTTGAAGCACGAAATAAACAAGGAAACCATAAACGATTGGGTGGGAAACTATCGACGTACTCATCTACCCAACAAGGAGTCCAAGAGGATGGAACCGGATGATGAATCCGACACATTACCCAGAGGGCAATTATATGAGTGCCTCATAAGACAAAAGTTAGTGGAAAAGCAGGAATTCTACGGGGTCTTCGAAATACCATGCAGCATTGGAAAACTCAAGTATCTGGATGCGGTAGCTGACCAAGGTTCCGACGTAAATTTGATGCCTTTATCCGTTTATGTCCAGTTAACCGACGAACTGCCATCCATCACCCGTACTAAACTCTCCTTTGCAAAACATTCTTATGAGTACCCGTTAGGAATTGCGGAAGATGTGTTGGTCAACGTTGCCGGATTCCTGTATCCGGTCGACTTCATGATTATTGAAAGAAATGACATGAATATGGCAATAATCCTTGGGGCACCCTTTCTCGCGACCACTAGGGCACAAATCAATTACGAAAAAAGTACCATCCAAATGAAGAAGGGGAAGAAAACAATAAACTTCCCAACGATCCCACGACATATACAAGATATTGCTCTAAAAAAGAAGATGGAGGCGAACCCCAATATAATCCGTGGTAACGTTCGAGAGAAAATCCTTGCATGGGAGGCAAGGATTAAGAATTACAATGAAATGGAGATTAGAGAATGTAAAGGTGGAAATAACGATTATATTGAGGCTAATGAGATGACCAATAACCCCGTTAAATTTACGAAAGGAGACTCAGTGCTCCTAAGGCATTCAGAAACAAAAGCACCTACCGATGAACCAAGTCCCTGGTGGTACGGACCATTCACAATTAAAAATCTACACCAAGATGGGGTAGTACGCTTGACCAGCAAGGGAGGAGGTGAAGTGATAGCGAATGTCGAGCGATTAAGACACCACCACCCTAATAGCAAGGATTATATCTATCAGGGATACGTCATTATGAATGATGGAATCACGTAATGTACGTGACTCTGAGTCTAGCTACAAGACTCGTTAATAAAGAAAAGCGCTTCTTGGGAGGCAACCCAAGCTTTATTTGCTTTGTGTGTTTATTTGTTTGTTTGTTTGTTTTTATTTGCTTCCGTATGTATGTTTAAATTTTATTATTATTGATTCATGTTCAAAAAACTAATTTGTGAAAATGCTTTATCTTGTTTTTAACTTCTTCTTAACTACATATAAAGGTATTTTGCAAAAGTTAAGTGTAAGGGAAATCCAAACCAGTTTATTAGAACAAATGAACATGAATCGTAATAATAATAAATTAACATACATATTAGTATTTGTTTGAGTCAAATGCTTGTATCGAGTCATAATGATGTTTTGCAGGAATTCCAGGAAGTAAGGTATAGGTTTTTCCAAAATTTTTCCGGAAACTTAATATGAGAATTCTGTCAGATTATTTCTGACGGCGTCAGGATTTACAACCTGACGGCGTCAGGTTTAATTTTCTGAAAATTTTTGAAAGTTTTATTTTCATAAAAAGTTTTTATTAAATCTCTAACTTATGATCTCCAGGAATCTGCAAAATCATCATTTCACAAGCATTATATCCTTATATATATAGAGTTTATCCCGCCGATGTTATGCAGGTTTTCGTGTTTGTTTTCTCAGGTTTAACAGGTTATTTTGGACAAGGAAATGTTTTGGATCAAGCTTTTGGCGATGCATTAGTCATGGAGCTTCAACATTACTTTGGAAGAAGATCTAACCGTGTTGCCACATTATCCACCGAGCGAATCAGGGGAGTATTTGATTTCATTCTTTTACCTTATTACTTTTACATCTTGTTATTTGAACATTGGGGACAATGTTCATCTTAAGTGTAAGGGGGGGTAAAAGTACGATTAGAGAATGCTATTATGCTTGATTTTTGTTTGTTTAATAGTAGATGTGTAATAAAACTGAGATAAATACCTGTTAGGGCAATTTTAGTGCCAAATTTAAAATTTTTTACAACATATAGGAGTGAAACTTTGATCTTAATGAGCGTCTCACGGATAGGAGTTATATGACTAGCACAAAAACCGTACCACTAAAAAATTTTCCACCCCCAAATATGTGAGGTTCGCCCCTAGAATTGGTAGGAAAAGCATTTATGCTATGATGTGTGTACCGGTAGCACTTAGATTCTAGAACTTGCGTTAGGACCATTCCAAGGCCACAAGTGAGACTACATTCGTGTAGTTAGATTTACTACATGATAAGAGGCATTAGGATTAACCCATTGTTTTACACCTGTGTTTTTGTTATAATTACTTTGGCTACATTGGTCAAGTAATTCTCCCACACCCTTTGCGTTGTACTCATTTTTAGTACACGATACCCCTAGTACACCCCTCAGAGCCTATCTTTTCGTTTCAACCTTTAAGCATTTTACTTAAAGGAAGAATTTGTTACACCCCACTTAAATGTACACCCAAATCGCCTTAGCCTACCTTGTATGCACTCATTTTTAGTGCATTATTGTGACAACATTTGTTTAAAACCCAAGTTAATTATCTAGTTGATTACATGGTTGCTAAGTCGAGTCATATCCTTGTACATATTGTTTTGGGACGATTGGGACTCATGGGTAAAGTACTAGTATAATGGAGTAATGGGGAAGAACATCATTTATTACCCCCATATGTGCTAAATATTTTAAAAGTACTCCAAGTTTTTCAATTATCTTAATTCGAGTCATTAGAATAGTTATTTGTAAAGTTATGTAAAAGTTCAAGTGTAAGGGGAATGCAACGCCCCTATGATGTATTATTTTGGATGGTAGGGCAAGAGTGTATGAAAAAAAAAAAAAAAAAAAAAAAAAAAAAAAAAAAAAAAAAAAAAAACATACGGACTACCATCCCGTTTCATTTTATGTTTGTTTTATGTTTTTGTTATTTTGTTTTTAGCTTAAGATTGAGTCGAGTCTTGGCTTAGCAACATTGTATAGTACATGTAATTGATCAAGATCTTTAACTCGCCACCAGTAAAATATCCTTTATCCAACAAAACCGTGTTTTCCTTTTCCCTACACCTAACGTTATAACCCATTTAAAAGCCCTCTTTGATAGTTTATCTTAGGTGCTTACGCCTAGTGGAGGAGGTTTTCGATCCTTTCCCAAGCCTATGGTAATCTATTTGCTATGACAGGTAGTGAGAGATATTATCCGTTTTCATTTATGAGATTTATTTTGATGGCACTTGAGAAATGTGAGTATCTAAACACTACTTGTGAGGTGCTAGTTTGTAATCTCCATGCTTATTATGATTAAAGTGGAACGAATATTTGTTGTAATTACTTTTATGTTAGCATTAAATGACCCCTAACTTGTATTTTGATTAGAATAAAAGCGCATTTGCTTGAGGACAAGCAAATCTCAAGTGTAAGGGTATTTGATGAAGCGAAAAGTGTACCGCTTTTAGGGGGTCATTTAAGCCCTAAATCGTATTTATTTGATCAAATATTGCCCTAAATCGTTCCTTTTGTCATTTTAGGTACTTTTGAGAAGAAATCTGGAAAAGGAAGCATTTTGGACGTTTTTGGAGCATAAAAGTGAAGAAAACGACAAAGTCTCAAAATTATGCTGGAAAGTACCTTTGACGGCGTCAGGAATTGGTCCAGACGGCGTCATGGCTTGGCAAAAGAGGTGGATGTGAAAATTACTCATGATAAGCCAGAGAATTTTGCATGAAAAATCTGACGGCGTCACCCTTTAATGTGATCAAGGTCGTCACGGCTTAATTTAAAGAGGGACGGCGTCAAGCCATAATCTGACGGCGTCAAGCCTTGATAAGCCAGAACGGATTTTGGAGGTCTAAAGAGGGACGGCGTCAGAATCTACAACGTGACGCCGTCAGCCCTTAATCTCTATATATAGTTTTGCAATTTTTTGTCATTAGTGTGGAACTTTGTGTGTAACCTTTTGGGAGGAAACCCTAAGACGATTTTAGCAGCTTTTTCAAGGCTTTTTGCCTTGAGATCTTCCATGTTACATTGAAGATAAGTTATCAATTAATCATTCAATATGTCTATGTGTTGTTTGATTCTATCTTGTTCTTGTCTTTTGTTTAACATGCTAGGCTAGATTTATCTTGTGTTTGCTTAGATCTAATGAAACCTAGCTATTGATTATTGGTTATTAGTGTGTTATTAGTTGTATTGGATGATTGTTCATCTATGTTAGGCTTAAGAAAACTGGCTAACTTCCTATACGATAATTTGCTTGAACGTCTTAAGAAACATGAACCAATGCGTACTAAAGGTTTTTATGGTTGTATTTAATGCATGAGCGAATTCTAGTGATCCCATGTTAGGAGCTTCCTAGCCGGATCGACATAGGAGTGAAGTAGGAGTTCATAGAGTTGGGGAAGTACGTACGCCACCCCACGATTGGTATTAAGGAATACACCCGTCATCCACGTAATTAATACACACTAATCAACCGGTAAAAGATAGTTAGGGAGTAAGGAAATCTAAGTAAACACATTTCTCTCCATATAAGTTTCACCACATTTTCATTTTCTGTTATTCTATTTAATTTGCATTCGTAGTAACTTGGGTTAGTTGACTAGCAACTAATTCCGCCCACTCTTTCAAACCCGAGATTTTACTTGCTTTCATAAAATTATAAAAACATAAAAAGAATCTTCTCTCACCCTTAGACCTATTAGAGTAGTTTTTCATACCTAACGAACACTATTCCCTGTGGAGAACGATCAATCCCCCGTACTTACCACTACACTATACTACATCGGTCAGGTACACTGCCTGGTGGGGTTGTAAGCCTCTTGAGATCCCTCGAGAGGTAAAACCTATTGTAAGGTCGCAAAACCACGCATCACTCAACTTCAGTGAGCGCACTAACTCTTGCTCTCACTATGGGTCAAGCAACAGTTGAGGGGGAGAAAGTCACTGAAGAAAAACAACCTGAACAAGAACAACCTCCTTCTCACACTGAGGGGGAGATTCCTGAGACAACCCCATCTTCATCCCACCAAGAAAAAGGCAAAGACATTCTCACAACCACTGAGCCTGAGTCTACAATCTTGGTGCCTGCTTCCTCTGAAAGAAGGCAAGACCCTGATGAGCCATTCAGGGTCCCTTATGAGGTAAATGAAAAAATACAACTCCTCACAAATGAGGAAATTCAGGCTCATATGGAGAAAGAGGAGGCAATGAAGAAGGCAGCTGAAAAAGAAAGGGCGAGCAAGGCTGCTCTTATTCAGGTGGTAAATGAAGAGGCCAAAAAGATTGGGTTGCCTCCAAAAGCTGTTTTAGGAAGAAAAGGTGGGGAGACCTTTGTGAAAGCTCAGACTGCTGAGATGATTGCTCTCAGGGAGAAAAGGAAAAAAATGTTAAAAAGGGCTGAAGAGATTAGGCAGAACAGGATTGAAAGATATCAGTGGGTCATGACAAACAGGTTGAAGCCAGAACCAATCACTGTTGTCAAGATTCATCGAAACACCAAGCCTGCCATAGTTACTGTCTACAGAAGTTCTGACACGAGAATCTTTGAGGTTCATAACCCCTTCAAAT
Source organism: Artemisia tridentata subsp. tridentata (assembly GCA_021014915.2). Classification (NCBI taxonomy): domain Eukaryota; kingdom Viridiplantae; phylum Streptophyta; class Magnoliopsida; order Asterales; family Asteraceae; genus Artemisia; species Artemisia tridentata. Next base: position 26,298,851 of record CP139501.1, on the reverse strand, counting down.
TCGCTGACTTCGGGATCACTGAATTGGATGAATTGGGTCCAATGATAGCGAAAAATTCAAATGTTGTGGTCCCTGGTCTGTTAAAGTCCCTGAGTATGAGGTATGAAAGATTGGCAGCAACACCTCAGGAACTTGGTATTCCATCTCTTCTTCCTGCTTCAGCAAAACAGCCTGCTCCCTCTCAGTCTTCCTTAAGAAAGAGAAAGAAGATTGAAGCTAAGCCTGAGATCAAGGTCCCTGGTCTTGACTGCGACAGAACCCTCCCTGAAGGAGTTCAATTTAGGAATAACATGGTCATCGAACAACCTGAAAGAGGTTTGTTCTTCACTGATGCTTTTGGCGACCCAACATTTCAAAGATGGAGTGATATTGATAAGGCTGGAATTAGAACAATGCTGGGTTACCTCATGATGGCCTCCCCAAACAAGAGTCCTGAAAATGTGAGGTTCTGCCAAGACATGAGAACAAATATTCAAGAGCATCCTGATCAACATGAGCTAGAGTCCAAGAAGCCAAAGCTTGAAGCCCTAGGTTATAAGTTCGACTGAATGAATCTGCCAACACCACCACTATCCTTGTACTATGTATAGTTTTGTTAGGACTTGTAATAATATTAATAAGATGATGTTTTTATTATTTTAGTGTCCTTATTTACTTTCTAGTACATTCAGTATGAGCAGAAGTCATTAGCTCACTCATAACTGATCAAAAACGCTTAAGCATAATTTATATCCAAATAGGGAGAGATTGTTGGGTCCTTCAGTACCCAAGAGTCGTTAAAATAAGATTTGAATACAAATTAAGCTAAGTGTAAATGAAATCGAAAACATTCTAAGTCACTGAGTGAACAGTCACTCAGTGAGTTACCTTCAAGATGCTCAGGACGAGTCTAAGAAGAAAGATTCATCACACAGTGAGGCGGTACTCACTGAAGTGTTACTTGAGACGAAGAAGAAGGTAATGGATCAGTGAGCTTCAGACAAGAGCTCACTGAACCCAGTCTCCTCAACAACAACAACTGAAGACTGAAGAAAAATGCCTGAAGAACCTAAAGCCTGAATAAAAGGCAGGAAAGGAGGGAAGGTTTTAAGAAGATAAGAACAAGTCTTATCGGGTTCAGACAAACCATCCCTCAAGTGGCCAAAAGTCTAAGAAGTGTAAGGTTAGACACTCGAAGACTTTTTGGCGCAATCCTATTGGTTCTTGGAAATGACAACTACTGTTGTAGTTGTCAGATACGCTTCCTATTTGTTTATCTAGTTTTCCTCTTCAGTACTCTTAACATGTTTGCCTATAAATAGAAAACAGATAGGAGAAAAGTGGGTTAGGTATTCTTGTGCAATTAAAGCTTAGACTTTCACAAATACCCCTTTTCTCCTACAAAGAGTAACGTATCCCTGAGATAGCTCAGTGGGTCGAATTGTTACAACTTAAGCATAGCTTGAGTTTAGATAGGAGACACCATACCTTGTCTATTCAATCCCAAGTGTTTGTTCCGCAAAACACTTGGGTAATAGATTCTTTGATTCATTTCTAATAAGAATTTAAACGTTGAAATTACTGTGTGTTTTTATATTAACGTTTCATTAACTGTTAGAATTAATCAATCCATTGAATTAGTCATAAACACAAATAGATTAACTTTATAGTTAACTCTAAGCGTGTTAAGGGAACAACACATGCCAAAGCAATCAGCAATCTTATGGTACTGATACGTGCCATTGGAATCAAAGTAGTCTATCCCTGACTTTTGTTTAAAGCCCTGAATGACTAGTCTAGCCTTGAACTTTTCAATAGTTCTATCTACCTTCATTTTCTTTTTGAAAATCCATTTGCAACCCAGAGGTTTGAAACCAGGTGGTAGATCAGCCAACACCAAAGTGTTGTTGCCTATGTTGGAATCCATCTCATCATTTATTGCTTCTTTCCAGAAAGCAACATCCTGGGACTTTATTGCTACATCAAATATTTTGGGATCATCCTCAACATTAAACCAATAGGAGTGTTGGTCAGAGACCTCATCCCTTGTACCTTCAACTAAATATAATTGAAACTTAGGTCCAAATGACTTTGGAGTCCTGATCCTTTTGCTCTTTCTGAGCTCACGTTCAGGTTGTTGAACCACAACCTCATCAGAGACCTCTGATACACCAATGTCATCAGTTCCATTTGAAATCATTTGACTTGGTCTAGGGACTGATGAGAATCTATTCTCATCAAAGATAGTATCCCTTGATTCAATTATTGAGTTAATTGAAACAGACTCATTAGGTTCAATAACATAGAACCTATATGCCTTGGAATGCTCAACATATCAAACAAAGATGCATTCAGTGCCTCTTTCACCCAAAGTTTTCTGCTTTGGATCAGGGAGTCTTACAACAATCCTACAACCCAAAACCCTGAGAAAGTTCAGGTTGGGTTTTCTTTTAGTCTAGAGTTCATAAGGGGTAACCTTGTTACTTTTATTGGGAACCCTATTCAATAAATAGCGAGCTGTTAACATAGCTTCACCCTAGAACCCTTGACTCAGTCCTGAATAGGACAACATGGAATTAACCATCTCCTTTAGTACCCTAATTTTCTTTTCAGAGATATCATTTTGCTGAGGAGTATAGGGAGTAGTCGTTTCATGGATTATACCAACAGACTGAAAATACAAAGTATCCATGTACTCACCTCCCCTATCAGTCCTTAATCTCTTGATCATGGAACCTTGTTGCAATTCAACTTCAGTTTTAAACACTTTAAATTTATCTAATGCTTCATCCTTGGTATGTAACAAATAAACATAACAAAACCTATAAGCATCATCAATAAATGTCACAAAGTGTTTCTTATTCCCCAATGAGGGAGTGGCATGCAAATCACACAGGTCACTGTGTATCAGCTCCAAAAGCCCAGTTTCACATTTTACACCTTGAAAAGGTTTCTTAGTTATTTTGGTCAACATGCAAGTCTTACACATTTCAGTGTCCATGTCAAATGCTGGGATTAACCCATCCTTTGATATATCTTGCATCCTTTTATAGTGTACATGGCCAAGTCTAGCATGCCAGAGGGAAGAGTCATTCAGTTTAGAGGTTGACATAAAGGCTGAATTAACAATATTAAGCCTGAACATTTGATTACACAAATAGACAAAACCAATAAACACACCATGTTTAGACAATATAAATTTATCAGATTCAATAACTTGTTTAAAACCATGATTATTCAAAACACTACTTGAAACCAAGTTCTTCCTTATATTAGGAACATGAATAACATTAAACAAAGTTACAATCTTTCCAGAACTAAAACTAAGATCTACACAACCACGTCCATGCACCAGGGCTGTTGACTTATTTCCCATGTCAAGAATAGAACCATCATTCAGTGACTCGTAAGTCTTGAATCAACGTCTATCTTTGCACACATGAATAGTAGCACCAGAGTCAACTCACCACGCAACATCATCATCCTTTCAGAGGAACTGAACCATTCCCTGATCCACTATTGCCTAATCCATTGGTTTTACCACCAACCTTAACACCTTTGCAATCCCTTTTAATGTGACCAGATTTGCCACATTTCCAACAAGTAGGTGTTGCCTTCTTGTTAGGGTCAGCCCTTGTGTTATCATGATGTTTACGTTTGCCCTTGTTGTCATTGTACCTGGTGAAGTTGTTATGCTCCACCATATTGACAACAGATGCACCAACAACATTGTTTCTCTTTGGCTTGTCATTTATCCTACATCCTGAGGGATTCCTCAATACGCAGATGACTACCCAACTGAACAAGAGTCAGTTCTTCCTTCTTATGTTTCAAGGTATGCTTGAAATCTTTCCCAGAAGGGGGGAGTTTGTCAATGATACAATAGACTGAAATAGCCTCATCCATGTTCATTTTATGTTATGTAAACCTTCCAAGTATACCAAGAAGTTCGTTGTATTGTTCCATAACTGGTCTTGAATCAGTCATTTTGTAATTTTTGTAATTACTTACAAAAAACTTCTTACTTGATGCATCCTTAGCCATATATTTGGCATCAAAGGAATCCCATAGTTCTTTGGAAGATTCAACATTCTGATAAATATTAAAGAGAGAATCAGACATACCATTGAGGATTAAACCTCTGCAGATATAATCATCATTCTCCCATTTGCTCCTTTTCTTCGTCTGTTCCACAGTAGCATCATCACCATCATCAGGAATAAGAGTGCTCAGAACATACACCACACTCATGCTAGAAAGCAAGAAGTGCATCTTTTTCTGCCATCTCCTGAAGTCCACCCCTTCAAACTTATCAAGCTTGGCAAAGTTTAAAGCCATGTGTTTCATAGCAGCAGCAACCATTGATTATCACAAAATATTTTACTTTGACTGTTGGTGGTTATGAGCCTAGAACAGGGTGAAGATAATCAATGACCTAACTAATTACCAATGAATGGTTACCGGATATCACTTGGAATCGTGTAATCACTTTCCAAAGTAAATTATTCGACCCTATTTCATGGGTATCACGAATATCTACTTGGGATAAGACCAAATGTATGTTATTGAATTAGGCACAAATCAATAACCCTTGCGCATCCAAGTGTTTAGGTTTTCTATTTCGTATCTCTCATGCAAGATTTGATTTTCCTATTTATTGGAAAATACTCATAGCTAGTCAAATGAAATTATGAGGATTAATCGGCCCATTAATAGCCTCATAATTATCCCAATTATAGCTAATAGTGGTTACACAAACAATTAAACGTGATCATTAAATGCAGTTATGACTGCCACTTGAATAGGTCAAAGCCGTTACAAGTTAACCTCCAGCAAAGTCCAGGTTCACTTATCAGAAACACTCATCAACATGTTGCTGATGGTTTCAGTCTCTGATGGACACCACTTGCTGATTAGATAACTCGCTGAAGGATTACACCTTTTGATGAGTTACTCCCTGATGAGTACATCAGAAACATCAAACCACTTATCAGAGTCAGGGTAGTCAGGTACCTGATGGGTGTAAACTTTGTACCTCCAAACCTATTACAAGGTGTGAACTGATCCCACAAGTGCACTAAATTTTCCAACATTCTCGATATAAGAAAGCAACATAGTTTCTTTGTATTTCAAACTTAACTTAAATACTCCCTCTGTCCTATATTAAATGTCCTGTTTTTATTTTTTTGATTTTTGTTTTTCATCTTTGATTATAAATATTTTTTTTTATGTTATATAATACTTAATGAAAATTGTACAAAACAAAATATATTTAAAACTCAATAAATTCATATATTTTGCATCAAGTATTATATATCACAAAATAAAATAGTTAATGTCAAAGTTGAAAAAAATTGACTTCAAAAAGTCAAACATAACATTTAATATGAGACAGAAGAAGTATTACTCTTTTCGTCTTAAAATTAATGTCTTCAAACAAAAACACATACTTTAACAAAATGTGTGATCATTATACTCTTTAACCAATAAGATTTCATATTTACTTTTTTCAAAAGAGTTTTAACTTGTTGTAAATTAAAGATGACAATTATTTTAAAATATTCTTAAAAAAAAATGCGGGCAATAGCTTTTAGACGAAGGGAGTACAACTTTTCTTCAACAAACAAATCAAAGCATTACTTTGTAACGCGTCAAAATAATTGTCCACTTTACATTTTAAATGAAAATAAAGAGAATTTTGTTGAGGAATATTCTATTTGAGTTATTAAGATTTATAGTGGTCTTACTTTTATTAAATTTTGTGATTTTTGTCTCCTGACAATAATTTTAGGACGGAAACAGTAACATTTGTCGGAAAATATAGTTGAACCCTTTACTTTTCTTTAAAGCCCACAATAAAACTAATTACAGTAGTGTTTTTAACATATATATTGGGTTTTTATGAATGGTACTTCTTTTATCTCAAAATTATTGTCCATATTTTTTTTTTATGATGTCTCAAAATAATTGTTCACCTTTTTTATTAAGTAAAAACTAGAGAATCTAGTGGAGTAATATTATATTTTAGTGGTTGAATATTAAAGTGACCTCATTTTTATTAAACTTTGTGATTTATCTCTCATGACAATAATTTTGAGACGGGAGAGTATTAATTGTTAAAAAGTTGTTGTTGTTTTCTTGTGAAATTTAATATGGATTGATTAAGTGGCCGGCTATGGCAGAGGCCGTCCAATTCAGATACGTCATTTTGGTTTTTAAGATTCCATGCATCAATTGCAATCTTATCCCTGTTACGTATTTGCAAACTCATTATTTACCCTTAGAAAATTACAATAGCAAATTAAATAAGTACTTCACTTTCCTGTTATTTTTAATAATCTATTATGTGGATACCTAAACCGTCAAATATTAAGGGTGCGGTTTGGTATGGGTATATGAGAATGGAGTTATGAGTTTAATAGTGATTAAAGGTGTTTGTTTAGTGGGTTCGAGAATGAAATGGGTATATCATAATCATAGATTCATTACCCATCAATTTGGTGTCTATGAAATCCATTCCGTGGCCCTCTCTCTTTCCACTACAAAATTCAAATATCTATACACTTTTTCATACCATATTTTGTCATTCAAACATAAACAATCGTAATGATACACTTTTTCATATCAATTGTCATTCTACCACATATCAAATTCGATACCTATTGTGAAGCAACAAACCAAACAACCCTTACTTTTCAAGCCTCAAGGACCTGAACCATGCTTAAAAACGTTTTTTGATTTTTCAGATGGGTGAACTTTCTTAATAATGTAAACCCATAAAACACGAAATTCAAGTTATATAAATATAAATGTGCTCAAGGAAAATATTTACAGCATGTTTAAACAGTGGTTCTTAAGCTAGAACACACTTTCAAATGGATTGAGAATTTCTTCCATTACGAGTATTAAAACTAAGCTCTCCAACAAGAATGTTTTTGTTGATTTTTTGCATTGATTAATCAACAAAACCTGCTAGTACTTTTTTTTATCCATATTTAATGTAAGCGAGAGACATATTTAAGTGTGATTGACGTGCAATGCATTTACTAGTCGTGATACGGTAATAAATGGAAGAAGGCGAGAGTCGTTAGGTGTCCATTCAAGAGTGAAACCAGTTTGGGTGAAATATTTAGATAGGTAACATATAAAATCTCTTGCTTAGTTGGTCTGCCTATTATGGAGATTTTGTGGATAAAATATGAAGGGTTCGAATCTTGACTTTTGCTCGCTTCAGTTGGTGCCTCACTGGGCTAGGATAGTTGCTGAAGTTATTTTTTGTAGGGTGAACAATGGCTGATGTCAAAAGACACTCGAGGTCAGGGTGTTCCCGCCAATTCACACCTTTTTGTGGATAACAAAAGAACATTTTTAATGGACAATTAAAATTTATGAAGTTTTCAGTTGAACTAATGAGAAAACTCAATTTTGTCACGTATGTGAAATAAAGTATCTATACTACATATAATGCATGGATGAATCTCTCTCCTCTCGGTCTTAAAATTAAGACTTACAAGATATAATGCTTATTGTACAATACACAAAGCACTATTAATGAACTTTCTCATCAATCTTAATTTTAAGACTTACAAGTGTTAAAGCTTAATGTACAAAATACAAAGCACTATTAATTTGGTCAAGATATTTAATGTAGTCAATTAATTAACAGGTCAATAAATACAATTAATGTAGTTATTAAAACACCCCTTACATAAAAAATACAAATTATCAAGCATATTGTACAATCAACTTAAACACAATTCCTGCATTAAATGTTACTAATACAAATAATAAAACACGTTATAGAAATATTCAAGCACGAACGGTCAACGGGCCAAATGGGCTCGAGCCCGAACGGGCACGGGCCAAACGGGCACTGGTCAAACGGGCTCATGTTATAAGAATGAAATTAAAAAAGACCCAAAAAGATGACATAAATTCCTTAGTTAAGGAGTTGAAATACGTCACATGAAATTCTTTATATGCGTAAATTTATTATCAAAAATAACATAATAAACTAAAATACATGATTCACCGAAAAATATTAATTTATGGTACCCGGCGCCGCAACGCGCGGGTACCCTGCTAGTTTCTATTGATTAATAAAAGTCAAAATTAGCTTCCGTTTTGTCAAACTCAATTAAATTTCATCCAGCAAAATAAATATGCATAAAAACATGTGTCATTTTAAAAAAATAATAATAATAAAAAAAAATGGGTAATTAATAAAACTTTAGTTGTTACATTTTAAATAAATTGTATGGATTTAAATAAACTTATTAGTTTTCATATTTTTCAATAACTTTATAAATTTAATAAATGTCCGATAGACTGTATACCTCTTATACGTTATATTTTATAAAAATAAATACAACATATAATTTGTGATTTATAAATATTATCATCAGTATATTAAATTAACGTAGATGTACAGAACTATAAATATCAAAATAAAAACACGAGTCACTGTAATATGTAAATAAATACACAAGATAAATTATACATATACGAACGACTTATGTTATTCCTTATAAGTAAGGATATCCAGAAAAGTTTTTTTTTTTTTTAACTATCCGCATTCAATAACAACTCATGTTATTCCTCTTTATAATTTTAATCCGCGCGTACACGATTTTAAAATATAATTACAGCTAAAATTATTATTAACATGAATACAAATATCAAAATAAAGGTACGTCCTCACAGGTTACTGTGAGATGAAAAATAAATACACGGGATTGTACATATAACAATAACACATATTTTTTTCAAGGGTCATCACGTGCTACTAAACACGCCTAATTTCAAGAACATGATATCAATAGTTAAGTTTTAAACAACATCAAGCTAAACACTATGCCAGTTAAATAAAGTCAAATCATTCATACAACAAAATCTATACAAAATAGTAATCGATATTAATAGATAATAAAAAATTTATGCAAAACTCGCGCGTGCAATTATAACTATAAAAGTATAAAATATCTAATATGATTTTATTGAAAAATATTAGACTTTACAAAACCATGAATAAATAAATTGTCACAATATTTAACTTCAATATCTGCCTAATCCGGTACTTGCACGGGTTCTAAACCTAGTACTCTCTCCGTCCCAAAATAATTGTCCTCATTTGACTTTTTAAAGTCTTAATTTTTCAACTTTGATCTTTAATATTTTTGTATGTATTATATAATACTTGATGAAAATTATAGCAATGAAAAAACATTTAAAAGTCAATAAATTAATATATTTTGCATCAATTATTATATAAAACAAATTAAAATATTTAAGATTAAAGTTGAAAAAAAAAGACTTTAAAAGGTCAAAAGAGAACAATTATTTTAGGACGAAGGGAGTAATTAAATATATAAATTAACATAACAAGATTTTCACGCTGCTTATCCTAATGCGTAGGGCTGTAAATGAACCGGACAAACACGAACGAAGTTTTGTTCATGTTCGTTCATTTAATTTTAGCCGGACAAATAAATGGACACAAACTTTTAAACGGACGAATTTTCTTGTTCATGTTCATTTATTAAGAAAATGAGTTGTTCATGTTCGTTCATTAAGACACTAAACGAACGCTAAACGAACATAAACGATCGAACATAAATGAAAATAGACAAACAAACATAAACTTTATTGAATTATGCAAAATATATTGTTTTATAAGTGTTGTATTGTTTAAACAAACAAATTTTATAATTATACAATTAAAATATATGATATACGAACATAAATAAATAAATGAACATAAAAGAACGTTAAGGAACACATAATCGAACGTTTACAAACATAAATGAACAGACGCGGCTTTTGTTCATGTTCGTTCATTTAACTAAACAAACGTAAAATATTGTTTATGTTCGTTCATTTAATAAATAAACGAACATAAACGAACTTTTTACCGAACGGTTCATGAAATGTTCATTGAACGTTCAGTTCGTTTACAGCCCTACTAATGCGTCTAAATTCCTCTACAAAAATATTGATATAAGTTTACTATTCACTAATTAAATTTAATCTTAGTCCAAAACTTGGTTAAGTTTTTGTGTGTGTGTGTAAGGCAAATATATTATAAAGGGCTCTACTATACATAACCCCTCTATGATGTCACATCAGGGGGGTTTTGTCCTTTATTCTTTTTGTCTCTCTTTTGTTTACAGTATATCACAGTTTTTTGTCAGTTTCTATTCTGTATTTCTGACAGTTTTAAGCGTTTGACTTATTAAACTTTATATTTTCTGTTCCGCACTTTCAAGTTTATAGTTTTTTGATATAAACAAAATTATAAAAAAAAAAAATAATAATAATAAAAAAAAAAAACACACACACACACACACACACACACAAAAATAGGGGGGAGGGGGGGGGGTGCGGTTTGTCTTTTTTGGAGGGTTTGGATAACTCATCCCATTATAAAAGGCGGCTCGGACCAAGAATCAAGGTACAAAACCAGTAGGCTCCAAGTAGGAGCACCCAAAAGAGAAGAAAACAACTAAAAAAACTAAGCTTTACAAAATTCATCGGGCTTATGTAGCCAATGAGCACTTGAAAAACTACTCTTAATAAATTGTTGGTGAATCTATCTCCATAATTGGCCTACAAACCCGGTTTGACACCCAAAGCATCGATAACCTTTGCATATAAAAAAAGGTCTTCATGCCTAACAATTGTCTCCTCTGCATCCAAACAAACTGAATGGAAAAGCCTTTCACTCCTTAATCTTTAATGAAGTCATGCGACTCATTAAGAACTCCTCATCAATACCACAAAAAATACAAGAACTTGTTGTAAGATGGTTACCAAGATGAACTCAAATAAGTACATTTTATTACTATCATTTATCCTACTAATTTGACTTGTTTTACTATATTATGTATGAGGATTGATACTTAATTGTTTACTTTTGTAATTCTCAGGTAAAAACAAGCATTTGGTGAAACTTAGCGATTATGGACTAATTATGGAGCAAAACGTACATAAAGTGAAAGTCTACTGACATGGACAAGATCAAGTCAATTCTGCTCCAGATGCGCCGCATCTCACTATCAACATGCGCCGCATCTCTATCAAGATATCACCAAATACGATCCAAGATACAAGAGGACATGCGCCGCATCCTAATCAAGAGTTACGCCGCATCTTCTGGCGGTGTACGAATATTCCTGAATATTATAATCTTGGACCCCACGCGAAGTTAAGTACATGCGCCGCATCTACTTAGTAGATGCGCCGCATCTTCCCTCAGACAGAAACTATAAATACCCCGTAGACCAGACGAATTTAAGAGTTCGAAACCCTAAAACCGAAGTTCGGACAGCAGAGCAAAAGGACGAATTCAGTCAAGGAGGCAGCACAAGACACACCCAAATCGAAGATACAAGAGCTGTAAGAAGGTGCTGCATGTATTTAATTCATTAAGTAGTTTTGTTTTATTGTGTTAGCAAACTTTAATTCATCAGGATTGGTGGCTTGTGTAATGTGACAACGGAAAGATTGCACTCCCTTTAATACTTGCTTTCCCATCAATTAAAGTTTATATGTTGATGTCTTTGGTTACTACTTATTAGTGCATTGATAACCTCTGTGTTTATTAGTGGCTTACGGGCATTTGACTGCGGGACATAATGTGGCTCCCACGGTTGTTTCTAAATTGATCACTTAGGAATAACTTTTAGACATAAGTAATCATTAAGGGTTTACTCGCCGATAAGAATAGGACCAACGAGAAAGGATTAATTACATACACTTCATATAAAGCTATCAATAAAACAAGTGACAATCTACTTAATCATAAGGACAGCCCTCTTATTGTCTCTAGTATCTATCTGTGTACGTGTGTGCTACTTGCTGATTCGTGCCTATTGGTTTATTTTATCATTTAATTGCAACAAATCGTGCCAGTCTCTCAGGCTGAAACCCCCTTGCGTTAGGATATTAAAATACTGATTAGAATAACTAGATAATACGTTCCACTCTTAGTGATCGACACTCTACTTACCATTATCTTCATACTGACCGGGTACACTGCTCGTTAAGTGTGTGTGTTATTGATAAGTCGGCTAAATATAAATTTAAAACTTGAGTAGGCATTAAAACTGCTAAACCGCAACGACACATCACGCGCATCAAGTTTTTGGCGCCGCTGCCGGGGAGACGGATGTGGAGATTGATACAGCTGACACACTGGTGTTTAGGTTAGGAGGTGTGCATAGGCAGATGTCGATGAGGCAGTTTATTTTGGCCATGGGACTACACACTGAGGAGGAGCTTGGATCTGCTGGGTTTGCCAGGTATTGGGCTGAGAGCTTACGGGTTGTCCCTGACAGAGGGGTATTCAGTGATTACTGGGTTAGGATTTCTTCGATGGGTGACATTGTTACTTCCACCCCATCCTACACACTGATCAGGGAGCCGATGAGGCGGCTATGTCACCGTTTGATTGCACTCACCATTGCCGGGAGAGGTCAGTCACCTGAGAAGGTGACCACTCTGGACCTCTTCCTTTTGAGGAGTATGGATGAGGGGATGTCGGTGAACATCCCCCACTTTTTAGCGCACTACCTTCACCGATCTGCTGCGGGGAGAGATCGGAGGAGCCAGATGACTGGCGGGCATTTTGTTTCGAGGCTGGCCCGCCATTTTGGAGTTATTGGAGCAGAGATCCCAGCTGGGCTGGAGGTTATTGTGGCCCGTCTCCCAGTTATCGATAGAGATTATTTGGTTAGACTCGGGATCTGCCAGGTTGCTGCGGGAGGTCACTTTTGGGCAGCATTAGGGCCCGCCAGAGCTGCAGGGCCAGAGGCGGAGCAGGGAGGACCTCAGGATCCTCCGGCTGCTGCTCCTGCCGACGAGGAGGTGCCACAGGCACCAGTACCCCCACGCACCGTGATTCAGAGACTCGACGCAGTCGAGGGAGAGGTGATGGTACTGAGGAGAGACTTAGAGTGGGTGGTCATGAGTGTGAGCAGACTACTAGAGCAGCAGGGTGTTACACACGTTCGTCCAGATGGTACTGAGGTTGCGGGAGTGACACGCACATACGAGCGCAGAGTCCGCCAGAGGACTGATGGAGCCAGCACTTCCGGGACCCATCCAGACGACCACACTCACCCATGACCTTACTCTCTTGATTTCATTGACATTGTTCCACACATTATTATTACTTTTTGGATTGTACTTATCGTTATTCTTATGTTTATGTTTAATGTTTCAGTTTATATTTCTTGTTATGTTTGATGAAGACTGGCATTAAGTTCAGCATGAGAGTACTAGAGGACATACAAGATTAAACCGTGGAACGAGCCATTTTTGCAACAGACTGTTAACAGTCTGTTTGGTAACTACATGCGCCGTATCTGCCTAAACAGATGCGACGCATCCTATCCTTTACTTTGTTTTATAGTCAGTCCAGGCCGCACGAAGATACGGCGCATCTCAATCCTGAGATGCGACGCATCCTCTGCAATGGTCATATCTTATTTTATTTTTCTGCATTTTTTATTTTCGACTTTGAAACTATTTATCAGTTTATTTTAATGCGGCGCATCCCTGGTTAAGGATGCGGCGCATCTTTATTCTGATCCGTATTTATTCCAGGCTCGATACGGCGTATCTTCTTCAATAAGATACGGCGCATCGACTGACCTGATGATTTTCAGTTTTAATTTTTAAGTTTTATTTTTCCTAACTACTAATGTATTATGCAAGTTGAACCTTTCTTATCTTAGGTGTGTTTTAAAGTGTTGGTGGTATTATAGTTTCCTGGATTTCCTGTGGATACATCAAGTATGAAGCTTTAACGTTCTAATCCACAAGAAGTTGATTTTTGCTCTTATACTAATGGAGGATCATACCGAGCAAATCTCAGGGGAGTTTTTCTTGTTCTAATTCTTTTATTTTCCAGTTTTTAACCTTTTATACAAACAACGAGGACGTTGTTTAACTTAAGTGGGGGGATTGGAGAATTAGAACACTTAACAATTACTTGTCCTACTTTTTCAAAAATTATGCTTAAAATGTGCTTAATATATCAAACTTAAAAATTTTTTTAGCATGTTTTTGTTTAAGATCTAAGTTACATAACTGCACACAAGACGTTATTTCAAAAATTGTGATTTTTCAAAATTCACAAATCTATGAGTGTGCCGGTGACTTGTAAACTTTAGAACTTGGCTTGTATACTATTCGAGACCACCATAATGAGTATTATTTATATAATTGGAATGACTTGTCTAACTTGGTAAAATTCTAGGATTACACCAAATAGCCTTTATATGTTATGTGTTATTAGCTAACTACACTGGTTAGTTAACCCCCGTATAAACCCTTTTGTTACTCTCATTTTTAGAGTAAGATACCCCTAGAAAAACCCTCAGAGCCATTCCTTTCGTTTCTTACACCTATGTTTAAAATGTTTCGTTACACCCTTACACCTTAGCCTACCCTGTAGATTAGAATCCGTGGTTGGTTAATTGCTATAGGCAGAGTGTGTTTCCTTACATTACCTGTGTTCGCGTGCGTAATTCATTATCTATGGTTAGGTCGGGAAATTGCACAATGCAAATTGGAGTGAAAGTAAATATTGTATATTTTTGAGTTTATTTTTCGTGTGTTTACTACTTTCACTATTACCGTTATTTCTGAAAGTATGAAAAGTATGAAAAAATTATCCGGAAAGAAAGTTGTAGTGATGTGGTGAAATTTTACACATCTATGTTTATGTTTCAAAAAAAAAAAAAAAAAAAAAAAAAAAAAAAAAAAAAAAAAATCAAAAAAATGAGAAAAGAAAAAGAAAGAAAGAAAAGTTGGATGTTTGATTTAACCAACTTATGTAAAGTTATGTAAGTGGTCGATATCACCACTATTTGTTGTACTATATATATGGATTGAATGGGAATTGGCAGTTATGGGAACGCCAATTAAAGTTTTTTTCTTTGATTAAGATCTTGTTGAGTATAATTCGTGTCTACCTAAAAGCGTGTGTTTCAAGTGTTAAAGCGTGAGTTATTCAATGATATGAGTCTTATTCATGGGATGGTTGGGATAGTGATTAACCACACTTAGGATTTTAATTTATTTGTTTTGTTTTGTTTATTTTTATTTTTACACCAATTTATATCCCAAATGTTATCCATACCCTGTATTGTTCTTTATCCAACCGAACCTTTGATTTATTGAGATTAGGGATTTGAGCAATCTTAAGTATCGTAGTCGTGGATTCGGCTATGTATTTATGATTTTGTCGCCCTTTTTGATATATTATTATTGGTGAAGTTTGGACCTATCTTTAGCCTATTCGAGTTAAGGATTTGAGCAATTGCAAGTATCGTGTTCGTGGATTCGATCATGTATTTGTGATTTTGTCGCCTTTTCTGGAATTTGAGATCGATAGTGATTAAGAATAATTAACCCTTAAGCCTAAAAACCCTTTTTACCGCTTTAGACTTGTTATTCCTTAGCTTTAGTGGTGGAGATGTGTATACTTGCCAAGCTTATGATAGAATATTCGTCGCGACTGGACAGTTAAACGATTAGATTTGCTTTTATCGACTTATTTTATTTTACTTCTAATTCGTTAAGTGTTTAGTTGTGTGATTATGAAATAAACGAATACATGCTTAAATATAAAAATAAATCCTAATACATCTTTTAGGATACATTTTCATAAATGAAATTCTAAGGTTTACTTGGGGACAAGTAAAGTTCAAGTGGGGGGATATTTGATGAACTCAAATAAGTACATTTTATTACTATCATTTATCCTACTAATTTGACTTGTTTTACTATATTATGTATGAGGATTGATACTTAATTGTTTACTTTTGTAATTCTCAGGTAAAAACAAGCATTTGGTGAAACTTAGCGATTATGGACTAATTATGGAGCAAAACGTACATAAAGTGAAAGTCTACTGACATGGACAAGATCAAGTCAATTCTGCTCCAGATGCGCCGCATCTCACTATCAACATGCGCCGCATCTCTATCAAGATATCACCAGATACGATCCAAGATACAAGAGGACATGCGCCGCATCCTAATCAAGAGTTACGCCGCATCTTCTGGCGGTGTACGAATATTCCTGAATATTATAATCTTGGACCCCACGCGAAGTTAAGTACATGCGCCGCATCTACTTAGTAGATGCGCCGCATCTTCCCTCAGACAGAAACTATAAATACCCCGTAGACCAGACGAATTTAAGAGTTCGAAACCCTAAAACCGAAGTTCGGACAGCAGAGCAAAAGGACGAATTCAGTCAAGGAGGCAGCACAAGACACACCCAAATCGAAGATACAAGAGCTGTAAGAAGGTGCTGCATGTATTTAATTCATTAAGTAGTTTTGTTTTATTGTGTTAGCAAACTTTAATTCATCAGGATTGGTGGCTTGTGTAATGTGACAACGGAAAGATTGCACTCCCTTTAATACTTGCTTTCCCATCAATTAAAGTTTATATGTTGATGTCTTTGGTTACTACTTATTAGTGCATTGATAACCTCTGTGTTTATTAGTGGCTTACGGGCATTTGACTGCGGGACATAATGTGGCTCCCACGGTTGTTTCTAAATTGATCACTTAGGAATAACTTTTAGACATAAGTAATCATTAAGGGTTTACTCGCCGATAAGAATAGGACCAACGAGAAAGGATTAATTACATACACTTCATATAAAGCTATCAATAAAACAAGTGACAATCTACTTAATCATAAGGACAGCCCTCTTATTGTCTCTAGTATCTATCTGTGTACGTGTGTGCTACTTGCTGATTCGTGCCTATTGGTTTATTTTATCATTTAATTGCAACAAATCGTGCCAGTCTCTCAGGCTGAAACCCCCTTGCGTTAGGATATTAAAATACTGATTAGAATAACTAGATAATACGTTCCACTCTTAGTGATCGACACTCTACTTACCATTATCTTCATACTGACCGGGTACACTGCTCGTTAAGTGTGTGTGTTATTGATAAGTCGGCTAAATATAAATTTAAAACTTGAGTAGGCATTAAAACTGCTAAACCGCAACGACACATCACGCGCAAGAACTTGTTGTCAGATGGATACCAATATGACTCATATTTTTTTAATATTCGGAACCAAACTTGGTTTAAGTTGAACGAACCGTCATCTTAATTATAAAAGAGTGCACTTCTAAATTTATATTTTTCTATCTCAACTAGAAAAACTAAAAAACTCTAAGATATTATTGATAAAAAGATATTGTTGGTAAAGTTTAAAATTTTAAAATATAAAAGGTAAAAGTTTAAAATATAGGAATAAAAAACAAAGGGTATGTGTAATTGGTTTGTAGAATAAGCTAGGATCATAGATTGAAGATTAGTATGTGTAATGTGCGTGTGTGAAATAGAGAATTGGTAACTGACTCTTACTTTTATTAAAACCAGCTTGTCTGACATAAAATGAAAAATAATCTAATCTTTATTTATACTTTCCATAGAAAAGTAGTTTGTTGACATAACGCTTTCAGTCCTTACACTACATGTGTCTATAAGAAGTCATTTTTATCTCCAACAATCTCCCCCTAAATGATACTTGGATACTATTCTAATTCTATGAAGACTTCCTCTTCATCTTTGATATGTAGACCGGAAATCCACGCCTTTTAGTCTTTCTCAATAACCAACACACATCTCCAATCTTCTAATCACGTCTCTAGAAAACAAGATGTCTGTCAACTTTTCGAAGGTTGTTTCAACTCGATCTTTCACTTCCTTAGGTAGTCTTTCATTTTCTGAACCGTATTTATCTTTGTGTTTCTGAATTTGTAGATTGATCTTGATCATCATTAAAAGACCATCTGAATATTTATGAATTTCAATGAATCGAACTTCTTCTTATTATCTTCATCTAGATACACAACTCCAAATTCTGGAATAATATGAAGAGAATAAAGTGTGTGATCAATGATTCCCAACAAAGGTTGATTTGGTCTTGTCATATTGATATTTTGTTGATAACTTGCTGATAACTCTCAATACCAATATGAAAATCATGATCTCGAAGCAATGGTAGAAAGTTCTTGACAAATCAAACAATTGACTTGAAAGCAGCTCGATTTTCTTCTGTCGTCTACCTTTCGTTATGATTCCAATCCTTGAAATGATTGTAGATGACTTCAAGATCATGAACATGTAGATTTGGATAATCTGCATTTGTAAAGCGACATGTAGACCAATTTCTTCTTTAAACCTTGTAAGCTGGAACCTTGGGTTGTCTATTAAGTACCCCTATTGTCATTTTTTTTCCTCGCCTCTTACCATTCATTTCTATCTCTCTACTTTCTTCTTCCTAGACCCTCTAAGTCTACTATCTTATTGTGTTCTAACTTCTTCTCTTATCATCTATTGAAAGAACACTTCTTCCGCAAGAGAGACACACAAGAACTTAATCCACTCTGTGTGTTGTGTCGAGGGTCTTCTTCTCTATACCCTTTTCTATTAGGTTGAGTCCTTAAACTAGGTTAGGTTTCAAACACTTCAAACTCTTAATCATTTGTAAGGGTGTATAAAGTCTTGTACCTTTGTGGTCAAGCCTAGATTGGGTGAAGCTATAGTTGGGGTTTGATACTTCCATGGGGAAGTTTTTTGTGGTCTTAGTGGAAAGTCGAATCACGAGATTCTTGTGGGTGGAATCTGAGGGTTGAATACCGTTGGGAGTAGCTATTCTTAGCGAGGGCCGATCTTAATGCATATCGGTGGAGTGAAGTTGTAACGGTTTGTAATCCACCATAAGTATTATACTTAGTGAATAGTATATGTGTCGTAGATTCGCAAATGGATGTACGGATGTCATAAACCCCCCCATCTTGAACTAGTATATATCGTGGTGTCTATCTCCTTCTCTCTATCTCTCTACTCTCTCTATATTGTGGTGTTTGGTTGTTGTTTTTCATATTCACCTACACGCTCTTGGAGACTTAAAATTGATAAACTTTAAATATGTCGAAAAGACCATATTCACCCTCCCTGCCCCCTCTACGGTTCTACAAAGACATTATTATAAGTTTAGAAGGTGAATAGTGATCCTCCAAATATGTAGGATATTGAGCAATGCTTAAAAAATTTCTTCATATATGAAGGATGGTTTGAGATAAGTTTTTGTGTTATATTCTTCAAATATGGAGAAAAAATTCATTTAGAGACAATGATTAGAGATGGTCATAGGCACCATTTCAAAATTATGTGTTTTTTGTCCATACATGTTTCATTTCAGAATCTTCTCATAAAAAATTAGTTTGGGCAACAAAATAATAATTTATTTTAAACAATGTACTAACTAGGTACGTGGACTTTTTCTTTTTAAGAAATGTTATTAAGTTTCAGAAAATGTTCAATATACACATTTTGGCGATGTGTCACATCAAACACCGTAACACATGGCTTAACAATCAGAGCGGAAAGCTTGGATTTCACTTCATTTCAAATTGTGTCTTTCCCGTTTGAAGATATGACTTGTCATCAAAATATGTATATTGAACACTTTACGAGAGATTGTAAGAATTAACGATACTTTTTTTATTTTATTTAAGATACATTTTTTATCGGGTGCTATGATATACACTATCATATATTAACAAATATCATCAATTTTACTTTTTTTTGTTATCTCTTTTAATGAGGCAAATTCCACTATTTAGTCATTTATTATATCTATATTAAATTAAAATATTCATTGTCACTCATATCAAAACACATTTTTTTTCTCTTTCACACACCACTCTTATAAGTCCCAACCTAACATAAAAAATTCCGACCGAAGATCAACCACCACCATCAAATCAGATCACCACAAACATCTTCATCTCTGGAAAGGCCTCCACTGTCAGTCAAAACACCTTCGTCTAATACGAGTGGTTATACCACCACTTTCGTCGTCACCTCCGACAGTGTTGCAAAACTCGGTTTCGGCTTGTACTCGGTGACTTACCCTGGAGCGAGTACTCGGCCTAATCGGGGGAGTATTCGGGGCTCAAATCGGCATATGCGGGGAGTACTCGGAGTACTCGGCCAACTTGGCTATACTCGGCGACCTACCTTGGAGCGAGTACTCAGGGAGTAATCGGTCAACTCGGCCTTGTTTTGCAACACTGACCTCTGGTCAAACCACCACAACCACCACTGTAACACCCCAACCCGACAAGGGTAGAGATATCACATTATGGCGACATTTCAAAGCATTCATACATATACACAGCGGAAGCCATAAAACATCATAAATAAATAAGTCAAGTCAACAAGACTTGAGTCCAATACAAAAGTCTCACAAGATAACGAAATAATTCAACGGAAATACATAACGAAATGAATCCATGATCAAAATGTCTAAACAACTGGTAAGACTAGGGTAAGACATCATCTAAGGCAAAAGCTTCAACTAACTCTCATCCCAAGCATAAAATCCATCTCCCAGCTAGATACCTGCCGCACACGAAAAAGAAACGTGCGGCTGAGCTTACAAAGCCCAGTGAACAGATACATAATACAAACAAAGATAAAGAAACCGAAATATACTAAGGCACTGGGAAATGTCATAAGGTATAATCAAAGCAAAAGATTAATAAGGAAGTATAGGATAGTCAACTACCACGAGCCCACAACTCAAGTCAAAATCTCAACATCATAGTCTCCAGGTTATAAGCTCACAATCAGAGGGGATACCTCTCAGGCAACCAGATAATATGAGGGGTGTCCTCATGTATCAAAATAGTGGAGTAGCTAGCTCCAGCTATATGTGAAAGGCGTGTATTGCACACAAGCACCAGTCACCTCAAAGTCAATACTCAAAGTCACAGTTAAATCCACTAAACATACAAATCTAGGATTGCAACCCATACGCCCCCAACTCAAAGTCATCCCAACATCATAGTAGCCATGGCAGAAAATCATAAAAGGGACGGTGTGAGAAATCACTCCCCCACACAGGAGTCATGCCAGTGGTGCATCACAGACATGGCCAGGTTACCTTCCTGGCTAGGTAACATAAAATGGCTCGGGTGTCAACTAAGAGTCAGGTCTCAATGTCACATCAAAAGGTTTATCTCAGGGTCATATCAAAAGGTCTTATAAAAAAAAAAGAAATAGCTCAAGGTCATATCAAAAGTTCCTGTCAAAAGGTTCATGTCAAAGAAAGCATGGCAGGGGTTCATGTCAAAAGAATCATGGCAAAGGTTCATAGCTCAACATCAAGACATAGGTGATAAGACACCCTTACTAAAAAGGGTAGAGTATCCGTACCTTATGACGAAAGCAAATATCGAAACAAGCACAGAAATGAGGGAAAGCTCAAAGTCTCTCCTTCTTCACACCTAAAGGAGTAGAAGGGGATTACAATCATTCTTAATTAATCATCTTTCCATTTTAAGTAACTTTCCCTTTTTAGTAAGTTTCCACTTTTAGAAAGTTTCCATAATTAGAAGGTTTCCACTTTTAGAAATATTTAGTACATAACTTAATTAGATCAATATTTGCTGGAAATAACGCATCTTTATCATATTTACACCTTTGGTCCTCAGGTTTTCACAATTTACATTTTATACCCCTGAACTTCCAAAATTTCATTTTAAACCTTCAAACATGCATAATTACACATTAAACCCTTGGTTTATCAAATTTACATCATGAGTACTTATTTTAGTGAGTTATACAATCAGACCTTTAATTATTCCATATTTACACATTAGGTCCCTCCATTTAGTAAAGTTACATATTAAGTCCTTAGAATTTACATTTAAATCATTAATTAATAATAATTACATATTAGCCCAATAAATATCCAAATTTTCACATTAGTCCCTGAATATCATTCATAACACAAATCGACCTCAACTTTTCAGAAATTACATGTTTAGTCCTTGTATTTATTAAATTTCTAATTCGAAATAACAATTACAACTTAATTCATTTTCTCACAAATTTTACATATAGGCCCTCCGTTTAATAATTTTTACAGGTCACACATGATTTATATAACATGACAAAAATAACCCATGAGTTTTAATATTGACAAAACACCCCCTTTATATTTAATTTCCAAATCGTTAAATACCATATTTAACCAAATAAAACCCTAATCGAACCCCATCATTATGCAATCATTTCAACATCATTTATATTCACTTTTAATCAAATCTAATCCTTTTTGAACCCTAGTTTCCACGCTAGGTATTTTTGCTCTTATTTCCTTTTTGCCGATTTCACATAGCTTCACCAAAATAGTTTTAAGCCTCAATAAATCAAATGAGCATTTTTATGGTGTTGTATTATGATCATAGAGGCCACGAAAATTGTTCACTAGTCCAGGAAAAATCGCATGCATGATATTTAGATTTAATTCGATTTAGGGTTTATAAAACACAATAATTATCATACGAATTATATACAATGCATGGGTCATTTTTATTATTTTTCTTAGGATATATACGATCATTAGAGGCTGGGAAAAATACCAGAAGATTTTTAGAACGAGTGAATAAGGCCACACGATTTATTGCTTCTCGGATGGATACTCGACAAGGAAAGAATTCACCACGACTCCAAATGGGATCAAATCACCTTGTACACATTTTTCGCAGATCACATATAATATAAGAACCTCAGGAAAAATAAGAAACAAATTTTATGAAGCTTGATTGAATTGATACGAATTATACCTTAAAAATGGGTTAGCGATAGAAATAATTCCACCACCAATGAATCGGGCAACAAATGGACTCAACACGATTTTTCTAGGACTCCTTGAATTGTGTTTGAACTCAGAAAAATGCTTTGATAATTTTAGTGGATCGAATGGAGGCTATGGAAATTCTTTATGTGTTTTCTTATCTCTCGGCAAATTAGGGTTTGGTAGAAAAGATATGGATTGATATTTAATAGAGGAATGCCGAGTCATAGGAGGGGGGTTTTGACCAGAAATCTCGGATTGTAGGTTAGCCAAATTGATTTGATTGATCATTTCCTCATTTACACATTTTAATACATTTTAAAATCATAATATAATTAACTAAAAATCATTCGGCAATGCTAGGGCATTTTGGTAATTTTACTACTTGTATAAATGTTAAATGTGGTTGTTAAAATTATTTGGGATCATATCTTGTGCATTTCCAGAAGTTTGGAATTTATTTGATACATTATAAGCTTTTAATTAAATTTTAAACTAGCAGGGGCATTTTGGTCTTTTTGCACATTTTAGATTTTAGGGTTTTACAACTTCTTCCCCTCTAACAGAAAAATTTCGTCCCCGAAATTTGCAAAGAATCAGAATGAAACGAATCGGAAACAAAATAGAGACGTACCAGAATCAGAAAACAAAGTGAGGATAACTAGCTCGAATAGACTCCTCGGTCTCCCAGGTAGCTTCCCGCTCTGGGTGGTTCCGCCAAAGAATCTTAACAAAAGGAATGACTTTACGTCTCATAACTCGCTCTTGGCGATCAAGGACAGCTTCCGGCTCCTCCGGAAGAGACATATCTGGCTGGATCTGATCAAAAGGGTAAGACACCACATGCAGAGGATGATAATTGTATCCCCTCAGAAGAGATACATGAAAGACGTCGTGAACATGTGATAACTGCGGAGGAAGAGCCAAACGATACGAAACTTCTCCGATGCGATCCAAAATCTCAAACGGTCCGATGAATCGAGGACTGAGCTTGCCCTTAATTCCAAAACGTTTAACTCCTCGAAACGGCGAAACCTTAAGAAATACCCGATCACCAACGCGAAATTCCAAGTCACGCCTATGCTTGTCAGCGTAACTCTTTTGACGAGCCCTAGCTTCCTTTAACTTCTCCCTAGCAACATCCACTTTCTCAGTAGCGATCTGAACTAACTCCGGTCCCTCAATAACGCGTTCACCTACCTCGTTCCAACAAACCGGAGCCCTACATTTCCGACCATATAACATCTCGAAGGGAGCCATACGAATACTCGCGTGCCAACTGTTATTATAAGCAAATTCTACCAAACACAAATAATCGTCCCAGCTACCAGTCCACTCTAAGGCACATGCCCTCAACATGTCCTCTAAAGTCTGAATGGTCCTCTCTGACTGACCATCCGTCTGAGGGTGAAAAGTTGTACTGAACTTAAGGCGCGTATCCCATGCCTTATGCAATCCCTTCCAGAAGCGTGACGTAAACCGAGGATCCCTATCTGATATAATAGCCGTAGGCATACCATGAAGCCTAACGATCTCCTGCTGAAAAATGTCCGCCAATTTACTAACACTGTAGTCTACACGAATAGGGAGGAAGTGAGCAGACTTGGTTAGTCGATCAACGACCACCCAAATTGCATCATGCTTCCTACGAGTAAGAGGTAAGCCTGTCACAAAATCCATGGAAATTTCCTCCCATTTCCACTTCGGAATCTCCAATGGCTGAAGCAACCCACTAGCTCTCTGGTGTTCAATCTTGACCTGCTGGCAAGTCAAACACTTAGACACAAACGAAGCCACATCCTGTTTCATGCCACTCCACCAGAAATGTTGCTTAAGGTCCCGGTACATCTTGGTAGAACCAGGATGTATAGTAAAAGGGGAACTATGAGCCTCTGATAGAACAGCCTCTCGAAGCTCAGGATCGTTGGGAACACAGAGACGATCCTCAAACCACACTACACCGGAATCATCAACTCTAAACTCTGATTGCTTGCCTTCCTCAACATTCTGAACTATAGACCACAGCTCACCATCCTCTTTCTGAGCTTCCTTAATTCGCAAGATAAGATTGGACTCTACCGTAAGGCTAGCCCAATAACCGCCATGACCACGAACACAAAACTCCACATCAAGAAGCTCTAAATCATGCAAAATACGAGGCTCAAATTCCAAACTCGCGATCATACCGGATTTCCTACTCAGAGCATCAGCGACCACATTCGCCTTACCGGGATGATACTGAATATTAGCATCATAATCTTTCAGAAGCTCCAACCAACGCCTCTGTCTCATATTCAACTCTTTCTGGGTGAAGATGTATTTAAGGCTCTTATGATCGGTGAAGATGTCACAAGTCTCTCCATACAAATAATGGCGCCAAATCTTTAGCGCGAACACCACAGCTGCTAACTCAAGATCATGCGTCGGATAGTTCACCTCGTAAGGCTTCAGCTGCCTCGAAGCATAGGCGATAACCTTACCATGCTGCATCAAAACACATCCTAAACCTTTCTTCGATGCGTCGCTATAAATCTGCAAACCGCCGGAACCCGATGGAAGAGTCAAGATAGGTGCCGACACTAAACGTTTCTTCAACTCCTCAAAACTACTCTCTCGCTCATCAGTCCAAATAAACTTCTCTCCTTTCCTCATCAACTGTGTTAAAGGCAATGCAAGACGTGAAAAGCCCTCAACAAATCTCCTATAATACCCAGCGAGACCCAGAAAACTTCTCACTTCCGTCACATTTGTAGGTCTTGGCCATTTTGTGATAGCCTCAACCTTTGCCGGATCCATCGTGATGCCGTCTGCAGAAACAATGTGACCCAAGAAAGCCACTCGATCCAACCAAAACTCGCACTTCGAAAACTTCGCATACAATTTCTGCTGTCGAAGAATCTCCAGAACTATACTAAGATGTTGCTCGTGCTCCGCCTCGGTTTTAGAGTACACAAGGATATCATCTATGAAGACAATGACGAACTTGTCGAGAAATTCATGGAATACCCGGTTCATTAGGTCCATAAACACAGCAGGAGCATTGGTCAGACCAAAAGGCATAACCGAGAATTCATAGTGACCGTACCGAGTGCGAAAGGCCGTTTTGGGAACATCCTGCTCCCTCACCCTAAGCTGGTGATATCCCGACCTCAGATCAATTTTAGAGAAATGCCTCGCTCCTTGCAATTGATCGAATAAATCATCAATGCGAGGAAGAGGATAGCGGTTACGAATAGTAATGCGGTTAAGCTCCCGATAATCGATACAAAGACGCATGCTCCCGTCTTTCTTCTTAACAAACAACACGGGAGCACCCCAAGGAGATACGCTCGGACGAATGAAACCGTTTTCCAACAGTTCTTGCAATTGCTCCTTTAATTCCTTTAATTCAATCGGTGCCATGCGGTAAGGAGCTTTAGATATGGGTTCAGCACCCGGAATCAGATCAATGCTAAACTCGACTTCCCTGACAGGAGGAATGCCAGGAAGTTCATCCGGAAATACATCGGCGAAATCGCGCACAGTACGAATACTATCAATACTAGGAACATCAACAGAGGTATCTTTAATAGAAGCAAGAAAACCAAGACAGCCATGCGAAATCAAAGTCCGGGCTTTCATAGCCGAAATAATCTTTACAGATTTCAGAGGTTGGGAACCAGAATAAACATAATCAGGATGGTGAAGATCACCAAAGATTACCTTACGAGCATAACAATCAATGGTCGCCTTATGAGCAGCTAACCAGTCCATGCCCAGAATAATGTCAAAATCAACCATATCAATGGGGAGAAGGTTCGCAGAACGAACACGATCATCGAAACGGAGAGGGCAATTAACATACTCAACATCAATAATCACATGAGTTTTCATCGGGGTAGCAATGGATATACGGTTCATTAATTTAGTTGGGGTTACGTTTATTTTATTTGCAAGTGATGTGGATATTATAGAATGTATAGCACCCGTGTCAAATAAAACAAACACAATACGATCTCCAATATGCAGAAAACCCGTAATAGTACCTGAGGTGCTAGCAGCCTGGTCACGTGTCAAAGAATAAACTCGGCCTGAAGCAGGAGCTGCCCTAGCATCGACTTTAGGTTCACCAGCATTCTTCCTAGGACAGTCCTTGATCTTGTGCTGAGAAGATCCACACCAGAAACAACCACCAGAAGCTTTATAACAAGGACCTGGATGAGTCTTCCCACAGGAAGTACATGTAGGAGGAGGAGGTAGAGTCTCAACAGACCCCTTCTGACTAGACGATCCCGACTGCTGATATGGCTGAGAATCCCTACGTCGGTTGTTATTACCCTGTCCCTGACGATCACTACCAGACCTACCAGAATCCCGCCGATCCTGGTTCCTGAAATCCTGCTGCCTATGATTATAACCTCGGTCCTGCCGACCCTGCTGATCATGCCCACGGTCCTGTCGGCCCCGAACATCCTGCTTTTGGTCCTGCCGACCCTGGCCCCGAAAATCTACCCGGTTACCATCCCTATCACGCTTATTAGACCCCCTGTCCGCATGTAACAACTCGATGTTACGCGCGGCATCCTGAACACTAGCCACATCATCAAATGGAGTGTTAACGATCCGGTCTAACACCCATCTCTTAAGAGCCCACTTGAAGTGACGAGCCTGTCGAACAGAATCCCCAGTAACCTCTGGCCCCACGAAACTAGCCAGACGTAAGAAACGCTGCATGAAATCTCCGGAAGACTCATGGTCACCCTGACGAATAGACCCGTATTCCCTCTCATATCTCAGCTGCTCTGCCATAGGGATGTACTGCTTATAAAACGCCTCAATAAAATCTGCCCACGAACAAGTTTCAGCAAAATCATCCCCTTTCGCCTGAACAAGAGCAGCCCACCAATTTTGAGCATCACCTTCAAATTTGAATGTGGCCAACCGAGTTTTAAACTCGTCGGCACATCCCAGAACACGAAACAACTTCTCGATATGTGTGATCCAGTCCTCCGCTTCATGAGGAGTAGCAGCGGACCTGAAAGAGAGAGGCTTAAGTTTGTTGAACCTCTCGATCCACACATGGATACCAACTGGGGAAGCAGCGGGTGGAGTAGTGGGTTGAGCACCGCCACCACCACCACCTCCAGAAGAACTAGCCGCATTTCTGATGTTAGTAGTGACCTCAGCCACCACTTTAGGCATAGCAGCAGCCACAGCAGCGGCTATCATCTCTTCAAAATTGGGGCCATCCTCCCCATTAGTGTACTGAGTAAAGCGTGTGTTCACCATCTGAACGATCATGAAAAGAATTAGCAAAACATAAGGGAAATAAGCACGAAATGGAAGACGAAGCAGAACCTATGCCTACCCAAACCTCACCAGTCAAATCTTAAACTTAAGGGTCAAATCCTATGGTCCACATGTTTCACAGGCCAAAGCTTATGTACGACAGGTCTCAGCCTGGGCTCTGATACCATAATTGTAACACCCCAACCCGACAAGGGTAGAGATATCACATTATGGCGACATTTCAAAGCATTCATACATATACACAGCGGAAGCCATAAAACATCATAAATAAATAAGTCAAGTCAACAAGACTTGAGTCCAATACAAAAGTCTCACAAGATAACGAAATAATTCAACGGAAATACATAACGAAATGAATCCATGATCAAAATGTCTAAACAACTGGTAAGACTAGGGTAGGACATCATCTAAGGCAAAAGCTTCAACTAACTCTCATCCCAAGCATAAAATCCATCTCCCAGCTAGATACCTGCCGCACACGAAAAAGAAACGTGCGGCTGAGCTTACAAAGCCCAGTGAACAGATACATAATACAAACAAAGATAAAGAAACCGAAATATACTAAGGCACTGGGAAATGTCATAAGGTATAATCAAAGCAAAAGATTAATAAGGAAGTATAGGATAGTCAACTACCACGAGCCCACAACTCAAGTCAAAATCTCAACATCATAGTCTCCAGGTTATAAGCTCACAATCAGAGGGGATACCTCTCAGGCAACCAGATAATATGAGGGGTGTCCTCATGTATCAAAATAGTGGAGTAGCTAGCTCCAGCTATATGTGAAAGGCGTGTATTGCACACAAGCACCAGTCACCTCAAAGTCAATACTCAAAGTCACAGTTAAATCCACTAAACATACAAATCTAGGATTGCAACCCATACGCCCCCAACTCAAAGTCATCCCAACATCATAGTAGCCATGGCAGAAAATCATAAAAGGGACGGTGTGAGAAATCACTCCCCCACACAGGAGTCATGCCAGTGGTGCATCACAGACATGGCCAGGTTACCTTCCTGGCTAGGTAACATAAAATGGCTCGGGTGTCAACTAAGAGTCAGGTCTCAATGTCACATCAAAAGGTTTATCTCAGGGTCATATCAAAAGGTCTTATAAAAAAAAAGAAATAGCTCAAGGTCATATCAAAAGTTCCTGTCAAAAGGTTCATGTCAAAGAAAGCATGGCAGGGGTTCATGTCAAAAGAATCATGGCAAAGGTTCATAGCTCAACATCAAGACATAGGTGATAAGACACCCTTACTAAAAAGGGTAGAGTATCCGTACCTTATGACGAAAGCAAATATCGAAACAAGCACAGAAATGAGGGAAAGCTCAAAGTCTCTCCTTCTTCACACCTAAAGGAGTAGAAGGGGATTACAATCATTCTTAATTAATCATCTTTCCATTTTAAGTAACTTTCCCTTTTTAGTAAGTTTCCACTTTTAGAAAGTTTCCATAATTAGAAGGTTTCCACTTTTAGAAATATTTAGTACATAACTTAATTAGATCAATATTTGCTGGAAATAACGCATCTTTATCATATTTACACCTTTGGTCCTCAGGTTTTCACAATTTACATTTTATACCCCTGAACTTCCAAAATTTCATTTTAAACCTTCAAACATGCAAAATTACACATTAAACCCTTGGTTTATCAAATTTACATCATGAGTACTTATTTTAGTGAGTTATACAATCAGACCTTTAATTATTCCATATTTACACATTAGGTCCCTCCATTTAGTAAAGTTACATATTAAGTCCTTAGAATTTACATTTAAATCATTAATTAATAATAATTACATATTAGCCCAATAAATATCCAAATTTTCACATTAGTCCCTGAATATCATTCATAACACAAATCGACCTCAACTTTTCAGAAATTACATGTTTAGTCCTTGTATTTATTAAATTTCCAATTCGAAATAACAATTACAACTTAATTCATTTTCTCACAAATTTTACATATAGGCCCTCCGTTTAATAATTTTTACAGGTCACACATGATTTATATAACATGACAAAAATAACCCATGAGTTTTAATATTGACAAAACACCCCCTTTATATTTAATTTCCAAATCGTTAAATACCATATTTAACCAAATAAAACCCTAATCGAACCCCATCATTATGCAATCATTTCAACATCATTTATATTCACTTTTAATCAAATCTAATCCTTTTTGAACCCTAGTTTCCACGCTAGGTATTTTTGCTCTTATTTCCTTTTTGCCGATTTCACATAGCTTCACCAAAATAGTTTTAAGCCTCAATAAATCAAATGAGCATTTTTATGGTGTTGTATTATGATCATAGAGGCCACGAAAATTGTTCACTAGTCCAGGAAAAATCGCATGCATGATATTTAGATTTAATTCGATTTAGGGTTTATAAAACACAATAATTATCATACGAATTATATACAATGCATGGGTCATTTTTATTATTTTTCTTAGGATATATACGATCATTAGAGGCTGGGAAAAATACCAGAAGATTTTTAGAACAAGTGAATAAGGCCACACGATTTATTGCTTCTCGGATGGATACTCGACAAGGAAAGAATTCACCACGACTCCAAATGGGATCAAATCACCTTGTACACATTTTTCACAGATCACATATAATATAAGAACCTCAGGAAAAATAAGAAACGAATTTTATGAAGCTTGATTGAATTGATACGAATTATACCTTAAAAATGGGTTAGCGATAGAAATAATTCCACCACCAATGAATCGGGCAACAAATGGACTCAACACGATTTTTCTAGGACTCCTTGAATTGTGTTTGAACTCAGAAAAATGCTTTGATAATTTTAGTGGATCGAATGGAGGCTATGGAAATTCTTTATGTGTTTTCTTATCTCTCGGCAAATTAGGGTTTGGTAGAAAAGATATGGATTGATATTTAATAGAGGAATGCCGAGTCATAGGAGGGGGGTTTTGACCAGAAATCTCGGATTGTAGGTTAGCCAAATTGATTTGATTGATCATTTCCTCATTTACACATTTTAATACATTTTAAAATCATAATATAATTAACTAAAAATCATTCGGCAATGCTAGGGGCATTTTGGTAATTTTACTACTTGTATAAATGTTAAATGTGGTTGTTAAAATTATTTGGGATCATATCTTGTGCATTTCCAGAAGTTTGGAATTTATTTGATACATTATAAGCTTTTAATTAAATTTTAAACTAGCAGGGGCATTTTGGTCTTTTTGCACATTTTAGATTTTAGGGTTTTACAACCACACCTCCCGTCTTTAAACCCACCGCGGACGCCACCTCGGTCAAAAAACCACGTCTACCAGACTTTTGTTGGTCCATGATCTTACTTTTATATCT
Source organism: Artemisia tridentata subsp. tridentata (assembly GCA_021014915.2). NCBI lineage: Eukaryota > Viridiplantae > Streptophyta > Magnoliopsida > Asterales > Asteraceae > Artemisia > Artemisia tridentata. The sequence continues at coordinate 26,267,536 of CP139501.1, read as the reverse complement.
AGATATCGTTTGATTTTTTAAGGTTTAGTAAAATTTAGTTTTCAAAGTCAATGATGAAGATAATGATAGTGTTTTGATGAGGTAGATGAAGAAAAAACAAGATGTATGATGTTGGAGAGTTAGGAGAGAAGAAGAAAAAATAAAGTGAGATATAAAAAGTTGGTTTATTATGTGTGATTCAAGCTTTGTTTAAGGGTAGTATGGTCCATACACCATCAATATTTTTATTTTTTTTCTTCTCCCAATCCGCAAAGGCTGTCACATTATTTAAAAAGTAGTCAATTATTGAAAACATAAAAAGCTAAGTCAACACCCTTAAACTTCGTATTCCGTATACATCTTCTACAAACAAACATCAAAGCCATTTTTCTATGTTCTCATTTCATTTATCTTATTCTCAAAACATACACACACTGATGACATCAAATAAGTGGTAATTATTAGCATCATTTATCCTATATATATTGCTTGTTTTATACCATTATGTATAAGAATTGGTATTTAATCGCTTAAATGTTCATATTTCTGTTATTTACAAGCAATTGGTGAAAGTTAGCTATTTTGGACGTAAATTGGAGCAAAATGGATCAAGTTAGAAAAGTCCAATGAACTAACGAAGAATACACCGTATCATTCTAGATAGATACGCCGTATAACGAGACTTGGACGGATATGAAGAGCATTGCCTGACTTTGAAGAATACGCCGTATGGATTTCTCCCATACGCCGTTTATGAAACTTTGATCAACGAGAAGATCTGACTTATTTTACTGCAGATACGCCGTATGACATCAACAACATATGCCGTATCTATTCTCAAGACTTCACCAGAATTCCAAGATATTGAAGACAAGATGCGCAGTATGAGGATCAGTGATGCGCCGTATCACTATGGTGTACGAATATTCTAGAATATAATAATCTTGAACCCCACACGAAGTTACATCGATACGCCGTATAAGATAATCTGATGCGCCATATCGAATCTATTTTCAGAATGTATAAATAGAAGTCTCGCAGTCAATTTTCAGGAGAGAGACAACATAGGCGAACGAGCATATAACCACCAAGTATGAGATCAGAGCAATAAAGAAGACCACGAAGGTCCTGCTAGTGCATAATTACATAGGAAGATTCACTTAACTCATTTTAGTACTCTTTAATCGTTCGGTTAGCGTATTTTTCTCTTTCGATTCATACCTGAATATTTCCGAACATGTTATCTTGTGCTATTATAGAGATTATGGGCTAATACCTGTAGGTATTAGCCATGTTTAATAATTATATGATGTTTTACTAATTCGATAGGCAGCTCAGGCTTGTGTTTTGATTACATTTATTATTTCATTAATACTGTTCTGCATGTTAATGTAAGCCCTAGGTAGGTTAATTAATAAACTAATAATCATTAAGGTGAACTTTATGTGGATCTAGACTAATCGTGACAGGATTAGATCAGTGTACAACCTAAAAGTAGATCCAATCGCCATCACCTTAGGTCGCCGTTTCACCGGAAGTGCACGGAGAAACTTACTAACATGATTCCTACCATTGTAGCTTGGATCTAGTGATATCAAGCTTGTAACAATAGCATTGAACCGTGTATAACCACTATCAATGGTTTCTTCATTTGAGACTGAAAACTTATCATATTGTTGAATTAGTAAGTCGATCTTGCAATCCTTTACTTGTGAGTTTCCTTGATGAGTAACAATAAGTGTGTGCTAAATCTCCTTTGCGGTTTTACATGTATAAACCTTCTCGAACTCCTTTTGAGGTAAGGTGTTGTAGATCATCATCTTAGCTTCATGATTCTTGCTAAGCATCTTCTTCTCATCTTCACCCAAATCCAAGTATGGCTTCTCCACCATCAACTTTGTTTCGGGATCTTGCAGCATGAACACAAAGTCGCCATTTTGGATGATTTTCCACAAGTCAATATCTTTAGACCTAACATAGGTCTCAAACCGGGTTTTTCAAAAACAAAACCCATTGGTTTCTAACAAAGGTGGTCTTTGCATAGAGCACCCCTCTATATAGTTCTCTTGAGCCATGGATCTATACTTAACTTTTCCAAAAATTTCGGTAGGTATTTTAAATTTTTGAAAAAGAAGTTTTTGACTTAAAACGAATTCTCAGGAAGGTTTTAACGCTCAAAAACTTGAGTATACCACTCTGATACCAATTGTAGAACCGTAGGGGGGGTAAATACGATCTTTTTGGCTTTTTAGAAGTTTAAAGACTTCTAGCCTCAAAGATCAATACGTGGTTATATAACAAACACAACAACCACAATCACAACCAAAGTATATAACGAAAGTAAAGAGACACCACGATATATACTGGTTCGAGATGGGGGGTTAATACCATCCGTACGTCCAGTTACGAATCCACGACACCGATACTATTCACTAAGTATAATCCTTTCAGTGGACTACAAACCGTTACAACTTCACTCCATTGATATACACTCCAGTCGGTGCTCACTAAGAAGCGCTACTCCCCAACAGTATTCCGCCCTCGGAAACCACCCAAAAGAATCTCGCGATTCGACTTTCCAAAAATACTACAATGACTTCCCACCGGAAGTATCAAACCCAAACTAGATCCCCAATGATCTAGGCTTGATCACCTCGACACAAGACTTCCCTTACAACCAAATCGATCAAATAAATGTTTGATTGTTTAATCAAACCCTAACCTAACCTAGAGGCTCGATTGCAATAGAATGGGTAAAGATAAGAAGACCCTCGACACAATCACAAGAGTGGATTAGGTTCTTGTGATTCTTCCCTTGCAAGAGATGTGTTCTTTCAAATGATGTTATGTGATAGATTAAGAACACAAGAGAGAGTTAGAGGATTGAGAGAAGAGAATTAAGAGAGAAAGAAATAATGGCAAGGGGTGAGGAATACAAGAGCCAAGGTGGGTTATTTATAGGCCAAAATCCAAAATTAGAAAAATGTTTATCGAGGCTGGCGCGCTGCTGGCGTGTCAGAGCGCCAGTGACGCGCCAGGATACCTAGACATTTTTTCTTTTGGATTTTGGTCTTTTAAATACCCAACCTTGCTAAACCCCCAATTATACTTCACACTTTAGACCTTAACATTATTAATCCTCAAGGTCAACCAACTCAAATAGCCATGTTGGGAATACGTGTAACTGCTATCAAGTGTCGGTCATTAAATATGTAATAGGTTGCTATAATATTAGGCTTATATGTTAGATTATATTCTTAGGCTTATGAAGTAAGCCCATGAGCCTATGTTAAGGACCATTCGAATGAAAGGAAGGAAGTAGGGTTGTTGCCCTAGCTTCCTCTCCTATAAATACCATGTAATACTCTCACTTATTCTTGTTGGTTATATTCATATTGCTACTAAACCTTTGTTATTCTTTCTTATGATATAATCGACCAATATCTTATCTGTTTCTCTCATCTCTCTCATTTATATTCTTGTGTTATATCTATTATGGTGACCTAACAAGTGGTATCAATCGCTAGAAGATAGTTAGGAGTGTTTCGTGTTGATTTTTAGCTTAAAAGTTCATTTTTTAACTCGTTGTTTTTTTGTTTTTTGGTATCTTTATTGTTTCTTCTTGTGGTTTAGCACTTCTTTGATTACAAACTAGTGTTAATCAACTTCTGAAACACAAAAGTTACAAGCTTTCTGTTAAAAATTTGATTTTTAGGTCGTATTTTTTCCTTGTTCTTCAAAGTTTCGAAAATCTTCAATTATCATAAAAAAGTGTTAAAGCTTATAACTTTCCTTTAGTTTGAGTCTTATTAAGCTTAGTTTTACAAAAAAAAATCGTGTTTTAAAACTTATTTTGATTGTCTTTAAGTCGTTTGAAAATCTGTCAAAAGTTTCGAGTAAGTGCTAACACCCTTAAGTTTCGGGCAACTAATCAGTCAAAAGTTTCGAGCAGCTTAAACCCTAAACTTTCGAGCAACTTATTACGGCAATATCTTCATGTGCTTTTGGTTACTCAGTGCTTCCCTCTCTTGTATAAGTTTGAGAAGCACTTCGACTCTTGGAAATCTTTCTAATTCGTACGAATTAGAAAGTTCAATTCGAAATTTGAAACTTTCGAGTAAGTCTTCCAATTTCGAGAAGCAGATTTTTTCGAGCAAGTTTAAAACGTTCGAGCACCTAGCCTTTCGAGCACCTAGCCTTTCGAGCACCTAGACTTTCGAGTAACTTGGAAAAAAATTTCGAAGAGCAGAACTTTCGAGTAACTTAGAAACTTTCGAAGAGCAGAACTTTCGAGCAACTTGCAAACTTTCGAGCAACTAAACAAAGTTTCGAACAAGGAATTAACTTATCAACACTTCATAACACTTCCTACCATCTACAAGATCCATCATCTAAGCAAGTGTAACAATGTCTCAACCACCGTCTTTCTTCCCTCAACAACAACAGAAGTATCCTCAACAACAACAATATCCTCAGCAACAATTTTCACAACCGTATCAACAACAATTTCAACAGCAGTATCCCCCACAACAACAATACCTTCACCCACAATTTGGAATGCAACCACTTCCTATACAGAAACAACCACATTGGTTTGCTTAAATGTGTGAAGCTATCAGCAGTCAACAATCTATTCATGAAGCTGGTTCACTAGAACGACCTCCAATGCTCACTCCTGGAAATTATTTTCAATGGCAAGTCGCTTCTTAAGGTTTATTGAACTCAGGAAACCTCATGGGAAATATCTGAAGAAGGTTATCCTTGAAGGTCCTTTTGAAATGCCAACCACAAAGGTTCCCGGTGATGCAACTGTTGTTCCACGAAGACCTGAAATAGTGATCACTCTTACCGAGAATCAACTTACAGCAGAACAAATACTTCACTGTGAAGCCAATGACCTTGCAATGGAGTACATTCTTCTGGGTATACCTAATCCAATTTTTCGTAGCATTGATGCTCCGAAAACTGCTAAAGCCACGTGGGAACAAACATATCTCTTGATGGAAGGCACTGAACTAAACCAAGACGACATGGAATCCAAACTTTACCACACATATACAACATTCATGATTGAGCAAGGGGAGTCTCTAGAGTCGTATTATCATTGGTTTATTAACATCATCAATGATTTGGACTGAAACAACATCATATTACCAAAAATTGCCAACAACAATAAGTTTCTCAATTGTTTAGGACCAGACTAGTAGAAATATGTCACATTTGTTCGTCAATCCAAAAACCTACATGATGTGAAATATGGGTTATTGTTTGATTATCTGAAGCACCATCAAGTAGAAGTCGACAAAGATCGAGCCATCCGTGGAATGTATCAACCGTCACCTCCTTCGAACCCACTTGCACTCATGGCTCAATCTTACTCTGCTCCGTATCCTATGTCTCATCAGTCATTTGTTCAACAACCACAACAACTTAATTATCCTTCCCACTCACTATCCAACCAACTTATTCCATATGATCAATCACAACAATCAACTGAAACTCAACTGCTTCCTGTTGGAAACTCAGACACAATGTACTATGCACAATCTAATAATGAAGAAGAGGATGCGTTCAACTCACTAAATCAAGGATTTGCACGTATTGCTCGTGCTTTCAGCAGATTTTCTAACAAACAGAACAATAGTCTTCGCAATTCATCTAATCCAAGGACTCAAGCAGTAGTACAAGGTGGACGGGTTGAAGTGCAAAATCGAAGTTATGGATGTCAGATGGGAACTGGTGGTTATGCAGGAAATTCAGGAAGTGGACAAGTGACTCATGCAATAGGTGGAAATACTTACAATCAAGGTGCTCCTCTGAGAAGGGTTGAAATTGTGGAAACTGATAATACATCAACTGGGAATACGGGAATCAGGTGTTACAACTGTAGTGGCAAGGGTCATCTAGCTAATGCATGTCCTAAACCAAGAACCAGAGGCAGTGAATTTCACAAACAAGCGTTACTTCTTGCACTTAAGGACAAAGCTGGAAGAACTTGTAACATCCGATAATTTTCCCAAACTTATTTTATTAGCCGAAATATTTATTTTGTATATCCCTTAGCTTTTATACTTCTCTGAACTCATTTGAGCTTGAAAACAGAGGTTATATGTTTAAAGGTGAGCGTTATTTGTTATTTTAGCCAGCACAACCTAAAATGAACTAAACAAATTGATTTGTTAAATAAATCGAAACCGAGAAAGATATACGTGTGACTACTCAATTTTACCAGAAAAATTATTTCGGACTCAATGGCGCAAGTCCCGTAAATGAAAACGGGATTTTGATACACCAAATAGGGCCCATAACAGTTTTTATTAAAAGATTAGTAAAGTTACACTTCCTACCCCTTCTATTATTTACACCGCCGCCCCTATGGTTCCTTTCGTCCACGTCCGCCCCCTCTACACCCATATACATACCCACTAGGGTTTTTCCCTTCAACTAATAAACCTCCACCGGAAATCACTATTCTGACGCCGTCACCGCCTTCGGCGAACTTTTTCGACCACCTCCGACCTTCCACCACCGCGTAGATCAAAGCCCTCTCATCATTTCTGGAGCGTTTGGGAACGTGAGGAGCACGTTTGGTTTGTGTTTGGAGCTCACCGCCGTGACTACCACCATCACCACCAAACGCCGCCACCACTCTCTCTCTTACTCTCTCGTTGGTAAGCTCACGCACCATCCCCTCTTGTTATTTCTTCATCTTTATCAAACCCTAAACTAATAAAAGTTATATATATAAAAATGTTTTCATTATAAAACCTTAACTAAAACAATTGTTTTAAACTAAAAATCATGTGGATCTAACGTTTTGTTGCTCGAACCACTGTGACTCACCGCTAAGTTGCGTGACTCGTCCGAGTCAACTCACGAGTTGAGTTGACTCGGATCCTAGTCGTGTTTATTTATTTATATTGATATTATTTCGTGTATTATTGATTATGTGGTGAAGTTATTTTGCGAGTTTGATGGTTTTGGTTTGAATTTTTGTTTGGCCGAGTTGTGTAGGAGTCGGATAAGGCCTAGTCATGACTCAAGGGAGTCACGACCAAGCGTTTGTTGAATTTGTTCTTGTAGTATGCTGGGTTCGGTTTGAGTTTTGGTTTAGCCGAGGAGCACATAGCTCGAATAGGGCTTAGCCGTGGCTCAAGGGAGTCACGGCCAAGCAAGGGTTTGGTCTAAATTGTTTTCTGATAAAGATTGGTTTAGCCGTGGGGTTGGATTAATATTTTTGAGGTCAAGTTAGTTGTAGCCGAGGGATTGGGAAATTGATTTGTGGTTGAATTATGTTGGCCGTGGTATACTTGGTTATTATTGATGTTGGAGTTATTTATTTTTGGCTATGCTTATTATTTGTGAAATATTGGTTAAACGGCACTCACGGCAAGTGACGTTATGTGTACCACGACACATAAAGTGTTGCGGGGACTTGTAAATATTTTTAGTCTAAACAAAATGGTGATTGAGTTGTTAGCAAGGTTTTGATAACCTTGAGTTGGTCGTATACGTTCATGTCGAAAAATAATGTTTTAAACTAAAACTGGTGTTGGGTTGGTTAATGGCCAAAAGGAGTCCGTTAATGTAATTTGAGTCTTATGGTGACATTGGGCCTAAAGCCCAATAGCGTGTGTTGGTTATGTTTTACATTTTTCGTTATTTATTTCATTTAACATATACTAACTTAATTCATTATTTTGTTGTTTTGTCGATGATGTTTCGGATGCTATTTGGGAGTACTTGGATACCGATATGGGATTTGGAATACTTGTCACTATTACCTAAGCTTTGGATGAAATGGATGTTCGTTATTGGATTTACAGTATTAGCCGATGGACTTATGGACGATTTTGTACCACCAGTACAAAATGGCCGATAAACCCAACAGTAATATTCACGCAAATGATAACGACGGATAATTATATGAAACTTGTAAAATTTTTGATATTTGTATTTAATTTGTAAAACTTGTAATTTGTATTTAACTTGTATAATTTTGTAATAGTTTAGTATATTATAAATTGTTGTTCAATAAGTCGTAACAACTTGGTAAATATGGTATAAACGGATTTTTTTATAATTTAAAACGATTATGATCGCTAACATCATGAACCTTTTATTAACTAAACGATTCTTTACTAAACCATAACGTTTTCTCAAACTATTTGGGTTACCGGGTAAAACACCGAAACAACATGTTGATGTTTTATTTCCTATTTCACTTAGCAGTAAAGAGTGGGGCTATGAAACACAAAGAAAGAATCACAACAGATAAAACACAAAGAAAGAATCTTGTTCTTCTACTGCTAAGGTGTGATTCATAGCCCCACTCTTTACTTTTAAATTGCTTTATAAACCCGTGGGGGAGATACATGCTACTTACTTTTTATGAACACAATTGTTTAAACGTATGCTTTCCTGATTATGATGATTATGCTAAGTACCGTTATTGCCGCCAGCAAATCCCTTTATCATGAACCATTAATCACTTGCGAGTGAACGCGAATATAGTGTATAGACCTATAGGACTGACGCACCCCACTCTGTTGACCAGATAGGCAACATGTGTGTGCTATATTCGAATTACCTAGGTAGATGGCAAACTACCTACTTGAGGGCAAAGTTTGAGATATTATCAATATTACATCAATGTTATTGATGCCGGTTAACGGTTGCGTGTCATGAGCTTAGCAAATTATACGAAGATTACCTGATGTGAAGTTTATTATTAACAACTTCCTGGATCGTTTTCAGCTTCTAGGGATTACAATAATAATGAATGAACATGGTACGCTGCGGATAACCAAAACTATCATTATTATTGAACAAGGTTCTTCGTCACCATCTCTAACAACTACTTACAAACATCCCCAATACTCTAACAGGGATCAAAGATCCTTGAGGCTTAATCAAAACTCTAACCTAGGCGTTCATTAGAGGACTTGACGCCTAGTTACACACACACTTTTCCTGGTGTTAAATCTTGATACACTCACCTGTGTATAAAACTAAACGCCCCATCTCTTTATATAATAGAGATTAGGGTTACAAAGACATTTATAATAATAAATATTAAGTCCTTCATCTTTGTCTTCATAAGTCTCCTTCATCTTTCATGTTTTGTCCATTATCAACTCAAATATAATTCCCAACAATCTTCCCATAGTTGATAATGACAAAACCAAATAAGCACGAACTTCCTCTAAAGTTAAAAGATGTAGACTTCCCATGCTATATCATCAAGAATCTTCAAGTTGCAAATCTTCAATGTAAATATTCTTCCCCTTTTTGTCATCATCAATTAGGGGACAAAAGTAAGCAACCTTGATCTTCACAACCATGAACCACTATCATACTTCCAATCTAGTCTTCCAATGTCTCGAATTACTTACATTGAAGAACACCAAAATGCTTACTTTTTAAATGAACTCAAGACAAAAGAAACCTAAACCATCAGTAATAATACCAACTAGCAGTTGTAAAAACCTTCACCTCGATGTAACATATAAATGGTTAATCATTTGAACATTAAGCTTCCCCTGAAACCCATATGTTAACCATGTGAAAGAATCTTCAATTTGGTAAGCTTTATGTAATGATGAAGAAAACTAAACATTACCAACTTGATGCTGAAGTAGAATAACCCAAACTCATGTCTTATGTCTTGTACTAAAATATGACTTCGAACGTATACCTGATGTATTGGGAGACCGCAATCTCTTGACAATAATCCTCAATGAGACACTGAGCACAATAACGTAACTCCTTAAAGTGTTTGTCAATTCGTAGTCACCACTTGAACGCACGGACAAGTTATCTTGAAAGTGTAACACCCACTTTAAGATATGATAAGAACACAAACTCGAAAAATTCCACTGCATCGTCAAATAAGTAATAAATAACCTTCTTCGTAATCAATTAAAACAAATAGTAATGAGCCTTTATAATCTGTTAAGTATCAAAAACCAAAATCCAAAACCAAACACCTTCGTGTATGTGTGTCTTCCCCTTCTGTGTGTGTTGGAACCAACCTGTTCCAAATCAACAACCAACTACATGTGCTTCCCCTCACCTCGTGTAGTCTTATGCCCATAAAAAATCACAGGTATCATTATACAAGAAGCTCCAGCCAAAAATCAAAGTATTCAAACCACATTAATCTAAGATTCGACAAAAACTCACCACCACTGACTTCCCTCAAGAAGTATTAAAACAAATCCAGTAACATCATATTCCACCAGTAGCACTAAGTATCACCAAATAATATCGACCACTGATATACCTGTACGAGAACAAACAATCACCAAAGGTATTTAAGAATAAAATGTCACCAACCCATGATGATAAAGAATGAATATGCATGTAACTTTCCAATTACTTGTGACTGAAAACCAATGTAGCAGCTTAGTCATCCTTCCTTTTCACACCACAAAATAATTTCAATGAGTAATGCATAGGCCAATCACAGCAGTACAAACATGGATAAGGCATCACTAACTCATTTCCTCGAGTAGTACTAACTTGTAACTGCATCTTCAACAAGCAGTACAAACTGCAATAATCCAAGAATGAGCAGTACTAACACCCAATCAAACCGTACAAACTTGTTAGAAGCAGTACTAATGAATGTGATAGCAGTACAAACGAACCCTCTTGTGCACTATCTCGTCTGGCAGTACAAACGAACCCTTAGGGTTTCACACAACCCCTAAACACCAGCAGTATAAAGCAAATAAGGTAGCAGTATGAATTCCTGAGTAGCAGTACAAATCGAAAAGGAGTAGCGTAGAACAGTTATAAAGGAAAAAGATATGACATCTACCCAGACTTGGAGAAGCATCGATGTAATACATAGATGCCCAACCCCCTTTGCTTTTCAATTCAAAAATGCAGCACATTCACAGTAGGGTTTCACGTAGGGTTCACCACTTTAAACATATCTGTTTGGGCTGAACTTCGATCAGATAAAATAAGTATAAAGATGAAACCCTAAACTCCAATCGGACCTATCCAAGAACTGATTTCTTACAAGAATTATAGGCACCAATCAACATATATTCAACTTCCATAATGGTGTAAAACGATTAGAACCGAATTCAAAAAGTTGAATCATGAAAACCCTAAAAATTCGAAAATCATAAAACGCCTCTGCAGCAGTTTTCAAAAATTTATACCTGACGATTTAGACCTCAGATTGAAGATCCCTCCAGTGAGAATGTACCTTGATATATGAAGAATCTCTAGTAAAACATTCAGCCCGATCCGACGGTTAACGAAGGAGTTATCGCCCTTTGAAAACAGCTCTGTATTAAGTTTAGAAAATATAACCAAATTCGAATTTCTCTTCTTTTCTTCGACAAACCCTTGTATAATCCCACGATCATGAGCCCCTTGGCTCTAATACCAATTGTGAAGTTTATAATTAACAACTTCCTGGATTGTTTTCAGCTTCTAGGGATTACAATAATAATGAATGAACATGGTACGCAGCGGATAAACAAAACTATCATTATTATTGAACAAGGTTCTTCGTCATCATCTCTAACAACTACTTACAAACAGCCCCAATACTACGTGATCAAGTGTAGTATGGTTACCTACTCTAACAGGGATCAAAGATCTTTGAGGCTTAACCAAAACTCTAACCTAGGCGTTCATTAGAGGACTTGACGCCTAGTTACACACACATACCTTTCCTGGTGTTACATCTTGACACACTCACCTGTGAATAAAACTAAACGCCCCATCTCTTTATATAATAGAGATTAAGGTTACAAAGACATTTATCATAATACATATTAAGTCCTTCATCTTTGTCTTCATAAGTCTCCTTCATCTTTCATATTTTGTCCATTATCAACTCAAATATAATTCCCAACACCCGATATTTGTATTTGTTACAAATGTCATACAGACTTTATAAATCTTGTGTTCAACTATTTACTTTAAACCTATGAATTTCACTCAACCTTTGTGTTGACTTTTTAGCATGTTTATCTCAGGTATTTGAAGTATTGCTTTTCTGGCATTGGAGTGGCGTGAAGACTATTGATGGCTATCTACTTTCTTTTTCTTTAATAACTACCATTCGAAAAACCTTTAAACTACTTATGTCCTTTGAGTGCTTTGCACTGTTGGGAACTTTTTGACTTTGGTGTTTTGCTATGAATTGAATGGTATTTATTTTAAAACGTCTCTTATGATTTCGTTTCTATGATTGTGGCAGTCTTATTGTGAAGTAACCCCTAAACCTTTATTTTCCGCTGCAAATTATATTTTTATTCCGCTGCAAAAACCTATATTTTTTTCGGGGTGTTACAGAACTCTCAGTGACAAAGAAAACAACTTCATGGAAAATGCTTACTCAGATGATGACATGGAGGATTTAGAAGCAAATGCAGCAGTGATGCTAATGGCAAACATGTAGGAACTTCACATAACTGACACAGGTCCGGTATATGATACTGATGGCTTGTCTCAGGTACCTGATCCAAACATATGTCTCATACATGAATTGGCATCTCCATCTGCATCTGCATCCGACAAGGAGCAATTTATTCAAGATACCTCATTGTCATCTCTTCAAGAAGATAATCAAATTAACCCCGTTCTTACATTTGATGATCCAATTAAGGATAACAACAATGATCCACTTGAACAGATTGAAACTTCGTCTAATCCATATCCAGATCTCATGAACCTGTTTATGACCTCCCAATCCCAAATTGAAAAATGCAATGAAATCAACAATAATTTGAAAGCGAAAATTGCATCATTGACTGCGGATCTTGAGTGCTGTAAAATCTAACACACAAATTTTGAAACACAAGCTAAACGAGAACAAAGTTTTGACGTGGCTTTTCAAAATTCATATGTTAAAGAACAAGAGTTACAACATCAAATACGTGAATTAGTCGTTTCCAATAATAACTTGCTTTCTCAATTGGAACAAAAAAAATTCGAGCACAAACAAGAAGTTGATCATCTCAATTCTGAACTTTCAAAAACCAAAGATGAGATGTCAGCCTGTCAACCTAATTTTTCCGACCATAAACAACAGTCTAGGAAACGCACTGAGTTATACCTTGATGAAATCGTTGATTTGGAACGTAAATTAAAAGAGTTTCAAAACGTTGTTTAAAAAACTGGAGACTCTGTCACAACAATACAAAAGTTTATTTTAAAGCCAAATCCTGATGGCTATGGTTTTACTCTTGGTGACGATAAACCCCATTTTCTACACACAGCACTCAAGGAAAATTCAAAGTTATATAATGCAGAAAAACTTCTTGATGATTCAATTGTGCGTGTTATTGTATATAATCGTGAGGAAGAACTTGAACTGGAAGAAAAGAGTCGATAAAAAATGAGCAACACGAAATTTAACAAACCTTTTGATTATTCAAAATTACTTAATATTTTTGACACCTTTGTTTCTCAAAAAGAAAAAACAGAACAACCATGGTCTATTATGCAAATTCAGGAATCTTCTTCTGATGTTGGTCCCATGAAACCTGTTACACAAATAAATGGTCTATTACCATCCTCTGGTGAAATTCAACCATTACCAAAACGTTGCCTTGTACTTGGTATTTTGACACGTTTATGGAAGAAATCAAATTTTTGGAACAAGCAATTGAACATAATTCTGAGATAACTGTTTCAACTTTTCAATCTGCTTACGCAAAAGAACATAGACAAAATTTTCAAACACAATTTCTACCTCATGACCAACATTTGCGTCTTTATGCAGTACACTGGAAACGAGAACTACAAAATGAAGTTTCATCCATGATGAACATTTTCAAAGCAACTGAAAATTCAATTTCAAAACAAAAACGTCGAAACAAAATTATTTAAAATGAAGCAGATCGACTCTTGGAAGATGTTCTCAGTTCTAACATTATTTCAGTGATCATGAATTCTATTTATGAGTCTTGTAATTCTATGCTTATTGCTGACCATAACTATGAGGATGACAAGTTGAGACACGAGATTGAGATTTTAAAAGCTGATAATGTGAAAATCATTAAACAAAAAGATGATGTTCAAAGTAAACTTTCAAAAGAGATTTTTCAACTAAAACAGAAACTTCAATGGTGTGAGGCTCAAAGCATTAATTTTGAATTAGCCTTACAACTACAAAAAGAAAATTTGAGTTTTGAAAACAATTTTTCATCAAAAGTTGAAAATCTTGATGATGAGAACGCATTCTTAAAGTGTTAACTACACAAATATGAACAAGAAATTGCGAATTTAAAAAATGAGTACAAAACAATTTATGACTCTTTAAAAAAGACTCAGTCTCTAATTTTGAAAGAAAACGCCGACTGTAGGAAAGATCATGAAGCGAAAAAATTCACCACATTTATTTCACCTGCACTCACATTTACTACCACAACAACCACCATCAACGATCCAGAATCAATACTCGAATCCGTGCTTTGAACCTTAAATCCGTAAGTGTTTATATGATCTTTATACAAATATAAGAAAGGGCTTTTAATCGTTTTACAATCCAACGGCTAGATTTTCTTATTTTTTGATTTAAAGATTTAGGGTTTTAGTCGAATTGGGAAAAGTCGTTTGGGTGTGTTTATGTTTAATCTTTTTGGTGGGATATGATCTTAATCAAGTTAGGATCATGCTTCAATCATTTAATTGCACCCAGAAACACGATTGATTGAATTTTGAAATTTATGGTTTAAGAACGATTTGGGGACTTTTGATTGTTAGTGTTTGAGTCTAATCAAAATGGTGGGTTTTGTTCGGAATATATCACGGATCACTTGGCCCAAATTACTTTTAACAATCAAACTATTTGAGTGATATTCGATTAAATGATGTTCATGAGTTTTTCGAACAAGCGTGTAAGTGTGTGATATTATGTTAGATAGTGTGCAGTCATGTTCAATAGGGTAAATGGGATGTCTTGGTGAGAATTATACGTAGTCAGAATCAGTGTTGTAGGATGTTTGAAATTTTTATGTTCATAAAATTTTCGAGCAGGTCTACTATTGTGTTTGGATGCAATATGTGTTAATAGATATGATATTTAGGGTCCTTAGAATGTTTTGTAACAATTGGTTTTTGCTTGTATTCAAAGGCTAAGGAATTTGAAAAATCTCAAGTTGGCGTGTAATTTTTCGAGTTTCTTGTATAAGAAATTTCGAACAAGTCAAAAGTTTTCGAATAACTTAAAACTTTCGAGCAACTCTGAAAGTTTTTGAGTAACTCAAAACTTTCGAGCAACTCTGAAAGTTTCGAGTAACTCAAAACTTTCGAGCAACTCTTAAAGTTTTGAGCAACTCAAAATTTTCAAGTAACTTACCACCAAAAATGTTTCGAACAACTCTATATATTAGCAGTTACATGTGATCATTTCTTGGACTCTAAGGACTTTGATCATAATTCTTGGACAATTAAAACAAGTAAACAATAATGGGATTAAGTTATATCATATCCACATCTATGTTCAGAAAACCTACGTGTTCATTCATGAAAGGAATAAAACCAGTAAAACAAACTAATTCATTGTGCTAACATTTAAACATTTTTGGATGTCTATTTTCTGTGATTCTTTTCTTTCTGAATACAATGGCTGAACAAAACATGAACGCTCCAACACAAACACTTCCCAGACTTACCTTGGAGGACATTGTCCCAGCAGACTACAAGATAGTCATCGGCAGGAACAATGCACGAGTTTACTTCAACAAACTTAATATCCCTGAAGAGTCTTGCCGAATTGTCAAAGGCATTCTACTCATTCATCCTTGCAAGGACATGCTCACCAAATCAGCCTCGGTCCCTACTTTCTACATTCACCAGTTCTGGCATACAGCAAAGGTTAATCCGGATGATAATTCTTTCACAGTAAAATTGGACAGACAAGAGTACGTAATCGATGTAGAATTACTACGTACTGTACTCCTTCTGCCAAGACCAAAAAAGTCTTATGCTCTGATACCCACAGAAGCTGAAGTCTTAGACTTTCTCGTTGACATTGGGTATGACGTTCAAGCTGATGTCCCATTACCTAAACACTCCAAGGTTGATGTCAAGTACATGCCACAACCGTGGAGAACTCTCTTTCTGATCATCGTTCGTTCTGTTGCTGGAAGAAAATGTGGTCATGAGCACCCTCGCCTACAACACCTTCAAATTTTCTAGAGGATGGTCAATATGAGGAAGATTGATTTTGCTCAGCCAATAATGGAAGACATGATCTATCAGCTTTAAACCACACAAAATATGACTCAGACTCCTTGTGTTCGCTTCACCAAGTTAATTATTGCCCACTTATGTGGAGATCATCCGGAGTTTCTAAGTCGTCGTCTCGATGCCAAAGAGAAAAATCACAGTATGCTTGACGATCTCAAGATTGATATGGTGAAAACTCTTGCATCCAGCACACAGAAACAAGGCAAAAGGCTTCCTAACTTCCTTCTTTCTAAAGAGATCACTGCAACTACAAATTATCGCCGATATGATGCAGCTTTTATTAAAGGAAATGTTGGATTCACTGAGGATGACTCACTATCATCTCCAGTGAAGACATGAAGCTAAAAGTCTAGGACGACACGCAAAGCTGGAAGTACTGCAAGCACAACAAAACAAAAGAAACCCGCACCTCCTAAGGTCAGAAGAAGAAAAGTTTCGGTGACTCTTCTCAAGGACGAACCCACACCAGAACCATCTCCAGAACCTTCTGATAACTCTAAATCTGACATTGAGTCAGATGAGGAAGCTGTGGTTCACAGAGAAGATGCAACAAATGATAACCCAGTGAATTGGCAAAGAAGTTAAGCTTGGATTCATTAAAAGAAGATGAAAATAGAAGAAGGGGAATAATCTTTAATGAGATTAATAAAGAATTCGGTGATGATGAAGACCAAGATGATGATAATGAGTTGAAATTGTTACACCACAAATTTCTATCTCATTTTCTCCTAAGTATCTTCCCTTTGCCGAGAGCCTCAAGGACCAGAAGCAAGTCTATAGCAATTTTGAACCATTTCCTAATCGATTAAGCCTCATTCGATCCTTTGTTAATCGTTCTAGCATGTGAAATGCACCATATTCGATTCCTAGATCGTTCGAACGTTTACTCACCACCTTAAAAGGTGTTGTAAGTCTTTACAACTCATTTTTCCATACCTTCCTACGATTTTTATCATCTCATGCATCGTTCTATATTATATTCGATCGTATATTAATTTTTATGCATTTATACACATTCTTGTTATTTATTTTTACGTTATAAACTTATGACCTCCTTCATGGATGGCTAGTAAAACGTATATTACCTTTACTCGACACTTATATGTTCATTTCATTACATATCGAGCCTCATTTTAATCTTTTGTTGCATCGCATATAACATAACACAATATATATATATGTCATATTTCATTTTCGGACTTATTCATTTCTATCGATAAGAAATGGCCTCGTTAAATCAAATATGTACACACGACATATGAATTTTATTGCTCGTACTAATTCTTCATAAGCTCACTCAATAAGTTGTTGTTATAAGCTTCCATTAATAAGCTCTTAAAAGTCCATTTAAAACCCCATTTTGATCGCTACTCGAACTGACCACAAATTCACCCTTTTTATCGATTCGGCTTGAAAGCCCAATAAGCAAATTTTAAGCACTATGAATAAGCTGTTGGTATAAACTAGTTTGTATTATTTTTGACACCTTAGAACAAGCCCAAAACCAGGCCCATTACCCCTTAAAACCCCCCGGATCATAAAGTCTTGTTGGGCTTTTGTTTTGATTCGTAAAAGCCCAATAAGCTTAAAAATAAGTACTTTGGCTAATAAGCAGTTTATATTGACTCAAATAAGCTTTATAAAGTTATAAAAGCTCTCGGAAAACTTTTCATACTTTTTTTGTAAATTTTGGACTAAGTTTGCAAAACATATTCCATTTCGGGTTAAATACGTCAAGTTTATATAAATATGTTCTAAACCGTTAAATTAGTAACCTGAGGGTGGAAAATGATCAAACAGTAAACAGAAGGTTTAATATATCATTTTATAAACTTTTGGACTAAAAATGCAATATATAGTTAACAAATGACTAACGGTGCAAAACTAACTCCGTTAGGGTAGAAAGTGTAAAAATTGTATAAGTACAAGGACCAAACTGTAACTTTGACTCATGCATTTTACATTTCATATTTTTACACTTCCCCACTCACTCACGCGCATTTTTACATTTCGTTCAATATTTAAGCACGTTACGTTTATATTTATATATAACGAATTTTAACGAATAATTTAACGTTTCGATCAAACCACTTTAGAGGAAACGATATTTATGGAATCAATGAGATAAAAACAAGATAATATTATATATTATATTATTTTTGAACTTTAAGCATTTTAAGCATATCACCCCCTCACATTACACACCAAATCGTCATCCATTACTCGTTTTCACAATCACTGTTCATATTAAGTCAAAACCATCAAATTCTCAGACTTCACTATTATTCAGGTCGTGTGTTGGAGCCGTTCCCGTAATTTCACTTGATTTCACATTTCACATTTCCAGTTATGCACAAGGTGAGTCATAGCCCCACTTTTACTTATTTAACAAGTTTACACTCTATGGGGGAGATACATGCTACAAACTAGAACACAAGTATTTTCAAGTATTTTTGTATGCTTCACCAGATTGATATTGAATAAGTTACGCTATTGCTAAAAGCCCTTCACATCATGAACCATTAATCACTTGCGAGTGAACGCGAATATAGTGAATAGTTCTATTGGAGGCTGACTGCCTATTCCACTAATGCCTTGACGGATAGCTTTAGTTGCTAGTTGGATTAGTCGCAATGCACTATATTTGAAGGAAATATGAAATGGCAAATCACCTATTACTCGAGGGCCCCACACCGGTTACTACACTGTTAACGTTTGCGTGTCATGAGACTTAGGGCAATATACACAACTGCAATATCACCATTTTAAACATGATTGTAATACTCAGGCAATCACTACTTGTGTTTCCAAACTCATTATTATTACAAACTCTATGATTTCACTCAACAATTTTGTTGACTTTTAGCATGTTTATGTCAGATAATTTGCGGAGCAAACAAGGCACGGAGTGGGCAATAAACCAAGGGTTTTTATGTAGTGTAAAATAAATTATGTCATTCATTTTCAAACTACTACACCCTTTTATGGGATGTTTCAACTATGATATTTTCACTTTTTGTACCTCAACTTTTATTTGAATGACAAGTACTTTCAAAACGCCTCTTTTGAGCCGTTTTCCATGATTATGACAAAGATCCTCCCCGTAATACCCCGATTAGTCTTCCGCTGTTAACTCATAATTTAGGGGGTGTTACAAGAAGATTGTTAGGATTTAAATTTGAGTTGATAATAGACAAAACATGAAAGATGTAGGAGACTTATGAAGACAAAGATGAAGGACTTATTATGTTAAATGTTAAATGTCTTTGTAACCCTAATCTTTATTATATAAAGAGATGGGGCGTGTATTCTAGAATACAGATGTTAGAGATGTAACATCGAGGAATGGTGTGTGTGTGTCTAGGCGCTAAGTCTTTATGTAGACGCCTAGGTTAGAGTTTTGTGATAAGCCTCAAGGATCTTTGATCCCTGTTAGAGTAGGAAACTGTGCTATACTTGATCACGTAGCATTGGGGCTGTTTATGTTTGTAAGTAGTTGTTAGAGATGATGACGAAGAAACCTTGTAGCAATAATAATGATAGTTTTGTTTATTCCGCTGCGTATTGTTTTCATTCATTATTATTGTTTAATCACTTGCCTAAATAATCCACGAAGTTGTTTAATTATAACATCACAATATGGGAATGTATGGGATAAGAAGTACATGCAAGTACAAGGAATATTTAGAGAATGTTGAGGATAAGATTTGGGAGGAATTTAAAATGGTTGGAGGATTTGTTTGGTGTAGAGTTAATCAAAGGATTGATTATGGCTTAATCATTTTGTCATTAACAAAGAAAAGGATTGACAAAGATGATTATGGGTTGTAACACCCCAACCCGACAAGGGTAAAGATATCACAACAATGGATTCACATCAGAACAAAACCAAGCATACATTTCCAATAATACAAAATCTCAAAGGATAACAAATGAAATACTAAAATCTATAGGGTTACAAATGAAAACTTCCACAACGTTATATCTAAAGTATATTATCTTCGATTCAATTCTAAATCCAGCATAGCTATCCAAGCTTCTAAGCCCAAAGATACACTCTTCTCTCATTCCCAGCTTCCTACTAAAACCTGCCGCAGGAAAAGAAATGCGGCTGAGCTACGAGAGCTCAGTGAACAGACATAACGATAACAAACAATAGTAGATAGTAAAAATCAAGAAGAATCAGGAATACAGGTCATACCGATAACTTAAGACGTAGAAATGAGGTGACAGGAATAAATAAGGAATAAGACTAAAGAAAAGAAAAGGAACAAGTAATAGGAAAATTTCAAGAGGTTCAATAAATGAAGAAAACAGAAATCTATCACGAGCCCAGAAACAAGCCATATCATATCATTGCAAATGTAAATAAATAGAGTAGCTAGCTCCCAGATATGTGAAAGACGTGTATCGCACACACCATCAGTCACCAGATAAATATAACAATAAACATATAACATAACATATACAGATAACATGTCAAATCTAGAGTGCACCCATACGCCCCACAGACAAATCAATAATCATAATTATAATGGCCATAACAAATAATAAATAAGGGACGGAACAGGTCATCACTCTCCTGCCCTAGAGTCATGTCAGAGGTGCGTCAATGACATGGACATGAAACCCTCATGTCTAGTGATTGGCTCGTAATATCAAACTGTAGGTCAAAGGTCAAACGTACTATCAAATAATCAAAAGGTCATATCCTAAGGGTACATGGCAAAGGTTCATGTCAACCAGTTCAGGATTATATATCATAGGTTCAACTTAGAATTTATCAGGTTAAGTTTTGTATCAAAGTTTAAGTTCAGATTAAAGAACTATATCAAAAGTTTATAATCAAAGCTTCATATCCACAATTTATCTCTAAAGGTTTCTATTTAAAGGTCCATTTAAACCATCCTTCAAAATGGTTTTCATAACACTGATCTTACAAAACAGTTTTCTTCAAAATGGTCTTCCAAAACTTTTAGTAACTTTTATTAAAAGTGATATTACTTATTTTAAAGTAGCTTTTCCCAAAACGCTTCATATGTAGTTTAAAAATGGTTCAAACTCAGTTAAGTTTAAATAAGGATTTAACAGATTAAGGCTTATATCAAAACAATTTAGTTTTATAGCAAGTATACTAAATTAAGATTCAAAACAAGGTTCACAAATCAGGGTTCAGGACAAGAGATCAAATACAAGGTTCATGAAAGTTCACAAAGCAAAAGATCACATGGAAGGTTCACAAATAAGAGACCACATGAAAAGTTTACAAACAAGCAGGGAACATAGCAATGGTATAGGGAATCCTAATAAGAAGACAAGGACTGAAATGAAAAGGGAAATGAAAGACCTTTACTGAAAGAGGGCAGAATATCTGTACCTTGTTACGAATGCAAGGACACAAAGCTAAAAGCTGACAAGGATTAGATTACTCCTTCCTCGAACCTAGGGAGTAGAAGACAGAAGTCCAAAGGGTCTTTAGTTATATTTCCATTATTAGTAAGTTAATAATATCACAGATTAGGTTAAGTCTTTATTAAGATTTTTATGGAAGTAAGATATATTTTATCAGGTTACAAAAGTTTAAAAGTAATTATAACAACTTTACATAGTTTAGGGTTTCAATTGCAAATTCATCTAATTCAAAGGTTAAATCAGGAAAATACTTTAAGTTACTGATTTAATACACACCATATTCAGAATGACATTTTAGTATCTTAAGTTTCACAGTTTACAGTTTATACCCCTTTAGTTATCATATTTCCAAATCAAACCCTACATTTACATAACTCATGTTTTAATCCCTATAGTATTTATTTTTACCAAACAAATACCTTACTTTACCAAATTACAGAACCTACCCTCAAAATTATATGTATTACGATTCAGGTCCTTCAGATTTCATAATTTACACCTTTAGTCCTTTAACTTTACAAAACTGATATTTCAAACCCTAATCTAGTAACAATTACATATCAAACCCATAATTACTCAAAATTACCCATTACACCCTTTATAATATTATTCACTCAAAATAACTTCAATTTTCCAGAATTTACACTTTTAGTCCCTCCATTTTAATTAATTACAAATCGTACCCTTTAATTATCATTAATTCATTTTCTTGCAATAATTACACTTAGGACCCTCAAGTTATATTTTTCCTATGTTTGTACTGACCTAATTAACATTATAAAAATAACCTTTAAGTTTCAAAGTTGGCAAAACAAACCCTTGTAGTTTTATTTTCAAATCGTATCACCTTTTTAATATCCAAACCCTAACCCTAAAGTTGCCAATCATTAAACCATCATCACCACATCATTAATGTGAATTAATTAGACCAGATTCATCACACAAAATCCTAACCCTAATCGTTCTAGGGTTTCTTCCCAATTCTTTCTTATTTTTCTTATAATCCGATTAAATCATAATTCAAGATCAATTATTTTGAGCTTCTATAAATCAAATGGTTGTTTTTCTAGACTTATATGATCAGTATAGAACCCATAAAAATTATATGCAAAGCCCAGAAAAATCGTATAGCTTATTATAGATTTTACGTACGTTTTACTCTCCATAATTATAATCGATCAAAATAGCTTGCATGGTTTGACTTATCTATTTTATATGGAACATATATGATGCCAAGAACATAATAAAAATACTAGATTAAGTTTACAACGTAAGGTTTGGTCATAGGAATTTATACCTCTTGCGTATGATTATAAGAACAACAATTTGCCACGATCACACGAGTGCCTCTAAATTCCAACTCCTATTTTTCGTAGCTCCTTAAGATTATAGTGAACACCAGAAAATTATTGGCTCAGCTCCAGAATGTTGAATGAGGTTTTTAGGGATTTTTGTTTGTCGATGTATAAGGGTTTCGGTATATATGTTTATAAAAATATAAGATTTGTATAAATAAATTATAAGAACCGACTTTTAGGTGATAAAAATCCAGAAATTTTGGTTTTGTAATCTCACATAAATTAGAATTGTTACTTGATATATTTTCCTAATTTATTTTGTATTTATCCTATTCCAAAAGATTTAATAAATATAATTATTCTTATTTAATTTATTTCGGTATATATATAAGTGTGTATATATATTATGTAATTTTTGGACATTCAAAAATAATGTAATGTCGTCCCAAAAATTTATTTGTTTCATATATAGTTCGTTTTCAGAAGTTTGGAATCAATTCAGAATTTTATAAATTATTTATTTAGGTTTTATTGTTTCAGGGGTAATTTGGTCATTTGATAAGTTATCTGAAATTCAGGTATTACATGGGTTATGTGTTGGATGAGAAAATCAAAGGTTACTTATAATCTCAAGTAACTCAACATCGAGTATTCATAATCTCATAATACGTGAATTTCCACGACTCGTCAAGATCATTAATCATCTTGATGCAAAGAAGCTAAGTGCTTTTCATCATTGTAAAGAATATCCCATGACGGGAAATGTTGCGTTTACGCAAAGAGACCTTTGACTTTGTTTGACCAATAAGGGAGTAAACCCGTTACGTGATTAGAGAAGACGTAAACATAGATTATGGTCATACGAATACTTTCACTTGATATCACCTGAAATATATGAGTCTCCTAGGTTTAGAAAAGCCTTGGCTAGACGCGTTTATCAAAATACTTGAGTTGACATTTTGCCAAAAACAGGAGGTTGTAAATTTGGATTCCTCTAATTATAAAACCCGTTTCGAGTGTTCCTAATAAAGCACATAACATATTCATACCTGTATTGAATGATCCACATTTGTCGAGTAAGGCGAAAGCTGACTTTCAAAAACTGTCTTGAGCCTAACAGAAGGCTGGTGAGTCGGAGCGCCAGCAGCGCGCCAGACCTAGTTTTTGGGTCGGTTGGTTTTTGGTTAACGGTTGTGATTTTATGTGTTTCAAAGGTTTATTTGTCATCATAAAAACATAAGGAGACCTGATTAATGTTGCCCAACAGTCTCCCCCTTTTTGATGATGACAAACAAATTCCGAAAGCAAATAAAATTACACAATGTTGCGAAGATTAAGAACGCCTTTAATGTAGCTTGCGTGTTGACCTTGCCTTGTAATTTGGTGAAGCCTTGACCTTTGTCTTGAATTTGTCTTCACCCGGGCTTGTGCTCTTTGCTTTCTTTCTCCCCCTTTTGTCAAATAAAAAAGGCGGGATATCACCTGGACTTTATCTCTAGATATAGGCTTGACTTTATCTCCCCGATAACATGTTCCCCCTTGAACATAGCTCCCCCTAGATCGTTACTCCCCCTTGTTTCAAGGCTGGGATCCATGGTTCAAGAGCAAAAACTTTGCGGTGTCCTAAGCTACACAAAAAACAACCAACAACCAACACACAAACAATCCTCACATGTGGAAGTCCAAAATGGGTTAGGTAACCATTTGGATACTAGCAACATGGGTTAGTCCATAACATTATATATTATTATTACTAGTCCATTATGACTCTAATTATCCATATGTTGAGAATGGTGAAAAATGATTTGCATATACACACATAGAAACATAAGATAATTTACTCTAAGACATTTTATTTCATTAAAGCCATAAAGCAAACAAGCATAGATTGCTAACAACATAAACTAAGGCCACATAGGTACTGTTAGTGCAAATATTACGATATTTAAGCTAAACGGTTTCTTCGGTTTTAATAATGACAAACATGTAACATGTAATGCATAACGTAAAATGCGCAAGTTACTTGTAAACACAAATAATCAACACATACTTACATCAACATCTCTCAACCTATCAAGTATGCCTCAACAGAGTGGTAGATTTTCTTCCCGACGTAAATCACTCAAGGTATGAACAAACAAATTTAAACTTGACGGATGATCAAAGAAATAATTTTTTTTTGTTCTAAACTTCATATTTTTAATGTGACAAAATATTTTTTCAAAAATATATTTTACAAATTATTTTTGAATTAAAAACAAATGATTTATTTTGAAAAATAAGTTTAAAAGTCCCAACAGCTATTTCCCCCCCAAATCAGCTTCAAACTTCCACAAATAAACTTTTACCACTAAAAACAAAATTTGGAGCGTCCCTGTCTGGGACGGTACCACGGTACCACTAAATTTAGTGGTCCCGTCGGGTATTTAGTGGTACCGTCCGTACGTAACGGCTAGTTTTTTCTTTGCCTTTAAATAGTGGACCATTTTACACTTCCAACTTGATTTTTCTAGTTTTATTTCTCTGGTCTAATCCCTTCTTATTTAGATCACTTTCTTTGATCATTTAGAGAGTCTTAGTTTGTATAAGAGTGATCCTTTCATCCAACCAAGAGATCACCTTCATTCCTCTACTAGTGCAAGAGAAGAACACATAGTATCACAAAGATACAAAGTGTTATAGTGTTAGTCTAGTGCACTCGTAACACTTGTTACGCGCTTGTTGTATCCTAGCATACACCAAGTTGATTTTCTTTTGAGTAGTTTGTGAGAGTAGATCATTGTGATCTTGTTGAGATCTTGGAGATCTCTTGTAGCTTGTGGGCATATATTTTGATCAAGTCGATCAAGGGTAGATCGGGTAGATCGAGTCAAGTGAGAGTAGATCATTGTGATCTTGGAGATCTCTTGTAGCTCGGGGGCTTGTGTGTTGATCAAGTCGATCAAGGATAGATCGGGTGGATCGAGTCAAGTGAGAGTAGATCATTGTGATCTTGTTGAGATCTTGGAGATCTCTTGTAGCTTGTGGGCTTGTGTGTTGATCAAGTGGATCAAGGGTAGATCAAGTCAAGTGTGTTGATTGTGTGAAGTAGTAAGGATCGTGTGGATCGTGGTAGATTGGTACTAGCTAATATTAGTACTCGACATTTAGCTTAGTGTAAAAAATAAGGATAAGCGACGTTGTACGGTTTTCTCCGCCTGAAGGGAGCTTGTTAATTAGTGAAGTAACTCTCGAGTTGGGTACCCGGGGAGTGGAGTAGGGCGAAGAGGAGCTTCGTGACCGAACCACTGTAAATCATCGTGTCCATTTTTTGCCTTCTTTACTTATCTCTTTACTTTTATTTTAGTCTTTATCGCTTTATATTTATATTTGCATTGCGTTTATGTTTGTGTGGTTTGTTTCTTATATTATGTTGATATGTTTGTGTCATGGTTTGATTGTGCTTGTGTTGTAGTTTACTTTATACCATCTCTAGATGTTGTATGATCATTGTTGACACTTTTCATATTACGTCGCACTTGATCGAGTGTTTGATACAAAAAGTTTTTAAGTTTTTAAATGGAAACGTATTCACCCCCTCCCCCCCTCTACGGCTTCCATAATTGGTATCAGAGCCAGGTTGCTCAAATTTTTAAAACAAATGGTTTTGAAAATTGAGTACGATCCATATATCAAGTTACCCTTGAAGGTGATAAAATATGAAAAGTATTTAGTTGCTTAATATTTACAAGTTTTGTTGATTAAGTATACTTTGTTATACTAGCTTGAAGGTTTTCTTAAACCAATAAAAGAATAGAGTTTGTAATTGTCCGGTCATGTCTTTATAACGAGTCGTAAAGTCATGCGGTTTTGAAAGGAGTGTTTGGGACAAACCATTATTTTGTAGTAAAAGTATTATCGTAAATGTCTTTCTTAGTCCTAAACGTGGAAATGGTGCTTAATATATATTTTATATTTTCGGTATCTAGTTTATTAAATTTTACATCTTTCCGTCGAGTCGCCGCACTAAAATAATAAACTGAATCAGGAAACCGGTCACGGTACCACTAAATATAGGACGGTACCGTTATATTTAATGGTACCGTGGGGTATTTAAAGGTACCGTGCATCTGTCTGTCTGTTTTCAGTATTGGGTCATTTTCAGAAATTCATATAAAATCAACCATAAGTCCGTAGGTGTCGTGTCACCCATCATTTTAAACGAAGTTGAGTCTACTTTCATTTGAAAAATACTTTTATAAATTAATTCTAAATGAAATTATATTAAAGTCCTTGATTTTCAACTAAAGGTCTTTTTGGTCATGCCGTTTGCGTTAATTTTTGGTTAAACTGAAAAAGGGCGTTTCAACTTTTGAACCTTGAAGTATTTTCAAAGTGACTTGGTAAAAATCTTTGAAATGGGGAGGAAACCAATTCGTTTTCAAATAAAATCAAGCTTAGTATACATTGTTATACTTAATACACAAAATGACGATAAGTATTTTTGTGTGTTATGCTAAATGACTATTTGTTTTTCTTTGTGTCCTATTATTGTTAGTTAATATTTTTTAGTGCTTATAGTTATCTTTAGTTGAGCTAATTATATCTATAATCACAAGCGGTTTACATGCCTTGTTGCTATGTGTTGATTATTAGTTTTTTCGGCTTATGCGTCAATAGGACTTAGACTAGACTTCTTGCACTAAGTTGCGTAATTGATTTTGCATTGCATATAGGCATAGACCACTTTTCTTGCATATGTGTTTTCGACATCTTGCAAGTTTTAAGATGCTTTAGTAACCTTCTTAGGAATGGAAACTAAGTTGGTTGATCATGTGCGTCGAAAGATATTGTCTTACATAATTATTTTTCCAAAGGTTTAAGTGTAAAAAATATATCACCTCAAAATATTTAACACTTTCATTAAATTCGTAACATGATCTCTAAAACATTACATCCTTTTATCTTGCTTGACCATGGGTTGTCTAAACAAGATAAAAGATCATATTAATACATTAGTATTTAAGTAAAAGAAAATGTATTAAACCTGCATTGATCTAACACACACACAAAATGTTTTAAACATTTACTATTTTACGTATGTTATATAAAAATGGTTAAAATAATTATTTTTATACTCATGATATGTCGAAAACTAAGAATATTATACTTAATAATATAAATAGTTTTTCGCAAATAAAAATAAATGACAATATCGAAGTGGTAAGTTAATATGTCATTAACCTCACACATACAACTAGTACTAAAATAAATGGAACACATTTCTTAAATTTTTATTTTCTTTTTAAAAGGAGTGATCGTGAGGGTCAAGAAAGATTTCGAGTACATATCAATTCATTATTCAAATTATGATTGATATCATCATCGAATTTAATTGACAAGTTTTCGAGTATGGACATGAAATTGGATTCATTATTTGTCTAGCTTCAAGATAAAATCAAAATATAACGAAATATATTATGTTTGAATCTACATACTCAATCACACTCGGTTGTTATGAAAATAATAACTTCCTCTCAAGACGAAAATAATATGCATCGGATTATAACTCACACTTGTGTTGAAGATGCCATATTGAGTCTTCTTGTCCAATGGTTGTGTTCCAAACATTAAACTAATATGTTTAAAAGATGTATAAAATACACAACTAAGTAGGATTGACAACTTAGATGTTTCATCCGAAATATTCAAGTAATTTACTTTGCAACGCAATTTGTAAATGTGTCATTTCCGGAAAACTAAACACGAGCAAACAAACAACATATGTAAACTTTGCTCATGAACGACTCAACACTCAAAATCACATGTCTAGTAAAGGTGTCACACATAATATGTTATTAACTATTATGTACGTCATCAATCTTCGAGAATATCACATGTATTTCTCTTATCAAAAGATTGACAATGGATAACTTATATCTTATGGATCTTATTTTCTTTGTAACATGAATGGTTATGTTACAAGAGAATACATTGCATCTTGTTTAACAAATATAGGATATTAGATTTGAGTAATAACCCAATACAACATGTGTCATTGCATAAACAAGTAAAATTGATCATACACTAAAATACTTGTTTTACTAAGCATTCGTAAGAGTGATAAGTTTTCTCTTAGAAAAGCATATTTGTTGAAAGATACAATATGTCTCATTTCAATCATACATCATATAATACTCACAAGATCTATTGAGGTAAGTAACCTTTACTAGATTCTTTTCTCAAGATATGCAAAGGAGCATTCTTGAAACACTCTCGATGTAGTAGGTTCTACATTGTATCACATTAGAGCATCTCTTGGTTCTAGAAAACCAAATCATGTTAAAATAACATTTAACAACTCAACAAACAAATATGTTATCCAAGAGATCATAAAATGCACCATCTCCACCAAATAACCTCATCTCAAACACGATATTTAAACATTTTGCTTGCCTTTGTTAGGAATTGTGTAAGACATGTCATCTTCTTAACCGACTTTGAAAATATGGTTAGTTGAGTCATATTAGGCCATGTATTAGCGAAATAAGCTAATATCATCTTTGCTATACTTCGATAGGCAAATATAGGAATTTGAATTTTTCTAACATGAGAATGACTACTGGAGAACCTATCGCACTAGAAATTCAATTTGACCTAACGGTTGAATTGCTTCCAAGAGAGAAGTTGGGTTCGTGGTATAACCCGTAAAAATGGTCGTGTTTAGCCTGAATTGAGCGCCACTAGTGATAGTCTCATACTCATTCTCTAACTTGAAAATTTTTCATTCCTACATTTGACTAAAGATAGTTTACATCGGTGAACTTTATCTCCCATTAGGATTTTATTTTGAACAAGTAGTAATTAGGGTCCTCCTTAGCGAACCTAGATTGCTTGCATCCTACATATGTGTTTCAAAATGATAACATGTTCTCGTAATATATGATTGAATGTCTTCATGCTCTTAAATGCTAAATGATTATCATGTTTTGCATGATGTTTGCATTTATTCCTTATGTGCATTTTACATGAATTGCTTGTAAATTTTGCACCCATACTATGTCACGTTGACACATAATGAATTAGGTATGCCTATCACTATGAACCCTTGGACATCATATAGTCATACACTAGTGTCAAAATCTATATGTTAAAGTAGTCGCGAAATTGTCCTAATTCCTTGGTCATTATTTTGCTTTCTTCCAAGTAATACACCCTTTTGTCATAGGGAGGTTAGATACAAACCTAGTTGAACTCGGAGTAGGTTTGACAACTTAAATATTTCATCCCAAATATTCAAGTAAGTTTAACTTGCGATCGCAATTCTTAAATGTGATTTCCGAAACATCATATTCAAGCCTTTTAACAACATATGTTAAAACGCTCATCCAAAAGCTAAAAGCTAACATCAACCTTCAGGTGACAAAGGACTCACGAGTTACTATATAAGTTATTAGTAGTTCCTTTCATCCTCGTGTGAATATACACTTCTTAAGATCCCAAACCCTACTGCGAATCAGCACCATAGGCCTTGCTTTACGCCTTTCAAAACCCCGTGAAACACTCACGTGCGAAGCACATCGAAATCCGTAAGTTAGCCAAACCTCTCAAACGCGAACCATTCAACTATCTACGTCTAGGTCTAGGAATGATGGAACACGTTCCGTGAATTTTACAATTCCCATGTGTTCAAATACGTCCTTTAAATCCCTCCTATGACTACTTAAATATTTCACTGGAAATATTGAAGTCATCTCTTATGTCTCGTCTCATGTCTTTATAAATATTTCACTAGAAATATTAAGTCATCCTTCGCATCACTCTAATGACTACCTATATATTTCCTCGGAAATATAAAATTCATCTCTTCTCGTCTAGTCTCATTATTTCACTGGAAATATTAAGTCATCATTCACATCCCTCTTACGACTACTTGAATATTTCACAGGAAATATTGAAGTCATCTCTCATATCTCGTCTCATGACTTTTTAAATATTTCACCGGAAATATTAAGTCATCCTTCACATCCCTCTTATGACTACTTGAATGTTTCACTGGAAATATTAAGTCATCCTTCACATCCCTCTTATGACTACTTTAATATTTCACTGAAAATATTGAAGTCATCTCTTATGTCTCGTCTCATGACTTTTTAAATATTTCACTATAAATATTAAGTCATCCTTCACATCGCTCTAATGACTACCTATGTATTTCCTGAGAAATATAAAAGTCATCTCTTCTCGTTCGTAAAAAGAATTTATTAGGTATAAATTCTCTCCTCGTGTCAAAAAGCCTCACTAAATCAGCGAGATTTATTCGTAAAATCCTCCTAAATTCCAATGACAACTTAAATATTTCATCCGAAATATTTAAAGTATATTTAATTTGCGAAATGAAATTAAATGTCATCTCTCGTTCTCGATCAACGTTCATCGAATCCTGTTGGATTCATTCATAAAAGAATTTATTTGGTATAAATTACTTTAATCTAAGGTCCAGAAAAAATCCCAACATATGTGAAATTTCTTTGTCAAAAATCTAATTCTGGGTCAAAACTGACCTCAGCAGGTCACGGTACCCTTAAATAGGGGACGGTACCGCTAAATTTAACGGTACCATCGGACCGTTGTCTGCTGAGACAGTTTATTTTGGTTTCAATTCTTACTTTTTCAAAAGCACTATCAAAATCCACTCGTTGTAGTCTTGAACTAGAACCATATCCTATCAGAATAGATTCTGCCTATCTTCTGATTCCTTAGCTTTTTCCCCTTTCACTTCCGCATGGTACTAAAAACACCATATGTTTGGTTACTTCTGTATCCATTATCTTCTCAACTTATATACACTTTTCAACCTTCGTTCTACACTATAAATGCTTCCGCATCCCACTCATCTTCCACACACTTCAAGCGAAGAACCGCTAGGATAAGTTGAGATAACCCTTCTTCATCAACATAGATAACCCCACTAGAACCTTATCACTAACCCCACAACCTTGAAGATTTTATCTTCTTAACCCTTAGCATATTTCCACGTAATCACATGCCTCATCATATGAATGTTCTATGAATATTCACAATGATTGAGAAGAGCTACGTGACTTCAAAGGTGAAGTTTATTGTATGCTATCCACCACTTGTCATGACGTTACTAAGCTCATCGCTTCCGTCAACATTTGCTTTCCTCTTTATTTTTTTTCAGCACATCTTGTCCGGATGGTCATCGATTAAGGGGGAGCGAAAACACACTCATATAGTCTTTCACCAAACACTCTCAAGAACACACAAATGTGGTTCTTATTCCCTAGAATTCTCTACTAAAACACTCACCTCCTAAGTACCCACTACTTAACAAAACCTCAGTCACAAAACCACAATCGGTTCTAGCTTCCTAACCTCTACTCTTTGTGACCACCTAGATATTTGTTCTATACAAGAACCTTCAACCCTTCGATCATTACACTCAAACCTCACAACTATCCTTCACTCTTGATAGTGACAGTTAGTTGAATAACCTTCAATTCTCACAATCATTATACCCAATGTGTATAAACTACATAATCACACCAAATCATCTCTAACTCACAACTAGGATCATCCAAAACTAGAATTCGAGAACTTTGTTACCTCAACCCTGTTAGAGATATTCGCCGACAATCCTGTTAGGATCACATGCACATTTTCTTTTTCTCATTTGAAATATATCATGCATCTCATTGTCAGTACAAACGATATATTAATCTAAACCATCTTTTCCCACCTTTTCTCAAAGGTCAAATCCAACACTTCCCATCTTGTGGAATCATTTCCAATCGCATCTAGGTGCATATCGTTCTCATTTTCATTTTTTTTGGTATATCTTCTATCGAGTCTACTTTATGGCGTGACTTGTCATAATAGTAATCATTTAGATTATGTCTTATCAACAAACTATCATTAAAACCAATCATCTTATGTAGATGATTATGTTATTAAAAAGGTTTGTTAGAACTTGTCTTCCCAATGACAACTTGGAAGAAGTCATTTTATGTGTCAGTCAATGAACAAATCTCGTTCTTGTTAGTGTGATTGGTTGAACAATTAAACCTTAGGTTTTCGGTCAAGGTGTGACTCTCTAGTGTCTTTGAATTGCATTACGCATTCACATTTTTGTGTCGCTCAACTGTCATGGGCTTTCTTCGTCGTTTTTATCCCTTTTGGCACACTTTCATCATGTGTCTAACTTCTTGCATACTTTGATATGCTCATTAAACTCCTTTGTTTAGCTACATCTTAACATAGTTTAACCCTTGCATGTCTTGCTATGAGTATTCTATCCCTATAATGTTGCTCCTATTCTTTTATATATTATGTTGCACGAAGTTAACCCTTGATGTGGGAAAAGCCTTTGTAAGAATTTGATCCATGGATTCGCTAAAAACAAAGGTAAAAATAGAAGGGAATACAGTTACCATAGGGGAGCATTGAGCTAGGGGGAGCTCGGGGGTATTTGAATACTTAGCATGGAGTCATCTTCACAAGTGGTGATAGAAGACTTCACTGAAATGATGCAAGCTCGCCTTTCTGGGGAGAAAGGAAAGTAGTGCAATAAGGGGGAGTAGGGCATTTCAAGGAAGAGCTCGAGGCAACTACCTTTTTGCTTCGACAAAAGGGGAAGAAAGGAGTGTAAACAGGTAACTTTTACATTTTACTGTGTGTTACGGTTTACATATTTGTCATCATCAAAAAGGGGGAGATTGTTAGTGCAAATATTACGATATTTAAACTAAACGGTTTCTTCGGTTTTAATACTGACAAACATGTAACATGTAATGCATAACGTAAAATGCGCAAGTTACTTGTAAACACAAATCATCAACGCATACTTACATCAACATCTATGAACGTATCAAGTATGCCTTAACAGAGTCGTAGATTTTCATCCCGATGTAAATCACTCAAGGTATGAACAAATAAATTTAAACTTGACGGATGATCAAAGAAATAAAATTTTTTAATGTGACAAAACAAATCAAAACTTCACATTTTTAATGTGACAAAACATTTTTTCAAAAATACACTTTACAAATTATTTTTGAATTAAAAAGAAATGTTTTATTTTGAAAAATAAGTTTAAAAGTCCCAACAGCTATTCCCCCCCTCCAAATCAGCTCCAAACTTCCCCAATTAAACTTTCACCACTAAAAACAAAATTTGGAGCGTCCTTGTCTGGGACGGTACCACGGTACCACTAAATTTAGTGGTACCGTCGGGTATTTAGTGGTATCGTCCGTACGTAACGGTTAGTTTTTTCTTTGCCTATAAATAGTGGACCATTTTACACTTCCAACTTGATTTTTCCAGTTTGTTTTCTTTGGTCTAATCCCTTCTTATTTAGATCACTTTCTTTGATCATTTAGATCGTCTTAGTTTGTCTAAGAGTGATCCTTTCATCCAACCAAGAAATCACCTTCATTCCTCTACTTGTGCAAGAGAAGAACACATAGTATCACAAAGATACAAAGTTTATAGTGTTAGTCTAGTGCACTCGTAACACTTGTTACGCGCTTGTTGTATCCTAGCATACACCAAGTTGATTTTCTTTTGAGTAGTTTGTGAGAGTAGATCATTGTGATCTTGTTGAGATCTTGGAGATCTCTTGTAGCTTGTGGGCTTGTGTGTTGATCAAGTGGATCAAGGGTAGATCGAGTCAAGTGAGAGTAGATCATTGTGATCTTGTTGAGATCTTGGAGATCTCTTTTAGCTTGTGGGCTTGTGTGTTGATCAAGTCGATCAAGGGTAGATCAAGTAGATCGAGTCAAGTGAGAGTAGATCATTGTGATCTTGTTGAGATCTTGGAGATCTCTTGTAGCTTGTGGGCTTGTGTGTTGATCAAGTGGATCAAGGGTAGATCGGGTAGATCTTTCAAGTGTGTTGATTGTGTGAAGTAGTAAGGATTGTGTCGATCGTGGTAGATTAGTACTAGCTAAGATTAGTACTCAACATTTAGCTTAGTGTCGGAAATAAGGATAAGCGACGTTGTACGGTTTTTGGTATGTGTTAAATCACATACCTTTTCTTTATCAAAAATGGACTTAAAAGGCCAAAAACCGACCATAAATGCCAAATATATGCTTGTTTTTGTGTTTGTGTATGTGCAGGTAAAGTATATAAGAAAATGACGAAAAGAAAGACAAAACAGACGAAAACGAGCACGAGAATGAAAGAGTGAGAAAAGCCGAGGCCGGGGATATGATTTTACAAGTTTCTATCAGTCAAAAACCCAAAAACCTCTAAACCAAAGCCTTATTGATAAAACATTTACATCAATGGTCCTAAAACCTTTACACCATTAGTCCCTAGATTTTGCAAAGTTAGTCCAAAACTAACTTTGGTTAAATCTAATACTAATAAAATTCTCATATAAAAAACCAGCCATATCAAACACAATCTTATCAAATCCGGCCCACTTATCACACAAGCCCAATCCGCTCTTTTAATTAAAACTCGGATCATTAAAATATCCCGACCCTCCTTTATTTTAAACCCAGGTCAAGGCTATTAATACCCGAGTCAAACAAAGAATAAAAGGGCGGGTAAAACAGGTTTACTGTTCATCCGTCTTCATCCCCCATTTACCCTGCTCACTTAAGTGTACTTACCTCTTCTAGAAGCTGACACATCAGAAGATATGACCTCATATGGTGTCCACGCTGGCAGAATAGAGCTTTCCCATTGGTTAAGGACATGTGGCATTCGATTAGATGGCTAAGATTGAAGAGATGATGTCGACATCATAATTGGATGGCTGAGATTGGATCATACAAACCCTAGAAGGTGTCTCCTCAGGATATAAATAGAAGGCTTCTTCACACACATGGAGATCTCCTTTTTTAGCTTTTTCTTTAAGTCATTTTTATTGTGTTTTGCTTATTTACTGCTTATTGTATTATTTTCTGGCTTTTGTATAAGCTTTGTAATAGTTTTAAATCATTAATAAAATTCAATTTGTTTGATATCATTGTCTCTTTACTTTTATGTCATTATGCTCTATTATGTTTAAAATAAGCTAAAATAAGCACTTGATAAGCACTTTATTTTATACATTATTGAGATCTCAAATAAGCTCATTCATAGCTTACTTTGAGCTTCTTTAGTCTTAATTCTAATTGTACTCAATCATACTCAAAATACCTTTGCTTAAAAGTGCAATAAGCACTTGGATGATAAGCCAATAAGGGAAGGGCTTATAGGACAATACCAGCTTGTTTCTAACAAGCTGGAGCTTGTAGATCAGCTTTTGGAGCAAATTTTATGTCCTTGTTTGTACAAAGGACAAATGTGAGTTCAATTTTCCATAATTTTGCTTATTGAATTGCTTATAACTGTTTACTGATTATTTTTATGCTAATTTTAGTTCATTTATCTTACTTATGCTTATTTGAAGTTTATTTGTTGCTGTGTTAGCTTATATCATTGTGTTTCTTCATTTTGTGCTTAATTTTGATTTTTGAGGTTAAATAGCTAATAATCTTAGCTTATTGGATAAGCACTTTTCTTATACAAATTTATGCTTAGAAATACTTTAATAAGCTTAACATTGGTTTTTTTTAAGAATATTTGAGTTTTACATCATAAATCAACCCAAAAATCAGATTAGGCTGTCTTAAGGAGTGTTTGGCATAAGGATCTAGAATAGCTTTTTTTGCTGTTTTCATGAGTTTGGCCATTTGGATTAACTTGATTTAGCTTTGTTTGAGTGTTATTAGCTGAGATTAAGCTGTTTTGAGCTTTCCTAAGTGGATTTATATGTTTTAGATTGGATTTCCAAATTTTGAAGATTAAAACAGTAAGTTAGTGCTTATTTGCTTAAATCAGTTATAAGGCCTTATTTTTGTAGATTTTGAGTCTAAATCAGTGTTTCTAAGTGCTGCTTATAAGTTTGTTAAGTTGCATATTGTTTGGAGTAGTTTGGTAAAATTTTAGTGCTTAATCAGTTATAAAAATAAAATAAAAAAAAATAAAAATAAATAAAAATAAAAAATAAAAAAATAATAAGCCAAAAAAATTAGCAGTCTGCATAGGCCGTTTCATAAGTCCATATTTGTGCTTAATTTTAATCAATATTGTCTGAAAGTCATTTTCATAGTTGTTTGGTTATTGATCTTTGCTTTTTTTCTAGTTTTTAGTTCATTTCCTAGCTTTTTGTTAGCTTACTCATTGTCTTAAAACTTGCTTATCAGCCTGTTTAACTGATACTTCAGTGTGAAATTGTCTAAACTGCCTTCTTTTAAGCTTATTTTTAAGCACTCAATAAGCTCTTTTAGGTCTGCTTTTCTGTTTTTAAGCTCTTTGGTGTTTGAACTTTAATTGTATTCAGCTTTTGTGGTTTTTCTTTTTGATCTTAGTGCTTATTTTTAAGCTCAAAAGTACCTATCTGGTCTGTTTGGGCCTGTTTGGGCCTGCAATTTGCCTTATAGCTTATTTTGTGATCTGAGCTTATTACTAGTTTTTAACTGCTTATTTAGGTTTTTACTTGCATTTTAGATTTGCTTTTAGTGTTAGGTGCTCATTTCTGTGCACACACAAGCTTTTAGGAGCTTGTGTGAGCTTTTCAGTAACTTAAGTCCATCTTAGCTTCTTATAAGCAGTCTTCTCTTTAACTGTTTTTTCTAGCTTATTTTCTTTAATATAAAAATTTTGTTTTTACAAAAGTTTAATATTTTTAGCTTATTTTCAAGTTTCAAAAAGAAAATTTAAAAAATAAAATAAAAAGGGAAGTGGGAATTCCAAGGTGAGCCGAGGCTCGAACCTGGGACCTCAACCTTTTAGACACACACACATAACCATCTGCGCCCTTGGGACTTCTCTGCCGAGGGTCGCAGAGATTATTCTTTTAACCTTTTTTTTACACATTTTGCTTATTTCTCTTTTTAGCTTTTTAACTGCTTATTTCAATAAGCTGTTAGCTTATTTTTATTTTTCCTAGGTTCTTATTGACTTGAAGTATTTTCCTGGAAATTTTGATAATTTTTCTCTTTAATTTAGTATTTTTTATATATTTTTCTTTTTAAAAGTGTTTTTAATTCGTAAAAAATAAAATAAAAATCAAAAAAATACAAATCTTTTTTCTAAAATTCTTTTTTATCATTTAGGACTTTTAGGAACTAAATTTGTGCGCCTAGAGTAGTATTTTTAGATTTTGGTTTTCTTAGCTCGTTTTAAGGCTCGTTTTTAGTTTTAATTGCATTTTTGGTAATTTGTGCTTTGTTTAATCTTTTTATTTGTTATTTAGCTACTTTTTAGTTTATGTTTTATAATTTTAGTTATAATCTCAAAATTCCTCTCTTAATCAAATCACCCGATCACAAACAAAATTCACCATTCCATTCACGCTTCGTTCGGAACCTCAAGACTCGGGAATAATCAATACTCCCGGTTTTATATTTTGTTTGAAAAACTTTGATCTTTAGGTTTTTTTCAATCTTGGTTAGAAATTGAATTTAGCAATTGGTCGGGTTTTTCATACACTATATATATATATATATATATATATATATATATATATATATACATATATATATATATATAATATATATATTATATATATATATATTATATATATATACTTGTGCACACACCAGTTTTCTCTGCCTGAAGGGAGCATATTGATTAGTGAAGTAACTCTCATGTTGGGTACTCGGGGAGTGGAGTAGGGCGAAGAAGATCTTCGTGACCGAACCACTATAAATCATCGTGTCCGGTTTGCCCCTTCTTTACTTATCTCTTTACTTTTATTTTAGTCTTTATCGCTTTATATTTATATTTGCATTGCGTTTATGTTTGTGTGGTTTGTTGCTTATATTATGTTGATTATCTTTGTGCCATGGTTTGATTGTGCTTGTGTTGTAGTTTACTTTATACCATCTCAAGATGTTATATGATCATAGTTGACACTTTTTATATTACGTCACACTTGATCGGGTGTTTAATACAAAAAGTTTTTAAGTTTTTAAATGGAAACGTATTCACCCCTCCCCCCTCTACGGTTTCCACAGGTAGTACTATAACACATTCCTAGGTTTCAAGGTCAAGAGAGTCCATTATGAAAGGTTCATCCATTAGAGTCACTTCTTCCACTTCAAGCATCCGTGTAAGGCTATTAGGATGTTTGTTCTTGATGTAATCACATAGCGTTGTCATGATCTTAGCATATGGTATCGCCTCATTGTTGTAGTCCAATCCATCCATTCGTTTAGCTATGAAGTAAGCAAAGTTGAATGGGGTATTGGTCTTAATGTAATAAAGCATGTACCCAAAAATGATAGGCAATTTCTCTTGTGCCCCAATCTCTACAAACACATTACTCAACAAAACTTCCGCCCATGCCATCAAGTTGTGATGAAGTTGAGATTTGTTCCATGGTGTTTTGAATTAGTACACCATTAATAGGAGGCTCACATGCAAAGGAACTTGGATGATAATGCTTAATTTGCATGAACGCTTTAGTTTCGGTTGATCTAGTGTAAAATAAAGAACCCTTTGAAGATACATTCAACACCCTTCCAAACGTCCTTAGATTCCAAGCATAACCCTGGCCATACATGTGAGAATTGAGAGTTATGAAAGGTTTGTCAAGGTAGTATCTAGCATGGAATTCTTGCATGTGCCTTGGGTAGATGGTTAGTGGAAGGTTATTGATGAAGGAAAAGCATTTTGATTGTATGAAAGGTTGTTTTATGCTAGTAGCACTCATGAAATTTTTATCACAATGGCGACCTTCAAGATATTCACGATTTTCAAAGGGTTCATAAGCATTGGTGTTAGAAGATTCATTCACCCGCTTCATGAAGTATTTAGTTGCCATTTTTGAAAGTGAATGTTGGGCTATAAAGTTAAAGTACTGCTGGAATATCAAAGTACTGCTGGAAGTCAAAGTACTGCTAATCAAGTCAAAGTACTGCTGCTCGTTGAAGGATTGTTATGCAAAATTGTTTAAGGACTAATGTGTAATTCTAGAATGTTCGTATTAGATTAGAGTTATAATTAGAATTACTTGTCGTTCAAGTATTGTAAACCGACTAGGGTTTTCCTTGTGCCTATAAAAGGATCCCTAGGTTGGCATTAGAGATATGCGAATATATGCGAATATATACGATTTTAGAGAGACAAGTTCATACGAATATTAGAAGCTTGTTAGAGTATTAGTGATTAGAGTTTGTTAGTGAATCTGTGTAAAGAGCAGGTTCAAGGTTTTAATAATATTCGAAGTTGTTTATTAATTCTTTTTAGCTTTGTTGAAGTAGATTTCGCATACTCAGCAAAGTATATAAGTGTTTCATCATTAACAGTTTTGAATTTATTCAAGGTTGTTAAACCGTAGACAAGCTACAAGTTAGTTTGGTCAGAGTATATCGATCCAACAAGTGGTATCAGAGCTTGTGTGGAGACTCTGATTAAGAAGAAACCCTTAAAACCAATTTATCAACAAACCCTAAACGATGTCGACTGAAGCTGCACCTATCCCATCCATCACCTCACTCAGAATTCCTATCATCAAGAAGGGAGAATATGATCTCTGGAGCATGAAGATGAGGCAGTACCTTGCTATTACAGACCATGCTCTATGGGATGTGATTGTCAATGGTAATGTTGTTCTTGACGAACCTGTGCATGTTGAAGGCCAACCCAAACCACCTCAACCAACCTTGCCAGCAGCTACAAAGAGAAATCAAGATAAGGCTCTCAACATATTGTTGTCTGCTATTCCTGATGGTCACCTACTAAAGTTCCATGATGCTAAGGATGCAAAGCAATTGTGGGCTGCGATCAAGACAAGATTTGGAGGTAATGATGCTTCAAAGAAGATGCATAGAAACTTATTGAAGCAGCAGTTTGAAACTTTCACTGTTGGTGAAAGAGAAGGTCTTGATGCTGCCTATGACAGATTCCAAAATCTACTTAGTATGCTAGAACTATATAGAGCAGAGGTATCTGTTGAAGATGCAAATTTGAAGTTCTTAAGGAGTTTGCCATCTGTTTGGCATGTAGTTGCTACTATGATTAGAGGACAACCTGGATTGGAGTCTATGGACTTTGATGATCTCTACAACAATTTGAAAGTGTACGAGCAAGAGATGAATGGTCACAGTTCTCAGAAAACTCATAACATAGCTTTTGTGTCTTCTGAAAACAGAAGCAGTACTTCTACTAAAAGTACTGCTTATCCTTCTCAAAGTACTGTTGGTGATACACAGTGATATGTGTCGTTTTACACATATCTTTTCATCCAATTTTCGAGTCAAAACAACCAAAAACACTTTAAAACGATCAAATAATGTTAAAAATATCTTTGAAATGTGTTTTTGTGTATTCCATATGCAAAATGATTGAAAACGATTGAAAAACAACAAAATTTGCATGAATGGCAAGTCTAGTCCCTCAAGCTTGGAAAAAATAAAAAAATAAAAATAAAAATAATAAAAAATAAATTTTTGGTCCTTGGAATAATAATCTTGGCATGTTTGGTCCCTTGGAATATTTTGGTGAAATTTCAACTCAGGTCCCTGCAGTTTCAAGATTTACAAATATAGTCCTTGTGATTAAAACCATTTTTAGCCTACTACTAAATCTAGCCAACCGGATCCAAAGATAACCCTTTACCAACCCATTTATCCCACAACCAAGCCCACTCTCCCCTAAAAGCCCACCTCAATCCAGCCCACAATCCACAATTAACTAAAACCGGATGAAATAAAAAGGGTCAAATCCCCAAAATTCGGTCAAAATCCCTAATTCCCTAACATTTACTCAGCCGTTCTTCTTCCCCAAATAAACAACCCGCCAAACCCTCTTCCCCAAATTCCTTCCTTGTCCACATCAATACCTTCAGTCCAAAGAATACTCACGGGTATCCCCTACACCTCAGCAATCCGAGGCTAGAGAACCAATCCAAAGGCCAAGAATAAAAGATGTGAAGACCAAGAAAATCCAACGGTGTCAAGGGAAAAAGAAGAAAGAAGATGCAGATTATTCTTTTTTATTATTATTTTTTCTTTTTTTTTTTTTTTTTTTTGTATAAATAGTCGACTAGTTTTTTTTAAAGGAGGTTTTTATTAGCAAAACTTTCGGTATGTATTTTTCTTTTTAGTATAATTTATTTTTAATTTTAGTTTTAGTTTAAAAATAGGATTAATTTTAATTTAGCTTTCGAGGTATTGTAATCTTTTAATTTACTCAGTTTAATTATTTATTGTTCTTGTAAGATTAACGTGTTAAATGAAAGCTTAAGTCTCTTTTGTTTTATTTTCTTGTCAAAGTTTCTGTGTATTGAGATTTAAAGTTGGTTAATTGTGGCTTCAGTTAGATTAAGTTAAGATTTGTAGTCTGTTGTTTGTAATTCGTTGTGTGTGATTTGTTTTAAATTAGAGCTGTTGAATCAGCTGTTGAATCAGTTGTTTTGTTTAAAAGTAGTATAAATGTTTAACCATGAATCAGTTGAGTGCTGTTTATTGGTTTAATTTTTGTTTGCAGCAAAGATTAAAATAAAAAAAAAGCTGTTGTTACATTGTAGTTTAAAGATGTTTGCTTACTGATGTTTAAGGTTAAGTTCTTTTAGCTGTTGTCAAAAGTTGTATTGTGAATCAGTTGTAAACGTTTTGCAAAAAAATAGTTAGTAAAAAAAATGTGGTTAGTGGGACTCGAACCTGAGTCATTCACCTCAACACACGAACACCCTAACCAACTGCCTTGGGAGTTCTTTTTAGTTTAAATTTGCACCTTAAATCCTTTATCCATTTAAGTTTATACGAACTTATTGCTTTTTTTCCCAGCTTATTGAAATAAGCTGGGACGTCCTTTACATTTTTCTTAACTTCAGTTTGGCTTAAAGTATTCTAACAAAAATTTTCAGATTTTTATCCTTTCGTTTAGTATTTTTAATTATTTATTTTCTTTTAATTAGTTTTTAAATCGTAATTGATTATTAAAAAGTCAAAAAAAAATATTATTCTTTTTCCCAAAATTTTATTCTGTCATTTAGTACGTAGGAAAAATAGATTTGTACCCATAGAGTTTTTATTTCATTATTTTGACATTTTTAGATTCGTTCTCGTTCCCGTTTTCGTTAATTCGCGTTTTTTAATCCGTTTACGTTTTTAATCATTTATGTTTTTCTTAAATTGTTTTCCTTGTCATTTGAAATCGTTTTTATTTTATGTTCACATATCGTAGCGTAGAAATCCAAAAATCCTTTTATTATTCACCATTCAAACACGTGCACGATTCGAGATCACAAAATTCCATTCACGCCTTCGTTGGGGATAACGACCCGGGAATACAACTTCCGTTGTACTCCTTGGAAATAAATAACGACTTGATTCCCTCGAATCAAATTTTGGCGCCGCTGCCGGGGAAGGCTGACGCGAATTTTTAAATCTTGTTTGTCGTTGCGTGTTTCGTAAATATTTTCTTATAAAACCCAAAAAGATTTTTATTTTTCAAAATTTATTTTTCTCTTTCCTTTTGTATTTTTCAAATATTTCTAAAAATCCAAAAATATTCTTCGTATCCCCTCTATTCGTTTAATTCTTTTTCTCATCCTCTTAAACCGTTTGATTCTATCTTCTTAACCCTCATTTATGTTTAATTCTTATGTCGTCACTGGGCTCTCGCTGTTTTCATTGTAAAAGCCCGTTGATTGACACTCTTCGTTGTGCAAAGTGTAAGTGTGAGCGGTGTGGAAATCATGCACCAAAGGATCGTGGATCTTGTTATTGGTGTGAAGTAGCTCTCGAAGAAGAGCTTAATTCCGTCGATAATTCTCAAGATTCTTCCGACCACCCTCCACAACCCCAACCATCTTCACCCAAATATTGCGTATATTGTGAAGATCCGTTGGGGGATGATCCACTTTGTGGACGATGTTTCTGCAAAGGATGTGGGTTTGTCCCTGACCTTTGCGTGTGTTGCAATTCTGAAATCGAAAATACAAACACGTATCCAGATTTTCAAAAGGATTGCAACCTTCCTCAGAATTCATTTTGGCAAGAACCATGTTTCCAAAACTTAAATGTGCCAAATGATCCTAGTGCTGATTATGGAGGTCTTCACCAAAATTTTGATTGTCA
Organism: Artemisia tridentata subsp. tridentata; assembly: GCA_021014915.2. Taxonomy (NCBI): domain Eukaryota; kingdom Viridiplantae; phylum Streptophyta; class Magnoliopsida; order Asterales; family Asteraceae; genus Artemisia; species Artemisia tridentata. The sequence goes on along the minus strand of CP139501.1, from coordinate 26,223,531 downwards.
AACAAGGTACCCGCTTGTCTATGAGCATGACCCTTGTAACAATTATGATTATTCTTATCCTCCACAGTATCAAACCACTCAAAGCCAGCCTCAGATATCTCTTGAAGATATATTCCAAGAACTTCAAGAGATACGAATTGAACTTACAAATCTGGCTGTTAAAACCAACCCAGATGATCGTCATGGTGAGTCTATGGAAGATTTACTCGCCATAGAACGAGCAGCACACAACCGTTTCTTGTTTGATCAGGCGTGCATGCTCGATGACGAAGATGAGGAAGGGGAGAATACTATTCTTGTGAATAATTCCATTATTCAACCCCTTCAGACCACTGCATCCACACCCATATCACATGCTTCGGATTTCGAGGACTCTCTCATTATGGGGGATGAGCATCTTGACACTATTCCTGAAAAGGAATCGGACGAATTCATAAAGTCTAGTGTTGAGAACTCTATCCCAATCCCAAGTGAGTCTGAGGATATATCCTACAGTGAGTGTGATTGGTCGTATTGTGAGGATGATCCTCATGACACTTCTGAGGATACTTCCAGGATCTTCTCTAACTCGCTCTTCAATGCAAATGATGATTTTTCCTCCAGTGATGACGAATCACTTTCTGATGAGGACGCTTCAAATGAAAGTCTCAAAGTCTATTCGAATTCTCTTTTTGAATTTGATGATGAGTACTTTTCTAGCGGAATAAATCATCTCTTTGATAAAGTGTTAGAGAACGATGAGGTCGAGGACTCTCTTAGTCCTAAACTCGATGATATGACCTCACTTGATCCCGAGATGCACACGGATGCTCTTTCTCCGACATATGTGACACTTCCCTTTGAGGATCGCCATTATATTGACGTCACATATGTCGTTCGAGTCTTTCTACCTTTCTGTGATTATAAGGTAGATTGTCCTTTTATTCACTCGTTTGGGAGTGAAGACAAAGTTTTTGACCCCGGCATCTTCATTCATCATTCTTTAGAGCCGGATATATCTCATCGGAGTGGAACTTTCATGTACATCAATGTTTATCCAAACATTTTAAATGAAAGTCCGATGGAGATTTTCTTTTCCACATGCTTCCCCAAGAACAAATGAATTCGGGGTCGAGTCAAGCTAGCGACTCGGTTAACAAAAACAGTAGTACCATATGGGTTTTCACCCATATATCTGACTTCTTTCTATTTTCTTCTGACTTCTTTCTATTTTCTACCACCCTAGTGTGGGGGAAATGCCCCCCCGCTGTTGTATATAAATTTCAAAAAAAAAAAAATAAAAAAAAAAATAAATAAATAAAATAAATGGCCCGTAATATTTCCCTTTTACGTTCTCAGTTTCGGCATAACAGCCGGTAATTTGAATATTGAGGGCAATATTCATTTCTAGTGTGGGGGGGAATTCTCACGAATTTAATCACGTATATAAACCATCTAATTCCCCCCGTTTTTGGCCAAATTTTTTTTGGTGTAAGTGTTTTGCACTTACACAACAAATGGTTATCAGTCCACCATGTCTAACACACAAAAGGATTGGCTAATCCAAGAGCAAACGGTTCTTGGTAAAGATATATCAAATCCGTTTACGGCTTACAATTTGCCAAAAATTGTATGGTATTCGACTCACCATATCCTAAAAAGATGAAGAGTTGGCTAGCCCGCAAGATTATGGCTTGTGGAAAAGGCAGTTGGAAAACCATAATTGGTCATCAGCTCACCAAAGATAATAAGTTGTTTTATCTAAGAGTTGGCTAGTCCAGAAGCAAACGGCTTCTGGTAAAGACAAACCAAATCCGTTGGCAGCTGGTGATTTGCTCAAAATCATTTGGTTATCATTGTACCAAGGTCTCACACACTGAAACAATGGCTACTCCAGAGGTGATGGCTTCTGGTAAAGAGATACATCCATCAACTTTTCATAAAAAATTGCTAGGGACTAGCAATTGCTCAGTGTGGGGGATTTGATATGTGTCGTTTTACACATATCTTTTCGTCCAATTTTCGAGTCAAAACAACCAAAAACACTTTAAAACGATCAAATAATGTTAAAAATATCTTTGAAATGTGTTTTTGTGTATTCCATATGCAAAATGATTGAAAACGATTGAAAAACAACAAAATTTGCATGAATGGCAAGTCTAGTCCCTCAAGCTTGGAAAAAATAAAAAAATAAAAATAAAAATAATAAAAAATAAATTTTTGGTCCTTGGAATAATAATCTTGGCATGTTTGGTCCCTTGGAATATTTTGGTGAAATTTCAACTCAGGTCCCTGCAGTTTCAAGATTTACAAATATAGTCCTTGTGATTAAAACCATTTTTAGCCTACTACTAAATCTAGCCAACCGGATCCAAAGATAACCCTTTACCAACCCATTTATCCCACAACCAAGCCCACTCTCCCCTAAAAGCCCACCTCAATCCAGCCCACAATCCACAATTAACTAAAACCGGATGAAATAAAAAGGGTCAAATCCCCAAAATTCGGTCAAAATCCCTAATTCCCTAACATTTCCTCAGCCGTTCTTCTTCCCCAAATAAACAACCCGCCAAACCCTCTTCCCCAAATTCCTTCCTTGTCCACATCAATACCTTCAGTCCAAAGAATACTCACGGGTATCCCCTACACCTCAGCAATCCGAGGCTAGAGAACCAATCCAAAGGCCAAGAATAAAAGATGTGAAGACCAAGAAATCCACGGTGTCAAGGGAAAAAGAAGAAAGAAATGCAGATTATTCTTTTTTATTATTATTTTTTCTTCTTTTTTTTTTTTTTTTTGTATAAATAGTCGACTAGTTTTTTTTAAAGGAGGTTTTTATTAGCTAAACTTTCGGTATGTATTTTTCTTTTTAGTATAATTTATTTTTAATTTTAGTTTTAGTTTAAAAGTAGGATTAATTTTAATTTAGCTTTCGAGGTATTGTAATCTTTTAATTTACTCAGTTTAATTATTTATTGTTCTTGTAAGATTAACGTGTTAAATGAAAGCTTAAGTCTCTTTTGTTTTATTTTCTTGTCAAAGTTTCTGTGTATTGAGATTTCAAGTTGGTTAATTGTGGCTTCAGTTAGATTAAGTTAAGATTTGTAGTCTGTTGTTTGTGATTCGTTGTGTGTGATTTGTTTTAAATTAGAGCTGTTGAATCAGCTGTTGAATTAGTTGTTTTGTTTAAAAGTAGTATAAATGTTTAACCATGAATCAGTTGAGTGCTGTTTGTTGGTTTAATTTTTGTTTGCAGCAAAGATTAAAATAAAAAAAAAGCTGTTGTTACATTGTAGTTTAAAGATGTTTGCTTACTGATGTTTAAGGTTAAGTTCTTTTAGCTGTTGTCAAAAGTTGTATTGTGAATCAGTTGTAAACGTTTTGCAAAAAAATAGTTAGTAAAAAAAATGTGGTTAGTGGGACTCGAACCTGAGTCATTCACCTCAACACACGAACACCCTAACCAACTGCCTTGGGAGTTCTTTTTAGTTTAAATTTGCACCTTAAATCCTTTATCCATTTAAGTTTATACGAACTTATTGCTTTTTTTCCCAGCTTATTGAAATAAGCTGGGACGTCCTTTACATTTTTCTTAACTTCAGTTTGGCTTAAAGTATTCTAACAAAAATTTTCAGATTTTTATCCTTTCGTTTAGTATTTTTAATTATTTATTTTCTTTTAATTAGTTTTTAAATCGTAATTGATTATTAAAAAGTCAAAAAAAATATTATTCTTTTTCCCAAAATTTTATTCTGTCATTTAGTACGTAGGAAAAATAGATTTGTACCCATAGAGTTTTTATTTCATTATTTTGACATTTTTAGATTCGTTCTCGTTCCCGTTTTCGTTAATTCGCGTTTTTTAATCCGTTTACGTTTTTAATCATTTATGTTTTTCTTAAATTGTTTTCCTTGTCATTTGAAATCGTTTTTATTTTATGTTCACATATCGTAGCGTAGAAATCCAAAAATCCTTTTATTATTCACCATTCAAACACGTGCACGATTCGAGATCACAAAATTCCATTCACGCCTTCGTTGGGGATAACGACCCGGGAATACAACTTCCGTTGTACTCCTTGGAAATAAATAACGACTTGATTCCTCGAATCACTGTTGGTGATTCACAGCATGTTTGCACAACCACAACTACCCCCAACCCATCACCAACAAACAACACCAATTCTGATGATGTTGTATGTTCCTTCTTTGCACAACAAGCCACTTTACCTGTTACCTATCAAGAAGACTTGTTGCAGATTGAAGAAGATGCTTTAGAGGAGATTGACATAAGATGGCAAGTAGCCATGATCACTGCAAGGATCAAGAAGTTCATGAACAAGACAGGAAGGGGAATTGATTTCAAAGCCAAACAAGGTATAACTTTTGACAAATCCAAGATTGAATGTTTCAATTGTCAAAAGCTTGGACACTTTGCAAGGGAATGCAAGTTTGCAAAATATCAGGCAAACAGAATGATTGAACAACCCAAGGTTGAAAGAAAGGAGGTTCCTATTACTGAATCACAACCAAAAGCTTTGGTGGCTCAAGAAAATCTAGCAGAGATTGACTGGAGTGCTGAATTTGATGATGAACCAGTAATCTATTCTATGGTTTCAATGGAAGAGTTTGATTGGAGCACAGCTTTTGATGAGGAACCAGGATATGCTGCTTTGGAATCAAGAGATGGTCTTGGAAGCTTTGACTGGAGCATGGAGGATGAAGATAAACCTGTTCAGATTGCTATGGTAGCTACTTCACCAAGTTCATCCAATGTCTCTGAGGTATGCTCTAAGTGTAATGATGTTTATCAAAAGTTGCTTAAAGAATATGTGACTGAAAGAGATAATTGTAGAACAACTAGGTCTGAGGTAGCTGGTTATCAATTAACTTTAGAGTCAATGGAAGCCAAAATATTAACACATGAAAATAATGAAATGGCTTGGGCAGAAAAATATGAGCAACAAGATTACCAATTAAAATTAAGTGAATGGAAGTTAGGATGTAAGGTGTCTGAATTAGAAAAGATTACTAAGGAAAGAGATGCTTTGTTAGAAAAACTTGGTAGCATAAAACAGGCTGGTCTATCACATGTTCAATTTGTTGAAAAACAAAGAGTAATAAACAGTAGAACTGGACTAGGTTATGGTGAAGATATTAGTTCAGATGAGACCCCACCTAGTGATAAGGAAGAAACCCCACCTAGTGATAAGGAAGAAATCCCACCTAGTGATGATGACCTTACTAGCTCAGAAGAAAACACATCTAGGAATGAGGAACCAATTAGTGAAACACCTCCTGAGTTTAAGAAAGATAAGGGGTACCACTCAGTTCCTCCACCTACTGGTAGGTTTCAACCACTTAGGACAGATGTTTCTCGTTATGGTGTAGACAACCTAGAGTTTAGGAAGAAGCTTACTAGTCAATCTAGTTCTGAGAAACCCAAGGATGATTTTCAAAGGAGTAATGATCAAAAGTTTCCTACAACCTTTCAAAAACAAGCAGTACCTCCAAAAACTTTTCAAAGTACTGCTGGACATTCAGCAGTACCTCCAAGAGAAACTTTTCAAAATACTGCTCAATATAGGAAACCTTTTAATCATAGAAGAGGATTTGGGAATATGGAGAGAAAGTTATGTTATGTATGCTATAGTCCTGATCATTTGATTAAGCACTGTGACTTACACTCAGAATATTTAAGTCAGTTCCCAAAGAATAGACCTGCCACCCATAAGCCAAGGGAGACTAGACCAGTTTGGAATCATTCAAATAGGGTCAACCATATTAATTTCTCTAAAGACTATAGGTACCCTCACCAGAAAAGAATGTTTTCCAAACCACCAGTACCTTCACACACTGATAAGTCTCAAGAAGTACCTTCTCAAAGGACTGATAAGTTTTCACCCAATCATGGTACTGCTAACACTTTTTCATATAGAAGACCTAAGAGATTCAATTCATATAAAAGGTCTTACACTTCAAGTAGAGTACCTAGATCAGAGAAACCTAAGGTCAAACAAAATTGGGTTAAGAAAGAAAGTACTGATGGGGAACAAGCAGTACTTTCATCAGATAAGGGTGAAACAGGGAGTGTTGTTGATAATACAACACAGGACATGGGACCAACGCAAATAATCATTGACCATGCCTTTAAAACCAGTGGAGATTACATACTGAAGGAATTCAAGTATGTCACTCCACAAGGGGAACACAAGTCAGTAATGGCTTGGGTTCCTAAAAGAAACTAACCCTTTTCTTTACTGTGCAGGACAACCCAGAGGAGGAGCTTAAAGATCATATTATTGTTGATAGTGGTTGCTCTGGCAGCATGACAGGGGACAAGGAGATCCTGTCAGATTTTAAGGCATATTATGGAGGAAGAGTTGCATTTGGTAATGATCCTGATGGAGGGAGAATCACTGGAAAAGGAACAATCAAGGCTGGATGTATTGATTTTGAGAATGTTAGATATGTGAAGGAGCTCAAGTTCAATCTTTTGTCAGTATCTCAGATTTGTGACAAGAAGTACCCCATTCTGTTTACTGATACAGAATGTCTCATTCTCTCTCCTGAGTTTAAGTTTGTTGATGATCACTTGGTAACTTTGAGAGTACCAAGAACCAATGATGTGTACAGTTTAGACTTAAAGACTCTCAATTCTGCTGGGAGAGCAACATGTTTAGTAGCAAAGGCATCATTGGAAGAAGCACATCTGTGGCACAGAAGACTAGGTCATGTAAATTTCAAGAACATCAACAAGCTAGTTAAAGGAAATTTAGTTAGAGGTTTACCTTCCAAAACATTCAAGACTGATCATTCTTGTTTGGCTTGCAAGAAGGGTAAACAACATAAAGCTTCATGTAAGAAGCTTGGGGAAAGAGATATTAGAGAACCTTTGGAGTTGCTACACATGGATCTGTTTGGACCAGTTTCAGTAGAGAGTTTAAACAAGAAGAAGTACTGCTTGGTTGTGACAGATGATTGTAGCAGATTTAGTTGGGTCTTTTTCTTGGGATTCAAAGATGAAACCTTTGATGCTATCCATGACCTGATAGTAGCCCTTGAAAATCAATTAAGACTCAAAGTAAGAGGTATTAGATGTGATAATGGAACAGAATTCAAGAACAAGCATATGGATGAATTCTGTGCCAAGAAAGGGATCAAGAGAGAGTATAGTATTGCTAGAACACCACAGCAGAATGGTGTTGCAGAAAGAAAGAACAGTACTTTGATAGAAGCAGCTAGAACAATGCTTGCAGATTCCCAATTACCTATTCTCTTTTGGGCTGAAGCCATAAGTACTGCTTGCTATGTACTAAATAGAGTTTCAGTAACTAAACCTCAGATGAAGACACCTTATGAGTTACTAATGGGAAAGAAACCAAACATTCGTTTTCTAAAACCTTTTGGCTGTTCTCTGACTATTCTAAATACTATTGATTCTCTGGGAAAATTTGATGGTAAGTCAGATGAAGGATATCTATTGGGTTATTGTACAAATAGCAAAGGTTTTAGAGTCTATAACAGGAGTACCAAAAAGGTTCAAGATTGTCTTCATGTAGAATTTTTGAAAGATAAAGAAACTCAGAAAGGTAAAGGTCCTGATTGGATGTTTGATCTTGATCTCAAGTTCACTCCATCTATGAATTATGAGCCTGTTAGAGAAGAGAATCAGGCTAATCACAAAGAAGATGATTCACAGTACATTGTTCATGGAGTCAATGTTAGACCAGAAGATGTTCCTGACAAAGAACCTGAAGTTACTGATGAGGAACAAAGTACTGCTCAACCAACCAATACAGTATCTGATGAAGATCAAGCCATACAAGATGAACTTAATAGGATGCTTTTTCAAGAAACTATAGCACAATCCTATGAAGATGAACAAAGGAGGGCTTATGAAGCTACAAAGAAAAAGGGTAAAATTCAAGATACTGCCCACAGTACTTTTGATCAAAGTACTGATGATCCTTTTGACAGTACTTCTGGTGTTTTAGAACCATCAAATTGGAACAATGCTGATGATTCCAATGTTGATGATGATGATTTGGATAATGCTAACATTCCTGGATTAGAAGAAATTGATGATGAGCTTCATCAAGAAGGTATTTTCTCAACTACCAGTGAAGGGGTTGATTTTACTAATTTGGAATCTGATCTTCCAGTTCCACCAACTCCTAGATTGAGAGTTCATAAAGCTCATCCTCAAAGCAACATTATTGGATCACCCTCTTCAGGAGTGGTTACAAGAAACAAAGTTAAAGGTCTTTCTAAGCAACATACTGCTTTACTTAGCTTTGTTTACAAACAAAACAGGATGAATCATAAGGATCAACAAACATGCCTGTTTGCTTGTTTTTTATCTCAAGAAGAACCCAAGAAGGTAGCTCAAGCTTTAGCTGATGAAAGTTGGGTTGAAGCCATGCAAGAGGAGCTTCTACAATTCAAGCTTCAAGAAGTCTGGGTATTATGTGATCTACCAGATGGCAAAAGAGTCATTGGTACAAGATGGGTTTTCAGAATCAAAAGAGATGAAAGAGGGAATGTTATCAAAAATAAAGCTAGATTGGTTGCACAAGGATATCGCCAAGAAGAAGGAGTGGATTATGATGAAGTGTTTGCTCCTGTTGCAAGGATAGAGGCAATTAGGTTATTTCTTGCCTTTGCATCATACATGGGATTTCCTGTCTACCAAATGGATGTGAAAAGTGCTTTCCTTTACGGCACAATTTTTGAGGAAGTTTATGTTAAACAACCTCCTGGATTTGAAGATCCTGCACATCCAAACAAAGTCTACAAGGTGATCAAGGTACTGTATGGCCTTCATCAAGCTCCCAGAGCTTGGTATGAGAGACTCTCAAATTTTCTATTACAACATGGTTATAGGAGAGGAGCAATTGATAAGACTTTGTTTATCAAAAGAGATAAGAAAGACATTATGTTAGTTCAAGTCTATGTGGATGATATTATCTTTGGAGCCACAAAGAAGTCTATGGTGAAAGAATTTGAAGAACTTATGCAAAAGGAGTTTCAAATGAGTTCTATGGGAGAATTAACTTTCTTTTTGGGGCTTCAAGTTAGACAAACAAGAGATGGAATCTTCATTAACCAAGAAAAGTATGTTGCAGACATACTTAAAAGATTTGACCTTCCAAATCTCAGGCCTGCCACCACACCCATTGATAACAATAAACCATTAGGCAAGGATGAAGATGGACAAGTTGTGGATGTCAAGCTTTATAGATCTATGATTGGTTGTCTTATGTACTTAACTGCATCAAGACCTGACATCATGTTTGCTGTTTGCTTGTGTGCAAGATATCAGGTTACACCCAAGGTTTCACATATGTATGCAGTCAAGAGGATTTTTCGATATCTCAAGCATCAACCAAAGTTAGGATTATGGTATCCTAAGGAGTCACCTTTTCACTTAAAAGCTTTTTCAGATAGTGATTATGCAGGAGATAACTATGATAGAAGATCAACCACAGGAGGATGTCAATATCTTGGAAGAAGATTAGTCTCCTGGCAATGTAAAAAGCAAACAATTGCTGCAACCTCCTCTACTGAAGCAGAATATGTTGCTGCTGCAAGCTGTTGTGGACAAGTTTTGTGGATGCAAAATCAACTCTTGGATTATGGATTCAACTTCAAAAACACTCCTATCAACATTGATAATGAGAGTACCATCTGTATTGTAAAGAATCTTGTTTATCACTCCAAGACCAAGCATATTCAGATTAGGCATCACTTCATTCGGGATTGTTATGAGCACAGGATTATAAATGTGGTCAAGGTTCACACAGATGATAATGTAGCTGATCTACTCACTAAGGGATTTGATATTTCAAGATTCAACCACTTAGTTGTAAGCATTGGGATGATTAACTACTAGGCTACATTTGAGGGGAGGCTTTAGTATTAGTTAGTATACTTTCTTTTAGTTCTTAATGAAAGTATTGGTTTTTAGTAGTTTAGTTTAGCCCATATGTTGTATTTGAGGGGAGGCAACATAGTTATTAGTTAGAACTTATGCATGAACCATTTACAAGTTCTTGGTTTAAGTTTGAAGTGTTGATTGTGGATAAGAAGATGGAACGTACTGCTTTGTTGCTTAAAGTACTGGCTCAGCAACGTACTGCTTCAACGTACTGCTTACGTGGACGTACTGTTCCAACGGTCAAAAAAGTGTGGGGCTACAGTTAATTAATTCCTTACGGCGAAAATAATAAGTCCATCAAAACGGTAACTTTATTATTTTGAGTTTGATTTGTTTCCATCCTATTTAAAGAAACTCTCACCTATTCCCCGCCTTTTAACTTAATTCGAGATCCTTCATTCACTCTTCCACCACAATCTTTTTAACGAAACACACACTCAAAGAGAATCCTTCTCTACGACTCATCATGGCTAATCGATTCACAGTTAGCAAACACAATATGATCGCTAATTTAGACAAGACAGGGGATAATGTTGATTTTCATGTGATCATTGATTTCTTAACTGGGTCTTCCATCAACTACTCTATTTTAGTTGATCCTGATGTTATTGGTCCATGGATACAAGAATTTTGGGCTACTGCAATGGTTGAAGATGATTCTTTAATTAGGGCTACGGTTGCTGGACGAACTATTCGGATTTCTGAAGCCACAGTTAGGGATACTTTGATGTTTAATGATGAAGGAGGGGCTGTTCGTTTTGACAAACAAGGGCTTTGGGACACTTTAAGCAATATAGGCTATGAGGGAGATCTTACGAAACTTACTTTTCAGAAGCCTTTGTTTTGTTCTCATTGGAAGTACCTAATTCATGTCTTACTTCACTGCTTGAGTCCCAAGAGTACTTCTTTTGATCAATTTGGTCAAAATATTGCATCTGCATTAGTGGGTTTGGCTACCGATCAACGATTCAACTTTTCCAGACTAATTCTTGATGGTATGCTTTCACACATTGCTAATGGTACACCATTCTTAATGTATCCAGGGTTTGTTCAGTTATTCTTGAACAATCAACTTGAGGATGTCCCTAAACCTCAAAGTTTTTTACCCACTGTCAAACTTCCATCAAAGGTGTTTACTTTTCTATCTAAAAAGAGTATCAAGTTTTCTGGAACAAACACACCTTTGACTGCTCATATATTGGGAGTTGCACAAGTAGTTAGAGCTGCAGAGCAAGAGCAAGAGCAAGAAGCAAACTCTGAATCAGCAAGTCAAGAGTCTCCAGTTTCAAGAGAAGATAGTGTTCCTCAACCTACTGCTTCTCAACATACTGCTTCTCCACATACTGCTACTAGGGAAGATGCTGCTCCTATGTCCATTCCTATCCATGAGGAGTCAGACCGAGGTATGCATCAACCACCATCTCCTAATGATTATACTTCCACAAATATGTCTCAGCAATTTGAAGAAGAAGAGGCAGAGATGGATAATTATGCTTTAACAAGGGAGTTAAGGAGGCTGAAAAAGGAGAGTGAGGCTCAAGCTGCTAAGATAGTCAAATTAAAGACTAAGTTTCAAAGATTGAAGAAGTTTATTTGGCCACTAGTTCAACACCATCGATTATGGGTAAAGTCTCAGAAGAGGAGTGGTCAGATACCTAAGAAGTCTTCTCAGTCAAAGAAGAAAAAGTCAAAGAAGCAATCTTCATTCCAATTGGGGAGGAATTTAGAGAATTTGAATGAAGATGCTGAATTTAATCAAGATGCTGGATTTATGGATGATACTCAGATGACACCACCTGAAAATATTCCTCATGAAACTACTGAGAGGAAGAGTGATGAAACAGAGCAAATCAATTTGGAAGAAGCTGCTGTTGAAGTAAGAAGTGGTGATACTGAGGAAGTAAATTTGGAAGGAGCTGAGGCTGAAAGTACTGCTCAACAAGGTACTGAGAGGCAATTTATAATTACACCTAGAACTTTGGATTTTTAGGAAGATATTGGTACTTCAAGTCAAGTTCAAGAGGAAGTTGGCCCTTCTAAACCAGCTCAGGAAGAAGATGTTATAGCTCATACTAACAGTGATGATGAAACAATTGCTGACATTATGATTAATATGTCAAGTCAAAGAGGCATCAGTATTCATGAGGTTGAACAACAGCATCATACTTCTTCTCAACCTACTCAGGAGATAGATCCAAAAGATAAAGGTAAAGGGATCTTGGTAGAAAAGAAGAAGAAGAAGTTGACATTGGCACAGTTAAGAGAAATTCAGATTGCCAAAGGTGAGGAAGCAGCTAGACTATTGCAAGCTAAGATAGATGCTGAAGAATCTAGGAAGCTTATTGTTCAATCACAAAGGCCAATTAGTAAAGCTAGAGAAAGGAATGATATGATGGCTTATCTGAAAGGTTAAGGATACACAGGTTTAGTCAGATTGACATATACAGAGATGAAGGATCTGTATGATGCTGTTAGGGAAGCTATAGAAAAGGATCTTGCAAGCATTATTTCGTTTGAAGATAACAAGCTTGAAGATAGAAGAAAGGAAAGAGCTGTTACAAGGAGCTCAAAGAGGAAAAGGACAACTGATGAACAGCCATCAAAGAAGTTCAAGTTCAAGGATACATTTGAATTAAGAACAGACACAGTTGATGAGCTAAGGAATTATCTTAGAGTTGTTGACTTTGAACATCCAAAATTGAAAGAAGATGCTGATAAGAAGTCCAAGATATCTACTTTTTCAGTTGTAGAATCACAAGAAGGAGATTATCTGATCTTTCATAGACAAGATGGAAGTTTTAGAGTATTCAATTCATTATGGGATATACTACATCTGATTGACAGAGATGATATGCTTCAGTTATATCTCCAAGTGCAAACTTATTTTGAGCATATTCCACCACAAGGAGTAGGTTTGATATTGCTAGGAGATCTCACAACCATCTGGGAGACAGAGGAAACAAAGGACAGTACTTTGTGGGAAAATCAAGACAACTGGGAGATTAACAGATGGAGATTCTTTGAATCAGTTGGAATACATGTTTTGGAGTTAGAGGATGGCACTATGATTCATATGCTAGCAGAATAGAGATATCCACTCACAAGAGATCTGATGATCAGGATGCTAGAGCATGGCATGGAAGTGGAACAAGAGAATGAAGTAGCATTGATGGTCATAAAATTGTTCATCAAGTGGACAACTAAATCTGAAGATTAATGCATAACTACTGGTATGGTTTAATTATTATATAAATCTTTTGAAAAATAAGTACTTTCTTCAAAGTGCTGCTAGTCAAATAGTACTTTCTCAAAGTACTGCTTGCAGCATGAAACCAGTAAAGTCTTTTGATAAAATCAGTAATTTTTTATAAGTGTAAAAACATTTTGAAGCACAAAGATTAAACAGCAACAAATGGTTTTGAAAGAAACAACATGGTGTTAGTACTTGTACTACACAACAAATGGTAATCAACTCACCATGTTTAATAAACAAGAAAGAGTTTGACTCATCATGAGGGTACGGCTCTGATGTGATTATCAAATCCGTTTTTAGTTGACAATTTACTAAAAATTGTATGGTTTTCAACTCACCATATCTATGTTAGTGAAGAGTTGGCTAGCCCACAAGATAATGGCTTTGTGGTAAAGGCTGTGGAAAACCATTATATGGTAATTAGTTCACCATGGTAGTGATTGTACTAAAAGAACTAGCTAGTCCAAAAGCAAACGGCTATTTGGTAAAGACTACTCAAATCCATTGATAGCTGATGATTTGCTAAAAATCATATGGTTATCAATGTACCATGGTTTTCTAAACCTAAACATTGGCTACTCCAGAGTTAATGGCTTTAGTAAAGAGACATCAAAATCCATTAAGTTTTCAATGATTCACCTCTCACAGGAGTTAACACACCTGGAAGTGATAAGAATAGTATGAAACTTTTAAGATCTGATGTACCTATTGCCAATATGATGCTGAGTTGCTGAAAAGATAAGTTACTGAAAAGAATTGTTGCTAATGAAGATTGAAGATACTGATTGCATTGATGATGACAAAACAACAACGAGACAGATTTCAAAGATACAACATTTCCTTGAAGATAAAGTGTTGAAGTTAAAGAAATACAAAGGAACTTGAAATCAAGCAAGTAGAATTCAAGTTAGGGGAGGATTGTTGGGCTATAAAGTTAAAGTACTGCTGGAATATCAAAGTACTGCTGGAAGTCAAAGTACTGCTAATCAAGTCAAAGTACTGCTGCTCGTTGAAGGATTGTTATGCAAAATTGTTTAAGGACTAATGTGTAATTCTAGAATGTTCGTATTAGATTAGAGTTATAATTAGAATTACTTGTCGTTCAAGTATTGTAAACCGACTAGGGTTTTTCTTGTGCCTATAAAAGGATCCCTAGGTTGGCATTAGAGATATGCGAATATATGCGAATATATACGATTTTAGAGAGACAAGTTCATACGAATATTAGAAGCTTGTTAGAGTATTAGTGATTAGAGTTTGTTAGTGAATCTGTGTAAAGAGCAGGTTCAAGGTTTTAATAATATTCGAAGTTGTTTATTAATTCTTCTTAGCTTTGTTGAAGTAGATTCCGCATACTCAGCAAAGTATATCAGTGTTTCATCATTAACAGTTTTGAATTTATTCAAGGTTGTTAAACCGTAGACAAGCTACAAGTTAGTTTGGTCAGAGTATATCGATCCAACAGTGAAGGAGTTTTCAAGTGTGAGGAAGGTGATGAAAACACTAGACATTAAATATCTTCTTATAGAGGATCATTATGGGTTAGGTATGGATAATGTAAATCTATTGACCAATGAACAATACTAATTAGTACTTAGATTCCTTCTAGGTAGTACTAAATGAGATGAAAGGAAAGAAAGTGGTGCATGGGAAAGGAAATTATGCCTTATGGATAAAAGTGATTTAGATTGGATTAGACTTTGGTTTGGTTGGATTTGGATGATCAAGTTACTCATATTAGTTCCTATGATTATTGCATGCATGCATCATGAAAGCCATACATGATTTCATCATAGTTGATGAGTAAAGTTCCTTGATCATCATTTTGGGAGATAAAATGATTCCATTTTCACAACATAAGACCTACATCTCTTCACGCATGAACCAAGTGCAAGTATTTCATGCAAGAAATCTAAAAAATATAGTTGTTTATGTATGGGATAATTACCAAAATAGCCCAAACACAAATGGGCGGTTCCCTATCTAACCCGAAATCCAAAAATAATTGTGTTGCCCAGGGCAACCGGCATTTTTTGGGGCAACCGAAGGATTTCCAGTGTATTTTTTGGGCAACAATCGCCCTTTTTTGGGCAACTGGGGGCATTGCCCAGGGCAACCGGGGTAGAAATATCCCATTTGGGTTTTGGGCTATTTTAGTAATTATCCCTTTATGTATAGACATCAAGTGTATATTTTACAATTTGAGTATACAAACTAGATCATATAAACCGTCATACATTGTATAGAAAATCAATATACAATGCTAGATATTTCCGGTTTATAGTTTGTTGTGTAGTGTGTCGAGATTGATAATCCTTGTTTATCACTAGCATTGACAAAATAGGTTTTTAAGTTTTCGGATGAAACCTTAAATTATCAAGTCTATTAATTGGGTATTTTAGTTTGTTATGAAATACCATACCGAATTCAAACCATGGGAATTCTCTTCAACTATGTAAGTAGTTTGTATGTTTGCATAAAATCTTTTCTTTTCTTTTCTTTTCTACCATAAACACATAACATGCAATTTTCACATAAATTAAACAAGTAGAGATAGATATAAAATCTTCAACACAAGTGTAAGTTGTGATTCAAAATTTTATCTAGTCTTGGTAATTTGACACAAATGACTTTCAATTCTAGCAAGCAATGTTGCAAAAATCGGCCGTATCGGCCGATTTATCGCCGATATATCGCTTATTGGCCTTTGACCTTGTAGAATTTTGCATATCGGTCAAAAAATCGGTCTAGGCAAAAAAAAGGCCAAAAATCTGTCGTATCGGTCAGCTTTAAAAAAAATAAAAATTTAGGCATTCTACTTAATTTGGGGTTCGTTTATTTCACTTATAACAAACAATGAGCCTCATAATCAGAATTGGAGCCTTTTATTGAGGTTTGGAAACATAGTAGGCTTGGAATTAGTTACGATCTTTAGTTTGGTCTCCAGAAATACCCAAAACATGCAAAAAATGCCAATCCGATTAATCACCGATTAATCCCGCCTTGGCCGATTAATCGCTGCAGGGTGGTCGACCGCCACGCTACCGATTCACAATTTTTGCAACATTGCTAGCAAGGGTAGTAGAATATTTTGTGTTTAATTTTTTTGTTCATCACACGTAGTATAGACATGTAGGATATAGGATATTATCAATTATCATCACTTAATTGACTAATACTAATCAACTTAGGATTTGAATTACTAATATGCTCAACATTGGTAATTTCTATAGAGTCATGGAGGATGAGCCACTCGTGATTCCACTCGACAAAATTCAGATTGATGAGCAACTGAACTTTATTGAGTAACCCGTCGAAATTATGGACTGTGAAGTTAAATAGCTGAAGCAGAGTCGTATCCCCATCGTGAAAGTACGTTGGAATTCCAAGAGAGGACCCGAGTTCACCTGGTAGCGCAAAGACGAGTTCAAGCGCAAGTACCTTCACCTTTTCGCAACCACAACTGGTAACACTAACTGAAATCCGAGACGGATTTTAAAATATGATGTAGGTGCTGTAACACCCGGTAACTTTCCAAACCTATTTTACTAGCTAAAATATTTACTTTTGCATCCCCTTTGCATTTAAACTTTTTCTAAACTTATTTGAACTTGAGAAACAGAGGATATCTTGTTAAACGTGAACGTTATTCACCAATCTATCCGGCACAACCTAGAATACTTGAAACTATTTAATTTATTGATTTAAATTAAAACCGAGAAAACTATGCGTGTGAATACTCATTTTATTAGAAAAATCGTTCCGAACGCAATGGCGAAAACCTCGTATCTTAAAACGGATTTTTGCTATGTCAAATGGGTCCCACAGTGTTATTTTTATAAGTATAACGAAAATTACAAAAACTACCCCGTGCCCTTAATTACACCGCCACCCCTCCACTTTCATTCGTCCACCTTTGCCCCCTCCTCACTACATATAAACCCAAATTAGGGTTTTCCTCCTCATTTGATACCACCACCTCACCAGAGTTATAATTTCCGGCGCCGCACATCATTTTTTGGCCAACTTTCGGCCACCACCAAAACTCCACCGCCGCGTAGATCAAGACCCCGAGGTCATTTCTTGAGAATATCGGAGCAAGAGGAATACGTTTAATTCGTTGTTGGAGCTCGCCGTCGCCACCATACCACCGTCGATAGCCACCTTCTTCCCCACCTCACCTCTTGTTGGATTTATTGATTTGATGAAGATAAAACAAGAAGAATAAAAATAAGAAGGACTAAATCTGACAGAAGAGAAATCTACAAAGACTAAAGATTTAGAAGATATTCTTAATTATTTAAAATATATTCCTTTGTAACCCTAATCCTCTATTATATAAAGAGGGTTATAGGTGTATGTTTTAGTGTGGGTGTCAAGATGTAAACACAGGAAATTGTGTGTGTGAACCTAGGCGTCAAAGTCCATAATGGACGCCTAGGGTTAAGGTTGGTTAGAGTGTTAGAGTTGTTTGTCATCTCAAGGATCTTTGATCCCTGTTACAGTTCATTGATGTAACCGTATTATCTTGAATAATATTGAGAAGATGTGGAGAAAGTTTGGGAAAACCTAGTTATGATAATATTGATTCTATTTTTGAATATTCCGCCTATATTATCATGTATCCTAGGTATGAGGTCTAATCAACCTCAAGCTAAAACGGTCCTAAGAGCTTATGTATGGCGTGCATAAGTTCTATCAGGTGGTATCAGAGATCACTCATTTTATATCTTATAATATTGAATCGTTTGGAGTTATATTATGTGTTCATTGTTTATACATTTTCCATTACTATTACATTAAATCAATCTTCTAAGTAACATCAAGTAGATTTCGCATACTTGTTGATATAAACTCAAAGTATCCTCAACACATTCTTAAGGTGTTTAGATCTTCACAATTGGTATCAGAGCTTGGAAGCTCTCGATATCTAGGGATGTACAAGGTTTTGTCGAAGAAAAGAAGAAAAATTCGAATCCGGTTCTATTTTTGCAACACACTGCATAGCTATTTTCAAAGGGTGATAACTCATTCGTTAACCGTTGGATCAGGCTGAATTTTTTACTGGAGATTCTTCATATATCAAGGTACACTTTCACTGGAGGGATCTTCAATCAGAGGTCTAAATTGTCAGGGATAAATTTTTGAAAACTGCTGCAGAGGAGTTTTATGTTTTTCGAATTTTTAGGGTTTTCATGATTCAACTTCCTAAATTTGGTTCTATTCATGTTAATTCATCATGGAAGTTGGTTATGTGTTGTTTGGTGTCGATTATACTCGTAAGAAAGCAGCTTTGGATTGGATATACTTGCTTTGTGATTAGAGATTAACTGGTTCGTTCTTATTTGAAGAAACCCCTAATTCTTGTAGCTGCTACTAGTTTAAGATGATAATGTTGGATTTGTTAGATGAATACTTTGATTAGTATGTGATAGTAACTGACTCGTATCCTATTTGTCTTGGTGAGTTAAATACGATGACCTGTTTTGAACCTCAAGATATTTGTTTAATCTACTGGTGTTACTAGAGTAGATTGGTCGAGAGAAGTTACTCGCTTAGCAACTGAGGTTAATGGTTCATGGATTGCACACGCTATCTTTGAAAAGTGCACAAGAGGGTCGTGGATTGCACACGCTATCTTTGAGAAGCATTTTGGTCTAGCAGTTGGAACTTCAGTTTATATCGAGATGCTATTTTGGTACTGCTGCACGCTATCTTTGAAAAGTGCACAAGAGGGTCGTTGGTATTGCTCATTTATTACTGCTGGTATATAACGACTTTGTACTGCTTGTTATAGCAGTTAGTACTGTTATCGAAGGATTTAGTACTGCTCAGTTCATGTTAGTACTGTTATATATACTCGTTAGTACTGCTACCTTCTTGAAGTTTATTAGTATTGCTGGACGTTTTGAGTTAATACTGCCATCACATGCAAATACTATTGCTACATTGGTTTGGTTGCTGTTTGGTTCCTCTTGCTCATTAAATGTTATTTAACCTTAATACTATTTGTTGAAAGATTAAGGCTGCTTATTATGAGGGGAAGAAACTTCCAGCATACATGAGATGGTGGACGATACACATACATAAGATAGTTTTGGTACATACACAAAGGGAAGACACACACACAAGATGTTTGGTTTTTGGATATTGGTTTAAGTTCTTAAAGGTTTAATGGCTCGTTCTTATTTGTTTTAATTGATTACGAAGAAGATTATTTATTACTTATTTGACGATGCAGTGGAATTTTTCGAGTTTATGTTCATATCATATCTTAAAGTGGGTGTTACACTTTCAAGATAACTTGTCCGTGCATTCAAGTGGTGACTACGAATTGACAAACACTTTAAGGAGTTACGTTATTGTGCTCAGTGTCTCTTTGACGATGAGGATTATTGTCAAGAGATTGCGGTCTCCCTATACATCAGGTATACGTTCAAAGTCATATTTAGTACAAGACATAAGACACGAGTTTGGGTTATTCTACTTCAGCATCAATTTGGTAATGTTTAGTTTTCTTCATCATTACATAAAGCTTACCAAATTGAAGATTCAACAAATGGTTAACATATGGGTTTCAGGGGAAGCTTAATGTTCAAATGATTAACCATTTATATGCTACATCGAGGTGAAGGTTTTTATAACTGCTAGTTGGTATTATTACTGATGGTTTAGGTTTCTTTTGTCTTGAGTTCATTTAAAAAAGTAAGTTTTTTGGTGTTCGTTCATGGAGGGCAATTCGAGACATTAGAAGACTAGATTGGAAGTATGGTGCTGGTTCGTGGTTATGAAGATCAAGGTTGCTTATTTTTGTCCCCTATTTGATGATGACAAAAAGGGGAAGAATATTTACATAGAAGATTGCAACCTGTAGAGCCTTGGTGGAAGCATGGAAGTTTGATTCTTTCATACATTTTAACTTCAGGGAAAGTTCGTGCTTATTTGGTTTTGTCATTATCAACTAGGGGAAGATTGTTGGAAATTATAATTGAGTTGATAAGACAAAACATGTGGAAGATGAAGGGCTTAAGAAGACAAAGGATGAAACTACACAAATCTAGAAGATCTTTTATTTTATTAGTAGATATCCTTTGTAAACTCTAATCCTCTAGTATATAAAAAGGGTTAGTGGCGTATGTTTAGTGTGTGTGTCAAGATTTAACACCAGGGAAAGGGGGTGTGTGTAACTAGGCGTCAAGTCCTTTAATGGACGCCTAGGTTAGGTTGTGTTTAAGCCTCAAGGATCTTTGATCCCTGTTAGAGTAGGTAACCATACTACACTTGATCACGTAGTATTGGGGTTGTTTGTAAGTAGTTGTTAGAGATGTTGACGAAGAAACCTTGTATCAATAATAATGATGTTTTAGTTTATTCCGCTGATAGAACTTATGCACAAGATTGGATTGTTCTACTTGAGCAACCTGGCTCTGATGCCACTTGTGCATAAGGATCTTCAAGTTACAACTTCACAATATTTGGTACAAGATATAAGACACGAGGTTGGATTGTTCTACTTCAGCATCAAGTTCGTAATACTTAGTTTTCTTCATATGTGATCATTACATAGAGCCTATAGACTTGAAGAGTTATGAAGATAATTAACACATTGATTTCAAGGGAAGTATATTATGATGTGTTTAATTATTGGATGTTTATGCACCACTCGAGGGGAAGTTTCTTGCATACATTCCCTATTTGATCATAACAAAAAGGGGAAGAGATGTGGTGGTAGCATGACATGGAAATTACAAAGGAAATCAAGACTTAAGGGGAAGCTTGTTTCATTCGTGGGTGAGATTTAATTATCTCAATTTCTCTACTTCGTCTAGGGAAGTTCGTACAAGATTCGTGGTTGTTTTGTCATCATCAAATAGGGGAAGATTGTTGGGTGTATTGATTTGATGAAGATAAAACAAGAAGAATTAAAACAAGAAAGACTAAATCTGACAGAAGAGAAATCTACAAAGACTAAAGATTTAGAAGATATTCTTAATTATTTAAAAGATATTCCTTTGTAACCCTAATCCTCTATTATATAAAGAGGGTTAGAGGCGTATGTTTTAGTGTGGGTGTCAAGATGTAAACACAGGAAATTGTGTGTGTGAACCTAGGCGTCAAAGTCCATAATGGACGCCTGGGTTTAAGGTTGGTTAGAGTGTTAGAGTTGTTTGTCATCTTAAGTATCTTTGATCCCTATTACAGTTCATTGATGTAACCGTATTATCTTGAATAATATTGAGAAGATGTGGAGAAAGTTTGGAAAAACCTTGTTCTGATAATATTGATTTTATGTTTGAATATTCCGCCTATATTATCATGTATCCTAGGTATGAGGTCTAATCAACCTCGAGCTAAAATGGTCCTAAGAGCTTATGTATGGCGTGCATAAGTTCTATCAACAACCATATTTCCAAGTAGCTAGTAACCAACCAAGACTTGACTATGGGTAAGGCTAAGGCTAAAAGTGTAAAATATTTTTGTATTTTTTTAAGTGGATGTAACAAAAGAAAAAGAATGGCTCAGAGGGTGTACTAATGGTATCTAGCACTAAAAATGAGTGCTAACAAATGGGTCCATACTGGGAATTTTAACTAACCGATGTGATTAGCTAATATCATTAAACGTAGACGGATGGCCATTTGGTTGAATCCTAAGGTTGCCTCTTATCATGCGAATACACTTTTATCACACGAATGTGATCTCGCTGCGGTCTGGTAATGATTTACAAGTACAAGTTCTAGAATAAATAAAATCACCGGCACACTCATACCAAAAGATTATGCATAAAAGATATATGCTTATAAGAATAGGCTAAAATCCTCACAAATTTTGGTGGAATGGTCTATAAATGTGCTAGCAATGTTATCGATCCCAAAAATGGATTGCAATGTCAATCGGGACACATCTCGAATTTTCAAAATTACAGATTTTATCAGTGGATTGATCTAGTTATTCTAATATAAATTAACCTATATGTGCAAAAAAAACTAGATCAAAAGGGCAAACAATTTAAAATGTAGGCTCAAAAATATAAAAAATTTAAAATATTGTTTCATTTTCCTATTTCCTCCCCCCACACTTAAGTTTGACATTGTCCTCAATGTAAAGAATGATGAATCATGAAAAATAGGGAAATGAAACATAAGAGAAATGAAACTGCCTGAGCATTGGAATCGTGATCGAGCTTCAAATGAGGTTGTGAGATCGACCGATTCCACATCTTCGTGTTCAAGCATCATATCCTGCAGTAATCTTCATATACATAAAAACAGACACACAAAATGCAAAATATTATTGGATTTTCTTTGGTTTTATAATGCGATGCCCCCACACTTATGGCTGAACCAATGGGGCGGAAAAATTAAACAAACAATTAAAACACACGGGCTGCCTCCCGAGAAGCGCTTAATTTATTAATGAGTCATCAGCCTGACTCGATCTTCCTCGCTTTCGTGGTTTATATCTGGATTTCTTTCCCGCATTCTTGGGAATGTAAACCACATTTCCTTTCACTATCCCTTTTCCGGTCTTGTCAATGTCATATAATTTTGCGGTATCGCAAGCTCTTGGAAGGACATCCCAGATGAATCCGGTTTTCGCAGCCCATGGCATGTTTTTCTTGTAATCCGCTGAAAAAGGTGCCATGAACGGAATAGCAGTGTATTTCTTTTTATCGAGAAGTTCAAGTGGAATTTCCTCACTTGACAATTCATTCAGTTGCTCCTCATCATGATAAATTTTGATACGGTGTCCATTAACAATGAAACTTCCACCGTGTTTGTCGTATAACTCGACATATCCAGATGGAAAACCATGTTTTACCACGAATGGACCATACCATTTGGTTCTTAGCTTAGGAGCTTTGAATTTGTACTTAGAATTAAACAAAAGTACTTTGTCTCCGGTTTTGAAATCTTTCCGGATTCTGAGTTTCTTATCATGGTACGCTTTTGTTCGAGCTTTGTACAACTTGGAATTTTCATACGCATGGAGTCTTAACTCATCGAGTTCTTGCAATTGCAAAAAATCATTTTTCTCCAGCGATTTTTAGATCGGGATTACATTGCCTTAAGGCCTAGTATGCACGGTGTTCGATTTCAAACGGCAAATGACAAGTTTTACCATATATGAGTTTATATGGAGTAGTGCCAATTGGAGTTTTGTATGCCGTTCTAGATGCCCACATAGCATCATCGAGTTTCCTTGACCAAATGGAAGGTTTATCCTTAAGCGTTTTTTCAAGTATTCTCTTTAAAGCTCTATTGGTGTTTTCAACTTAGCCACTGGTTTGAGGATGATATGCAGTGGCAAAACGATGATGGACTCCATATCGTTTAATAGCTTTCTCCATTTGATGGTTACAGAAGTGAGTACCTCTGTCGCTTATCAAAGCTTTTGGAATTCCAAATCAAGAGAAAAGCTTTTTCAGAAAATTTACAACCACTCGTGCGTCGCTTGTGGGTAAAGCTTCGGCTTCGGCCCAGTTTGAAACATAGTCAATAGCAACGAGGATGTATTCGTACTTATGAGATTTAGGAAAAGGACCCATGAAGTCGATTCCCCATATATCAAAGATTTCATAAACTTGGATGCTCCTTTGTGGCATTTCGTCTCTACAAGAAAGACTACCAGACTTTTTGCAAGCATCACAATTCTGTACAAGCGTATGAGCTTCTTTGAAACTTGTCGGCCAATAAAAATCGGCGTCAAAGACTTTTTTTGCGGTAGTGGACGGACCATAATGTCCTCCAGTTGGGCCATGGTGACATTCATCGAGAATTTTTTGAGTTTCTAAACCGTACACTCATATTCTAATTATCCCATCGGGACACATTTTAAATAGATACGGTTCATCCCAGAAATAGTGTTTTAGGTCTGCGAAAAATTTACTACGCTGAGTATGAGTTAGACCTTTTTGTAACACTCCTTCAACTAAATAATTTTCAAAATCTGCAAACCATGGAATATCTTCTTCGCTCTCAATTCCCATGAGAGTTTCATCGGGAAAGTTATCGTCAATCTCATCTTCACATAATTCATCTAAATTAGGATTTTCTAATCTAGACAAATGATCTGCTGCAACATTTTCCGCGCCTTTCTTATTCTTGATTTCAATGTCAAATTCTTGAAGTAATAAAATCCACCGGATAAGACGTGGTTTGGCATCTTGTTTGGCAAACAAATATTTTAGAGCTGAGTGATCGATGAATATGATTGTTTTTGACAAAACGAGATAAGAAAGAAATTTGATAAAAGCAAAAACTATGGCCAAAAGTTCTTTTTCAGTGACCGTGTAGTTTTATTGAGCGCTATTCAAGGTTTTGCTAGCAAAGTAAATGGGACGAGAATGTTTTTCCTCGCGTTGTCCTAATACTGCTCCAACAGCAAAATCACTTGCATCACACA
This sequence comes from Artemisia tridentata subsp. tridentata, assembly GCA_021014915.2. Lineage (NCBI taxonomy): Eukaryota > Viridiplantae > Streptophyta > Magnoliopsida > Asterales > Asteraceae > Artemisia > Artemisia tridentata. The sequence goes on along the minus strand of CP139501.1, from coordinate 26,198,954 downwards.
TAAGTTCAAATGGTAGTGACCAATTTGGTGAAACCATAATCGGTGCATTTGTTAACTTATTTTTGAGCGTTTCGAATGCCTTGATGCATTCTTCATTAAATTCAAAGACTGAATCCTTCTCAAGAAGTTTCGTCATGGGACGAGAGATTTTTGAAAAGTATTTGCTGAATCTGCGGTAGAATCCCGCATGCACCAAAAAAATCCTAACGCCTTTGACGTTAGTCGGGGGTGGTAATTTAGCAATAGCATCTATTTTTGCTTTGTCAACTTCGATTCCTTTGCTGGAAATCTTGTGACCAAGCACAATTCCTTATGTCACCATAAAGTGACATTTTTCCCAGTTAAGCACGAGATGAGCGGTTTTGCATCATTCAAGCATTTTATCAAGATTTGAAAGGCAAGACTCGAATGAATCTCCAAATTCCGAGAAATCAACCATAAAAACTTCCATGGAGGTTGCGAGCATATCTTGAAAAATAGCAATCATACACCTTTGAAAGGTTGCAAGTGCATTACAAAGACCAAAAGGCATACGCCTATAAGCATATATGCCAAAAGGGCACGTGAATCTGGTCTTTTCTTGATCAGCTGGATCAATTAGAATTTGGAAATAGCCGAAAAATCCATCGACAAAACAAAAGAATTTGTTCCCCGCAAGTCTTTCCAACATTTGATCCATGAACAGTAAAGGAAAATGATCCTTCATAGTAGCGACGTTTAATTTCCGGTAATCAATACATACACGCCAACCAGTAATGGTTCTAGTAGGAACAAGTTCGTTATGTTCGTTGGTTACTACGGTTGTTCCTCCTTTCTTAGGAACACAATGAACGGGACTCACCCATGAACTATCCTCAATGGGGTAAATAATACCGGCATCAAGAAGTCTGATTATTTCTTTCTTAACAACTTCCTTCATATTTGGATTGAGTCTTCATCGTCTTTGAACAACAAATTTGGCATCGTTTTTGAAATTGATTTTGTGCTTGCAAAAATTTGGACTTATGCCACGAATGTCAGAAGTTTTCCAACCGAAAGCTTCTTTATGATTTTTAACCACAGAAACAACACGTTCTTTTTCATCAGATTTGAGTGATGAAGATATGACAACTGGAAGGAGAGAATTTTCTTCCAAAAATGTATATTCGAGATGATCGCGAAGAGGTTTCAAGACGAGATCAACCGGCGGATCTTCAATAGAGGTTTTGATTCTCATTTGTTCATTGAATTCCAAATCTTCGTAGTTGGTAATTTCTTCCTCAGAATCTTCTTCGGTTTTTATCTACATAAATTCAGCTAATTCTCTGTCGAGATCTTCATCGCTTATTTGTCCAGATATTCCATGGGAATCAATATTTTCATCGAGCAACTCATCAAATGTTTCCTCTGTTATTTCATTGATAACATCAATGCTAAAACAGGTGTCATCATTCGCGTGAGAATATTTCATGGCTTGATTGATTTGAAAGGAGATTCTTTCGTCTCCAACTCTGAGATTGAGTTCTTTATTCTTGACTCGAATAATAGCATCAGCGGTATTTAGGAAAGGTCTTCCTAAGATCAATGGAACTTTGCTATCTTCCTCCATTTCGAGGATCACAAAATCAACGAAAAAACGAATTGCCCAACTTGAACAAGCATATTCTCAACTACTCCAACAGGATATTGGATAGTATGATTGGCTAAACGTATACTCATTCGTGTGGGATTCAGAGTATCTACTGAAAGCTTCGCGTACAACGAGTATGGCATAAGATTGATACTTGCACCGAGATCGGCTAAAGCATCACATGTGATTGAATTTCCCAAAGTACACGGGATGAGAAAACTTCTAGGATCACAGAGTTTTTTCGGGAGTTTGTTTTCAATAATGGTTGAGCAATCTTCCTTTAAGAAGGTAGCAAAAACGTTTTCCATTTTATCCTTGTTGCTCACAAGTTCTTTCAAAAACTTCCCATAATTGGGCATGCCAGCTAGAAGATCAACGAGAGGAACGTTGATCCTAACTTCTTTGATCATGTCGATGAACTTTCCATATTTCTCTTCCATTTTTTCTTTCCTCAAATGTTGAGGATATGGAATCCTTGGTTTGTATGATTTGAGTGGTGGAGTAGGTTTAACAACCGGAGAAATAATAGGCTCGTTATCCTTTGGTTCCTCCTTTTCTTCATCCTCAATATCATCATGAATGACAGTGGTTGTTTGGTTCGGATTTGGTGGTGGATCATATGATAGGCCACTACGTATGAATACAACATTTACATGCTCGTTTCTCATTTGAGGTGGACGATAAGATCCAGATGATGATGATTTCGGGTTCTACTGAGTATTCCTTGGAAGCGTACCCGATGGTCTAGTTGCGAATTGGTCGGAAAGACGACCGAATTTGGTTTCAAGGTCTTGGATAGAAGCCTGATGGTTCTTTTGACCTTGCTTAACTTTGTTTTTGAGGTTGAAGAATTGATTTTTGATAAAGTCATTCGTTGACTTTTGAGCATTCACGAATTCACGCATGGTTTTTTCGAAATCAGATTCTTCGTTTTTCTTTTCGGGTGCTTGTGATGATGAACGGTTATCATCACGAGATGATGGACGATTGTCATCACGGGGTTGTGAACTACGATTGTCATCCATCGGTGGACGATCTTGCCAATCTCTATCATTTCTACCGTAGTAGTTTCTACGATATCCTCCATAAACCTAATTGGCTTCCGCTTCGGGACCTCCCATGGGCTTGTCATCACACTCGGATAATGAATGGTTTCCTCCACAATAATTGCATCCGTCGCGCATATCCTTGATCTCTTTTTGAATACTTTGGAATTTAGAATCGATTTTGGATGTGAGATCTTTCATCATGTCTATGATTTTGGAATTTTCATTCGCTCCTTCGGTGAATGCAACGGTTTTTCCTTGAGGTTTGGTTTTGGCATCCTTAGACCAATCGAGCTTTAGAAGTACTCTGTCTTTGAGTAAATTGTAGGCTTCGTTAGGGGTCTTGTAGAGGAAAATTCCTCCCGCGTCAAGGATTCCTTGAGTTGAGTCATCGAGACCATGGTAAAAGATTTAGATGACGTTACCACGCGACAAACCATGCCCATGACAACTTCGGAGCATGTTTTTCTTTCGAAGCCAAGCTTCGACAAGATTTTCTCCTTCCTTTTAAGTGAAACTACGAATTTCACCTAGGAGACGATCAAACATGGCCGGTGGAAAGAAACGCCCAACAAAAGCTTCTCTCATTTGGTTCCAAGTTGTAATCACTCCGGGGCTTAATTCGTTATACCAAATTTTCGCTTCTCCGGTGAGAGACAATGGAAAGAGTTTGAGACGGATTGTGTCTGCTTCGGTATTTCCATAACGAAACATGTCACAAATTTCAAGAAAATCGGCTATATGTTTGTGTGGATCGGATCTCACTCGACCATCAAATTGATTGTCTTTGATCATCGAAAGATAATGACCTTTGATAGTAAAGTTATCTCCAAGATTAACGGGAACAATGGCGGCTGTGGGTGTAGGAGCTACACCCCTATTGGTAACCCAGATAGGTCGATCTTCGGCCATTGGAAATGGTAATTCAAGAAAAAGGTCGACTATAGGATGAACTTTGGAAAGGTTATCAAAAGATGGGTTAACGGTTCTTGGTCTTCTATTCTCTTTTGGTATAAATGGGTGTCTCTTTTTGCCGAATAAACTTTCGGGATTAGATAATGGTGTACTTAGTTCTTCGCCAGAAGAGCGAGTGGTCATACAAGTTAAGAATGAACCAATCAAAAAATATTTAAAACAAATAAATAAAAGGGAAAAAAATTATATTAGAATTTTGCAGCTAAAGGCCCGAACCGGCGGCTGGTTCGGGTCTGATTTTCAGAGAGTGTGAACCGGCCTGGTTCGAAGGCTGAACCGGCGGCTGGTTCGGTGGTTTGGGTTCACAGAAAGTTCGAGCCGTGGGGTTCAGTGTCTGAACCGGCGGCTACTGCACGATTTTTTTGATTTTTTTTTTTTGTTTTTTTTTTACTAGGCCACAAGATTTGGAATGAGAACAAGGCATGAAAAATTATCAAAACTCACAAAAACATGATCAAATCACCGGAAGCGGTGCCAAAAACTTTATGTGTCTCACGAGTGCAAGTTTTATATTTATAAACACGATCTACGAATGATTCAAACGAAACATATACGAGAAAGTATACTTGTCCGTGTGTAGCAAGCAATGATTCGGTAAGCTGAGGTCGTTCACAAGGATTTGTTTAGTTTTTGGAAACGTGAGTTTGAGATTAACGAGCTTAATAATAATTCCACAATAGCAAGCAAATAATAACGATGATTAAAATTCAATATATTAAAACTACACTTGCCTAGACTAGTTTGAACAATTCCCTTACTATGATTATGACAATGGTTCTCATGGTTGTGATCAAAATAAATTAGATGTTGTTCTAATTTGATTAGGTGGTGTTCTAACCTTTTTGTTTCTAATACTTTCAATCCTCGTCAAGATTTTAAGATGACAAAAACAATATTAAGTTTGATCACACAAGACATTACTTGATTCGCGATAGTTTCACAAGTAATTGACAACTACACCTTTTAGTTTCTTGTTTATTCAAGTTACTTATGAAATGGGCAATACATAAGGTGGAACCTTCATAGACAAAGGGCAACTATTGATTGATAAACAATGTCTCTTTAGACCTATTACACCATCAACAATCAATCTAACCTGATAAACTTTTGTCACATGAAAACTTAAAAGTATAATTCGATCTTAGTAATAGCTTGACATAGAGATAGAACCATTAAGTCATAATCAACCAATTATCATGCTACAAACACCGTCTAGGCAAGTGCATAAGGCACTTAGCCACTCATGGCAAACAAAGTAATAACCACAGAAAATTGATCACTTGAAGACATAATTAAAGAGTATTACAAAGGTTGTAATGATGATTACAAGAATTAGGAACAATGACTAGATGATTAGTGATGATTCCTTGATGATTACAGTGATGAATGATGAATGTAAGCTTCACTTATTTCCTGTGTTTTCTTCCTTGAGAGCCTTCTTGAGAGAGTTCTTTTGATAACGATTGTAAATGATATGAATAATGATGTAAGTTGTTCTTTTCTCTCTACCCAAGTATACTTATTAATAGAATGACTCCCCTTGGCCACCAAGCAAGTTTCTTGGCCACTAAGAGTCATTAAACATCTGGACTTGAAGTAAATGAGGTGTAATGATCATCCATATGAAGGGTTAGTTCATTAAAGATAGTCATTAAGAGTGCCAGGAGTTGCAGCAACCCAAGGTTGAGGGTTTCAACCCGAGGTTAGAGTTCCAGCCCAAGGTTAGGAAGAAGGTTGGAATGGCAGTTTTGAACCTTGGGTTGAACTTAGGTCTTGAGTGTAATTCCTTGAACCTTTGGTTGAAGAAGTAAGCCATAATTCATGGTGAACTTTGTATGTAACTTCTCTTTCATTTCATGAACACTTGATCATTTTTTCATGCTCGGGAACCTTTATAACTTGATTCTTCATCTCTGATGGGCTTCCCGAGATCTTTATTATGGGTAGGATCTTCCGTTGTGCATAAACTCTTGATTCAACGACTTTTTTTTCATCTTTCTCGCTATTTCCTTGGACTTGGTTGTACCTTAACCTTAATATATCTTTTGTACCTTTAAAGCATAAAATGTTCACAAACACAACCAAATACAATGCACAAACATACAAATAATGCGACTAAAATATATACGAAATGAGCGTTATCAATATTCCTTTGCTTGGAAAGGAAGTATGTATGTTAGAGATAGGGAGAGGGAAGAATTTGAATTTGAAATTCAAATTGTGTGAGAGGGAAGTGAGAGAGTGATTTTGGGTTAGAAGGAACCATGATTGGGTAAGAAGAGAGAGCATGGTTGAGTTAAGAAGAATATCCAAGGGAATATGCTTTGCTTGGAGGCAAAGGGGAGATGAAGGGTTGAGATGAGCTTGGGTGAGTTAGATGTGATGTGAAGGAAGGGAGCCTAAGTTTAAAATTCAAATTTGATTTTGAATGTTGAAGTGTGAGAGTGAATTCCCCATGTGATGAATTAAAGATATGAGTTGGATTGGATGTGATATGGATGTGATGGGGAGCCTAAGAGAGAATTCAAATTTGAATTGAGGAGAGGTAGAGAGTGGGGGAGGTTGTATGTGAGGTAGTGAGTTGTGTGTGTGTAAGAGTGAGTTGGATAAGGATGGAATGTTGAAGTGATGGGGAGCCTTTGGCTTGAATTCAAATTTGAAATTTGAATGTTGGAGAGTAGGAGGTGTGATGCGTGTGATGTGTCGTTGCGGTTTAGCAGTTTTAATGCCTACTCAAGTTTTAAATTTATATTTAGCCGACTTATCAATGACATACACACTTAACGAGCAGTGTACCCGGTCAGTATGAATATAATGGTAAGTAGAGTGTCGATCACTAAGAGTGGAACGTATTATCTAGTTATTCTAATTAGTATTTTAATATATTAAGTTAGCTAGACAACCTAATCTAACGCAAGGGGGTTCAGCCTGAGAGACTGGCACGATTAGGTTGCAATTAAATAATAAACTAAACCAATAGGCACGAATCAGCGAATAGCACACACGTACACAGATAAATACTCGAGACAATAAGAGGGTTGTCCTTATGATAAGTAGTTTGTCACTTGTTTTATTGCTAGTGTTATATGAAGTGTATAGTTCGATGCAACGCACCGAGATTAAGTCCTTTCTCGTTGGTTCTAATCTTATCGGCGAGTAAACCCTTAATGATTACTTATGACTATCCTATTTATCTTTCTCCTACTTTTCTACAGACCATAGAATGCATAGGCGATCTAATAAATAGGCGAGGGCAGAGGCATGGCGACCCGATCAACGCTCAGCTAGACACAGAGGTTATCAATGCACTAATAAAAGTCACCAAAGACATCAACATATAAACTTTAATTAATGAGAAAGCAGTTTTAAGGGAGTGCAATCTTTCCGTTGTCACATTACACAAGCCACCAATCTTGATGAATTAAAGTTTACTAACACAATAAAACAAAACTACTTAATGAATTAAACACATGCAGCACCTTCTTACAGCTCTTGTATCTTTGATTTGAGTATGTCTTGTGCTCGCTATTCGACTAAATTCGTCCTTGGTTTCTGTACTATGGTCTTCGTATATAATATATGTCCCCCGAAATTCGTCTAGTCATGGGGTATTTATAGTTTCTGTCTGAGGGTAAGATGCGGCGCATCTAGTAAGTAGATGCGGCGCATTTACTTAACTTCGCGTGGGGTCCAAGATTATAATATTCAGGAATATTCGTACACCGCCAGAAGATGCGGCGTATCTTTATCTTTGGATGCGGCGCATGTCCTCTTGTATCTTGGATCGTATCTGGTGAAATATTGATAGTGATGCGCCGTATGTGATAAGCAAGATGCGGTGCATCTGGAGCAGAATAGTCTTGATCTTGTACATTTCAGTAGACTCTTAACTTCTTGCATGTTTTGCCCCATAATTAGTCCAAAATCGCCAAGTTTCACCAAATGCTTGTTTTCAACTGAGAATTACAAAAGTAAACGATTAAGTATCAATCCTCATATATAATATAATAAAACAAGTCAAATTAATAGGATAAATGATAGTAATAAAATGTACTTATTTGAGTTCATCAAGGTGGTTTGTGGTGAAGGTTTATTTGAGTTTGAAATAAAGGGTTGGATGAAGAAGATGATGAGGTGTTGAAATCTTAGTGGTTGGATTTGATTGTTGAGAAGGGAATGTTTGGAAGATGTGGTGTGGGAATGTAGGGGACAAGAAGTACAAGCAAGTACAAGGAATACTAGGGAATGTTGGGGATAAGATTTGGGATGAATTTGAAATGGTAGGAGGATTAGTTTGGTGAGGAGATTAATCAAAGGAGTGATTGAGGTTTAATCATTTTGTCATTAAGGAAGAAAAGAATTGACAAAGATTATTATGGGTTGAGAAAATCAAAGGTTACTCATAATTTTAAGTTACTTAACGTCGAGTATTCATAATCTCGTAATACGTGAATTTCCACAACTCGACGTAATCAACAATCATCTTGATGCAAACAAGCTAAGTGTTTTGCATCATTGTAAAGCATATCCCATAATGGGAAAGGATGCGTTTATGCAAAGGGACCTTTGACTTAGTTTGACCAATAAGGGAGTAAACCCGTTACGTGATTAGAGAAGACGTAAACACAGATTATGGGAATATGAATACTTTCACTTGATGTCACGTGAAATATATAATTTCCCTAGGTTTAGAAGAGCCTTGGCCAAAGGCGTTGATCAAAATACTTGAGTTACCGTTTTGCCAAAAACGGGAGGTTGTAAATTTGGATCCCTCTAATTCTAAAACTCATTTCGAGTGTTCCCAATGAAGCACATAACGTATTCATACCTGTTTTGAAAGATCCACATTTGTCGGGTAAAAGGAAAGCCGACTTTAAAATTTCGTCCCGAAACCTTAATAGATGGCTGGCGAACTGTTGGCGCGTCGGAGCGTTGGCAGCGCGCCAGACCCAGTTATGGGTCGGGAGAAATTTGGCTAACGTTTGTGATTTTATGTGTTTCAAAGGTTTATTTGTCATCATTAAAACATAAGGAGATCTAACTAATGTTGTCCCAACACACCTCAAAGATACGGGGCCAATTTGAGAAAACCAAAAAGCATAAGGACATGAAATGCAAGGGTGTTAGTGCAAAAGGATATAAAATCAAGAATCATAAATGCCCTTGCCCATGGGACCTAGTCGTCTCAAAGTGGGGGAATGAGCAGTGTTGGTCGGTTAAAACATTGACGGATGCTCATAAATGTATTCAAATAAGAGATGTTACTACTACTACAGCTAGGTTTCTGTCAACTTATGTTATCCCGATTCTTAATAACAATTCCAAAATCTCAATTAAAGCATTACAGCTTGAATTAATACAGAGGTTACAAATAAACGTATTATTCGATAAAGCTTTCAAGGCAAAGGAAATTGATGAGGAGAAGATGACAGCTGATCACAAACAACAGTATGCCCTCCTTAGAGATTATGCTATGGGGCTCAAAGCCAAAAACCCAGACACCACAGTCAAGATCCAGGTGGAAACCAACACATATCTGACTCTTAATTCAAGGGTATTCAAAAGAATTTATATGTGTATTGATGCACTTAAAGCTGGGTATAGAGCTACAAGAAGATAGATATTGGGGTTGGATGGTGCTTTCATAAAAGGACCATATAGAGGGCAAATTTTGACGGCTGTTGGTATTGATGGTAATAATGCTATTTACCCTCTTGCATATGCTATTGTTGAGGCAGAATACAAGAGTTCGTGGTTATGGTTCCTAAAAAATCTAGGTGATGACCTTGATTTACAACCAAACAACAACTACACTTTCATTTTAGATAGACAAAAAGTATAATAAATTCCATTAACACTGATTACAAAAGAATTCGTTGCGCATAAGCAATGTTTTAATCAACTATGTCTTACTTGTAACAGGGTATTCTACCAGCTATTTAAGAGCTTTTTCCTTCTACTGAACACAGATTCTGTGTTAGACACATCCATGAGAACATGAAGCAAATTTTCTAAGGAAGGATTTATAAGGATTATCTGTGGAATTGTGCAACAACAACCATTGTGCCTCAGTTTCAACAAGGAATGGAGGATCTGAAATCCTTCGACCCTAAAGCTCATGAGTGGTTACTAAAGACACCACCAACCTCATAGTCAAGGGCTTTTTTTTAGGTATATCATTTTTCATATTCGTGCTTTAAGTGTGTATATAGTGGACATTAACTTATCCTTAATCGTTAATCAAAAAACATGCAGAGCTAAGTGTGAAATTCTGGTCAAAAAACTTTGTGAGTAACTCAACAGTAAATTGGTAGACGGTAGAGATAAACCAATAATAGGGTGTTTGGAATACATTAGGGAGTATTAGATGAAGAGGATAGTGAATGTGCAAAAGGTAATAGAAAAGTCTGACTGTCCCTTAACCCCAACTGCAACATCCATTTATGAAGTTATTAAACGAGAAGCTAATGACTATTTAGTTATTTCGAATGGGGCTGACAGTGACTAGTGTAAGGGACCATGGAATGACCAATGTGTAGTGAATATGAGGTTAAGGACATGTACATGCAGGAGATGGGAGCTAACCGGTATTCCATGCAAACATGTTGTAGCAGCAATGTATAGCATGGCAAGTGATGGTAGGGAGGTAGGTATACCTGGGGATTGGGTACATCAAGCATATTGGCTAAAAAAATGGAAGGAGACGTACAGCCATAAGATTTAATGTGTTGCTAACAGTAAATTTTATCCCAAGTGCACCATCCCTAGTATCTTTTTGCCCTCACACCATCATGTTCCCGTTGGCAAACCAAGGAAGAAGAGGAGAGTGACCAAAGATGAGACGGCTGTGAATTTGTTTAAGGAAATGGTCAAGGGTGGGAAGCTTTCAAAAAAGGGAAAGACTGTCACTTGTAGTCAATGTGGTACAAACGGTCACAACAAAAGAGCATGTACAGGTCCAAGAAAGAAGAATGCAAAGAGGAAAGGCAAGAAGAAGGCAAGATCCGAGGGTGTTGCAGACACTGAACCAACTGAAACTAATGCAGGACCAAGTCAACCAATGGATTTACAATCTACCCAAGAGGTTGGTAGTCAGAGGAGAAAGAGTACCAGAAAGGCTTCCAAACACACCACAATTTGAATGGCTTTATGTATGAGTGAGATAAACAATTTCTTTAAGTTTTATTGTTATTTGTGAGTTTTAGATTAAGACAATTGCTATTTCTGTATTTCTGTTGTGTCTGTTATACAATGGTGACTAAGACAATTGGTATGTCTTTATTTTTGTTATGGTTTTCAATCTGCATTATTGCCTTCTGAGCCTGCCTTGTTTATGCCTTGTAATTCTTTGGATACTATAATATCTGATATGTTGATATATATTTGTCAAAATTGGTAAACAACCTAGGACACCATATGACCATTAACTGCCATCCAAATCCATTAAACAAATACATTACATAATACTACCAAAATACAACCAAAGTTATTTCAACTACCACAAAGTTTTTATATCAATTGTTTCATCCTTTACTGGCGCACAAATACATTACATAATACTACCAAAATACAACCAAAGTTTTTTCAACTACCACAAAGTTTTTACATCAATTGTTTCATCCTTTAGTGGCGCAACACAAAAGACTTAACAAAGATATCATTTCTTCATTTTTCTTTACTGGCAAGCTTCCTTTTTCCACCTGTAACTTTAACCTTCCTTTTTTCCTTTACTTTCATTATCTGCAATTGCTCCTAAACCATCTGTGGATCTTTTTATAATAAATGTCTTGTTACCTATACAATCCCAAGTATGTTGTGCTGGCAGGGCTAGTATGCAATAATCTTATATTAGAGGAAGCCATTTAGCAGACACTATTTGATGTGGAACAGTTTTTAAGCCAGAACATGTTTGAGCTGGAACCTTTTTAAGAGGAACATTTTCTGATGGCCACATAACAGTGCATCTTCGAAGAGCCTTAACAGCTTGAACATCGAGTTCATCACTGCTAATTTCATCACTACTTGATGATACAATGTCACTGCTTGTATCATAATCATCACTGGTTGAGTATAACCATTCACATATTGGGCTTGAACCATTGACAACTTGAACATTGAGTTCATCACAACTAATATCATCATTGCTTGATGATACAATGTCACTGCTTGTATCAGAGGAATCAACGACAATCCTTTCTGCAAACATAAACAAAAAGATAGGCATGAACTAACAAATACAAAACTAGAGTAACATAGGCAGTAAATAAAATATGTTGATACAAATAATGTCTAAAAACGTTATTTCTATTTTTCGATATCCTTACGTTTTGATGATAAGAAAATGTAAAAACACTTTACGTTAAAATTAACGTAAACAAGTTTTTAGTCGAGATATCCCGTTTCTACGTAAATCACTCTATGTAAGAACAAACAAATTTACAACTTGAAAAATGATCAAATAAGTGAATTTATGTTTCAAATTTCACATTTTTAATGTGACAAAATATTTTTTCAAAAATACATTTTACAAATTATTTTTGAATTAAAAAGAAATGTTTTAACTTGAAAATCACCAACAGCTATTTTCCCCCCAAATCAGCTCCAAACTTCCCCAAATAAACTTTCACCACTAAAAACAAATTCTGGAGCGTTCTTGTCTGGGACGATACCACGGTACCACTAAATTTAGTGGTACCGTCGGCCATTTAGTGGTACCGTGACCTTGTAACGGCCAAATTTCAATTGCCTATAAATACTAGCCCACTTCACAGATCTTAGGCATCCTTTTTCACACAAAACTTTCTGAGTTCAAACTCTCTATCACATACACTTTCGTTTGATCATTTAGTTAGTTTTCTTTTGTTTAAGAGTGATCATTTTCATCCAACCAAGTGATCACCTTCATTCCTCTACTAGTGCAAGAGAAGAACACAAAGTATCAAGAAGATACAAGGTGTTGTAGTGTTAGAGTAGTGAACTTGTAACATTTATTACATACTTGTTGTATCTAGGCATACATCAAGTTGTTCATCTTTTGTTTAGATTGTGTGAGTGGATCATTGTGATCTTGTTGACATCTTGGAGATCTCTTATAGCTTGTGTGTTAGTGTGTTGATCTAGTGGATCAAGAGTAGATTGTGTGGATCGTGTAGATCATGTGATAAGTGAGGATCGTGTAGATCGTGTGAGAAGTAAGGACCGTGTGGATTGTGAATGAGATTGGTACTAGGTAGATTAGTACTCGACATTTAGCTTAGTGTCGGAAATAGGGATAAGCGACGTTGTACAGTTTTCTCCGCCTGAAGGGAGTTTGTTGACATAGTGCTTAGAACTCTCGAGTTGGGTACTCGGGGAGTGAGTAGGGCGATGAAGAGCTTCGTTACCGAACCACTATAAATCTCTTTACCTCAGTTTGATCTTTCCATCTCTTACTCTTTACCTTTATTGTTTATGCTTAGTTGTGTAGTTTAGTATTCATATTGTTGTTGGTTGTTTTCACAAACAATCGAATCAAAGTTTTTCACAAGTAAACTTTTATAATTAACGAAAAACCGGTAAAACTATTCAACCCCCCTTCTAGTTTTCCACAATTGGTGTCAGAGCTACGTCAATCAAGATTTTTTAAAATATATTTTATTTTAAAACTTGAATTGATAAATGGATTTCGACAAATATCGAGAAGGGCAATCTATGCAAAGACCACCACTTTTTGAAACTGATTGTTTTATCTATTGGAAAACAAGATTCAAAACGTATGCGAAATCAAAAGATATTGATCTTTGGCATGTTATTACCGAGGGTGACTTTAAACCTATTGAAAAGAATCCGGTAACTAAAAAGGATGAGATTATTCCTTATTATCAACAAAGTGATAATCTTAAAAGAAAACTAGCCAAAAACAATGAGGCTAAAATGATGATTTATAATGCTTTTCCTAAAAAGGAATTTGAAATAATTTTTATGTGTAACACGGCAAAAGAAATTTGGAAAACTTTGTTAGTCACTCATCAAGGTAATAGTCAAGTCAAAGAAAATAAGATCGATCTACTTGTGCAACAATATGAACAATTTTCGATTCCGGAATATGAATCTATAGATAATGCTTTTGCTAGATTCAATACTCTTATTACTAGTCTTAAAGCTCTTAATGAAGGTTACTCTAGCAAGAACTATGTTAGGAAGTTTCTTAGGGCTCTACATCCCAAATGGAGAGCAAAGGTCACCGCCATTGAAGAGTCAAAGAACTTGGCGACATTATCACTTGATGAACTAATAGGAACCTTGAAAGTTCATGAAATGATAATAAAGAAAGACTCCGATATAGTTAGAGGAAAAGGAGATAAAATAAGGTCTCTAGCTCTAAAAGCCAAGAAGGAGTCTAGTGATGAGGAAAGTTCGGCTTTCGATAGTGAAGATGAAGAGTATGCGTTAGCGGTTAGAGATTTTAAGAAGTTCTTCAGGAGAAGAGGTAGATTTGTAAGACAACCTCGTGATGAAAAGAAGTCGTTCCAAAAGAACCGAGATGACAAGAAAGGAAAGAGTGATAGAAAATGTTTTAGATGCGGAAATCCAAATCATCTCATCGGAGAATTTCCTAAACCACCGAGAACCAAGAACCAACGAGCACTCGTAGGAGGTTCTTGGAGCGATAGCGGTGAGGAAGAAGAGTAGAAGCCCAACGACAAAACGTGTCTTATGGCTCAAGCTTCAAATGAGATATGCTTGGGAATCGACTTGGAGCCCGATGAGTGGGTTAAGGATAGTGGTTGCACTAATCATATGACGGAAAACCGAAGTCTATTCTCATCATACAAGGCTTACAACGGAGGTAATGTCACTTTTGGTTGCAAACTTAAAGGCAACATCATAGGCAAAGGTACGATCTCTCAAGACTCCCTCACTATTAAAAATGTTGAGCATGTAGATAACTTAGGATTTAACTTGCTTAGTATTAGTCAAATGGTTAATAATAAGGGTAGAGTAATATTTTCCGAAGTGGATAGTAAGATTACTAAGAATGGCAAGACCATAGGCAAAGGAGTTAGGAAGAATGGCTTATTTGTTATGAAAATAGCAAATTAGCCTCAGGATAAGATTTGTCTAGCAACCATAGATGAGAATTCCACTCTATGGCATAGAGGACTAGGTCACGCTAATATGCGGTTAATACAATCATTAGCGTCTAAGGAACTAGTTAGAAACCTACCTAAGCTTAAGTTTGATAAACACTTTTGTAACGTTTGTAAAGTTGGAAAACAAGCTCATTCTAGTCACAAAGCTAAGAACATGGTCTCGACCTCTAGATGCCTAGAACTCCTTCACATGGACATATTCGGTCAATCCGCCGTACGGAGTTACGGAGGAAACTACTACACCTTAGTAATAGTAGATGACTATTCTAGGTATACTTGGACTAGATTTCTTAAGGATAAGACATAAGCTTTCGAGGAATTTGAAATCTTTAGTAAGAAGGTCCAAAATAAACTAGGTTGTACAATAGTCTCGATTAGGACAGATCATGGTCGAGAATTTGATAATGAAGTGCAATTTGGAGTATATTGTGATGCTAATGGTATTACACATAATTTCTCAGCTCCACGCACTCCACAATCAAATGGGGTAGTTGAGCGAAAAAATCGTACTCTACATGAGATGAGTAGAACGATGTTAAATGAACAATCTATTTCGCAAAATTTTTGGTGTAATGCCGTAGACACCTCAACTTATATACTTAATAGGATTTTGATTAGACTTTAACACCCTACCTTATAGACCATAATATTGTCCGCTTTGCCCGTAGGCTCACGGCTTTGCTTTTTTGGCCCTCGTGTATAGACTTCCCGGTAGGTCACCCACGCTAGTGCTACTCTCAAATGAGCACGCTTAACCGTATGGACGATTAACCGTTAGACCACAAAATGCGTTGCTGTTGTATAAGGTGAATTTTAACATATGTCCCAGCATCACTCCAAGTCACGGCCAATGTGGGATTTGCCTAGGGTGTTACATTCACCCCCCCCCCCCTTAGGGGAATCCCGTCCCTGGATTCAGGTTGGGTAACAACCCTGTCTAAGGGACTCATCGTCCTCGAACGACGATGAGGTTTGCCTCACATCCCGAATGGCTTGGAGTGGCTCTGATACCACCTGTAACACCCTACCTTATAGACCACAATATTGTCCGCTTTGCCGGTAGGCTCACGGCTTTGCTTTTGTGGCCCTCATGTGAAGACTTCCCGGCAGGTCACCCAAGCCAGTACTACTCTCACACGAGCACGCTTAACCGTATGGACGATTAACCGTTAGACCACAAAACGCATTGTTGTTGTATAAGGCAAATGTTAACATATGTCCAAGCATCACTTCAAGTCACAGCCAATGTGGGATTTGCCTAGGGTGTTACAAGATAAATCTTAGTAAAAACACCATACGAAATCTTGAAAGGTAGAAAACCTACCCTAGATTACATTAGAGTGTTTGGAAGCAAGTGCTTCATATTAAACACAAAATATTACCTCACCAAGTTTGACCCAAAGTCTTACGAATGTGTTTTCCTATGTTACTCCCAAAATAGTAAAGCCTATGTTGTCCTAAATAAGGAAATAATGAAAGTCGAAGAATCACTCAACGTGACATTCGACGAAAGTCCTCCCCCAACTAAGACATCACCCTTGGTGGATGATGACTTAGATGAGGAAGAAGCCATTAAGGTCAATGGCAAGAAAACCTTAGAAAATGACATTAAGGATGAAATAGTCGAAGTTGACGAAGTTGTCAACATTAAGGAATCCAAGAACCATCCAATAGAAAATGTCATAGGAAACCTAAACCAAAGAACCCTTAGGTCACAAGCACAAAACAAAAGTAATTTCTTTTGTTTTATATCTACCGTAGAACCTAAGAATGTCGGTGAAGCGATAAAGGATGAAAGCTGGGTAGTTGTCATGCAAGAAGAGTTAAATCAATTCATCGCAAACCAAGTTTGGGATCTAGTACCTCCACCTAGGAATCAAACCATCATAGGAACTAAGTGGGCTTTTAGAAACAAACTCGATGAAAAATGGCGTCGTGACTAGGAATAAGGCTAGGTTAGTAGCACAAGGCTATAATCAACAAGAAGGAATAGATTACGATGAAACTTATGCACCCGTAGCTAGATTAGAGTCTATTAGGATACTCCTTGCCTATTCTTGCGCTTTAGACTTTAAGCTATATCAAATGGACGTGAAAAGTGAATTCCTAAATGGTTTTTTCAACGAGGAGGTATACGTAGCACAACCTCTGGGATTCGTTGATTTTGAAAAACCGAATCATGTTTATAAACTCAAGAGAGCACTCTATGGTCTAAACAAGCCCCCAAAGCTTGGTGCGATAGATTAAAGGCTTTCTTGCTTAAACATGAATATACCATGGGAATGGTTGATAACACACTTTTCACGAAGAAACGAAATTCACATCTCATCATTGTTCAAATATATGTCGACGACATTATATTCGGCTCAAATTATCCAGAACTGTGCGATGATTTTTCAAAGATCATGCGTGACGAGTTTGAGATGAGCATGATGGGCGAATTAAATTTCTTCCTTGGTCTACAAATAAAACAAATGAAAGATGGTATCTTCTTTAATCAATCAAAATATATTAAAGAAATGCTTAAGAAATTTGGTCTAGAAGAGTCTAAACCAATAAAAACGCCCATGTCCTTGGAAACGAAACTTACGAAGGATGAAGAAGGTGAGTCCGTGGACAACACTAAGTATAGGGGCATGATAGGTAGTTTATTATACCTAACGGCAAGTAAGCCCGATATCATGTTTAGTGTCTGCCTTTGTGCTCGTTTCCAAGAGGATCCTAAAACCTCTCACCATGAAGCGGTTAAGCGTTTCTTCCGATACATTAAAGGTACTATACACTTGGGATTGTATTATCCCAAGGGGACCGGTGTAGAAACCATTGTCTATGCCGACTCTGATCATGCGGGAGATTATGTGGATCGAAAAAGTAAGAGTGGTGTTTGTACCTTCATGGGTTGTTGTCTAACTTCTTGGTTCTCTAAGAAACAAACGGCTCTTGCTATTTCCACGACCGAAGCCGAATACGTAAGCGCCGGAAAGGCATGTCAACAAGCACTATTGATGAAACAAGCTCTAATCGACCACGACATCCATCTCGACGACATTCCGATTATGTGCGACAACAAAGGTGCAATTAACTTAAGCAAGAACCCCGTGCAACACTCTCGTACGAAACACATCGAAATACGTCATCACTTCCTTCGCGATAACGTCCAAAAAGGAAACATTTCTATCGAGAAAGTTCCCTCTCAAGACAATATCGCCGACATACTAACCAAACCTCTCAAACGAGAATCCTTCAACTATCTACGTCTAGGTCTAGGAATGATGGAACACATCCCGTGAATTTCATAATTTACATGTGTTCAAGAACCTCTTCCGAATCTCGTCTTATGACTATCTAAATATTTCATTGGAAATATTAAAGTCATCTTTCGTATCGCTCTAATGACTAACATATTTCCTTGGAAATATTAAAGTCATCTCTTCTCGTCTAGTCTCGTTCATCTCGTAAAAAGAATTTATTAGGTATAAATTATCTCCTCGTGTCAAAAAGTCTCACTAAATCAGCGAGATTTATTCGTCAAAAATCAAAACGGGACAAAAATTCGTCCCAACAGCCCACGGCACCACTAAATTTAGTGGTACCGTGGTACCGTGGATCTGATACAGCCCGTATTTCTTTCCTCTTTCCCTCACTATTCACTTTCAAACTCTCCCAACTTCTGCCATTGCTGTCAAAACCAAACATCACAACCCAAATCCAATAACACCCTTTCAAAATCAAATTCGTGGCATTAACTTTCAAGATTATCAACCACTACTACTTTCTTAACATCAATTGTAAGTCAATTAACTCTAATTTTCTTTAATTTTAAGTCTAGGATTTGTTCATACACACAAAAATCGAATTGGGGCTTTTCAATTTTGATTGAGTTTTTATGCAATTAGGACTAGGATTAGACAATGTACAACTACCATGATTCCCTAAACATAGGATTTACATAAACCTACTTATATTATATATTTTGGTCCGAATTTTTCTTTTATAATTCAAATTAGATTGATTATTTTTAGTGGAATCATGTTTAGGATACTTAAAATTGATTTAGAGATTATTAACATTCAAGCTTTTCAACTATAAGAATCTTGGCGCCAAAACATTGCATTTGCCAAACACCCCAATTCACTTGTTTTCGAAACAATTTCACGAAACTAGGATCATGAAACAATTTTCGTGCATTGTTAATACAAACTAAAAACGTTTTCTCATGCATACATGATCTCGCGAATATAGGCCGAGTTACATAACTAATATGTATTTTTCGACATATTCGTTTGAGCAAAAGTAAAGTTAGTAGCGTTCGGGTAATCTCATTATTTTTAGAGTCGGGATTACCGCACCTCCACATGGTTTGCATATAGGCACACACTAGGCATGTGTACATAAACTTTTGAACACAAAATGAACATATATACTTATATTTTTTATCTTCTTATAGGTCTCAACATGTCTCATGTGTATGATTTTGATCACCAACTAACCAACATTTACATTCTAGAAATCTCATCTGAACCTTACACATGTATAGACTTTGTTCAACAATTCAAAAATGTTGAGTCACGTTATTTTCATGAGGGTCGTATCTTCAACACCTCCTTAGTCTTTCAACAAGAAATCGATTCTGCCTTTCGAGCCATAAGTTTTGAAAATCTCCTCACCATTAATGAACAAATATGTCCTAGTTTTATTCTGGATTTATTTCGTCAGGTTGAACTCGTACATAACGAGGATCGATCTTTCTCTCTATGGTTTTGGATACAAAACTATAAGTTCTTATTACCTCTTGAGCAATTTGCTCAAATTCTCGGTCTTCCAAATCTTGGGCAATATGCCTACTCTGAAAAATTTTCTCTTAACTCTTTGAGTCAAGAAGAAAACGGTCCATATTATACATATGTCCCATCCTCGCAAGAACTAATTAATGTTCTTTGCAATTCACCTGATGTCCAACATCCTAATAGAATTCGCTTAGTTGAACTTCGCTATTTCCTTCAACCTATGGCGATTATTCTGCGTGAAAATGTCTTGAGTCTAGTAGGAAATCGTGAGTATCGACCGGCTTGTTGTGCTCACATGCTTTATTGCATGGTACTTCGACAACCGTACAATCTCGCCTACTTCTTCACTAAGCGAATCATACATGTCAAAGACAAAAGAAACAAATTAATACCCTATGGGATGTTTCTAACCCGTCTTTACCATTACTACTTGAACACTCATCCTTACCTCTGAAGTCCTAATTACACACTTGTCAATAGAGTCATGGAACCCTTTAGTGAGTCATACATATCATCCTTCCTAACACTCGAAAACGAACCCTTTGATGATTCATCGAGTGATGACGATGAGTAAAGCTGCGGGAACAAGCTCAAGTCAAAACCAAGAGATTAGCATCATTAATAGTAGATTATCTAGTTAGGATATTAACTTATTTTGTTATGCTTATTTAACTTAGTCTTTTGTTTTTCTAACTTACTTGCATGCTTTTTCTACTCTATCACATTGCATGGATTTGAATTATGTAATTCCTAGATGATAGCTTATTTTGTCCTTTTTGATTGCATGCTTATAGCTTATTTTAGATATGTGCATGATAATCTTTAATTGCTAGGAATAGCTAAACATGGGATATATTTGGCAAACTAATCTTTAGTGATTTGAAGCACTAACATTTTCTGCAAATAGTCCCCCCAGAAAACCCCTTTTAGTTGTCCAAAACTAGGCATTACAGGAAAATTTGTGACTCTCAGGTCACGGTACCGTTAAATTTAACGGTACCGTGTAGTATTTAGTGGTACCGTACCCTTGTTTGATGAATTTTCACTATTCCCTCTAGATTCCTGCATCCCCAACCTTGAAACCTGCAATGTTTTGCAAACTCTCATGCACCCTAAGATTTCCTTACTCTACTACAAGACACCTTCACCAACTTTAATTCAAATTACACCATTCTTGCCTATATAAGGCTTCACCATTGCAAGCATTTCTTGCATCTCATCATCAACCTCACAATGTCCTCCACCATGTCTTCCACTCAAGCCTCAACAACTCACATATCCAAGAAACCTAGGATTACCGTTAGGCCACCATCCAAACCCATTCTCATTAATCTCACCAATGATGATGAAGTTACAACACCTCCTTCCCAAAGCACTCCTAAATCACCATCTCCACCAAATGCTCCATCCAAGACACCTTCCACTAGAACAACTTCTTCATCATCCTCTTCTTTTGGCACCATTCCATCACCCATGGATATCACACTATCTCTCTCACCAATAACTTCATTGGATTATGCTATGCCAACTCCATCATCCTCTTACACACCACCTCCTCCATCACCAATAATGGGACAACCTATCCAACTCCACCCGATTGATATATACATAGTGCTAATTGCCTATGTTGTCTACACAATCGTAACCTCATCTTTTTTTAAGGGATGAAATTCACTTTATGTTCTCCTATGTTGAACACCTCTTGACACCACCACAAGTCCACAACCTCCAATCATACCACCAACTCCACCAATCAATAGCCCATTCAACTAAACATCTTTATGTTTAGTTTTCAAGAATAAAAGATTAGGATCCCTTTTGGACTAGAAGCAAATCTTAGGGCCTCTCAAGTCACTAAAGATTATTTGTGCTTCATGTAGTTTTATATTTTCTTGTCTTTCTATTGTACTCACACCTTATGTGTGATTTTCTATTATCTATGAATGCATGGCCTTGGTTCTTGTTTATGGTTGGATTGTTTTCTTTTGGCTTCTTGGTCAATGTTTTATAGCATTTTATGGTTGGATATTTGTCTTAGTTGCTACATGTTAGATATTGTATATGTGTCATCTAACTTTGCTTTGTAGCAAGAACCATTGCTCGATTCCTTGGTGCCCTCTAAACGAGGGGGAGCTTTAGTGTCATCTCGACAATCTTTTTGCTTCGACAAAAAGAGGGAGAAATGGGATATAAACTCATATTAAAAACTTGTTAAAATTAATTTTTCACCTAAAATGAGTTTATGTTTTGTCATCATCAAAAAGGGGGAGATTGTTGATACAAATAATGTCTAAAAACGTTATTTCTATTTTTCGATATCCTTACATTTTGATGATAACAAAATGTAAAAACACTTTACGTCAAACAAGTTTTTAGTCGAAATATCTCGTTTCTATGTAAATCACTCTAGGTAAGAACAAACAAATTTACAACTTGACAAATGATCAAAGAAGTGAATTTGTGTTTCAAACTTCACATTTTTAATGTGACAAAATATTTTTTCAAAAATACATTTTAAAATTATTTTTGAATTAAAAAGAAATGTTTTAACTTTAAAAATAAGCTTAAAATCACCAACGGCTATTTCCCCCCCCCCCCCCCAAATCAGCTCCAAACTTCCCCAAATAAACTTTCACCACTAAGGCTATGTGTAATGGGGCGTGAATGCCCCAAATTTTGCCCAATTAGCGCCCAATTCCATTACACAGGGGCGCCAAATGCAAAAAAAACCCCCTAGGCGTGAATCAATTAACGCCCCGCCCATTTGTACTTCCAAAAAAAATATGACCGTTTAATCCAAACGGATCTATTTCAAAACCAAAAAAAAAAATTAGGCTCTCCCTATTTTTTCGATGCGCGTGATGTGTCGTTGCGGTTTAGCAGTTTTAATGCCTACTCAAGTTTTAAATTTATATTTAGCCGACTTATCAATAACACACACACTTAACGAGCAGTGTACCCGTCAGTATGAAGATAATGGTAAGTAGAGTGTCGATCACTAAGAGTGGAACGTATTATCTCGTTATTCTAATCAGTATTTTAGTATCCTAACGCAAGGGGGTTTCAGCCTGAGAGACTGGCACAGTTTTGTTTGCAATTAAATAATAAAATAAACAAATAGGCACGAATCAGCAAGTAGCACACACGTACACAGATAGATACTAGAGACAATAAGAGGGCTGTCCTTATGATTAAGTAGATTGTCACTTGTTTTATTGATAGCTTTATATGAAGTGTATGTAATTAACCCTTTCTCGTTGGTCCTATTCTTATCGGCGAGTAAACCCTTAATGACGACTTATGTCTAAAAGTTATTCCTAAGTGATCAATTTAGAAACAACCGTGGGAGCCACACCTTGTCCCGCAGTCGGGTGCCCGCAAGCCACTAATAAACACAGAGGTGGTCAATGCACTAATAAGTAGTAACCAAAGACATCAACATATAAACTTTAATTGATGGGAAAGCAAGTATTAAAGGGAGTGCAATCTTTCCGTTGTCACATTACACAAGCCACCAATCCTGATGAATTAAAGTTTGCTAAAACAATAAAACAAAACTACTTAATGAATTAAATACATGCAGCACCTTCTTACAGCTCTTGTATCTTCGATTTGGGTGTGTCTTGTGCTGCCTCTTGACTGAATTCGTCCTTCTCTTCTGTTCGGTCTTTAGGATTTCGAACTTCCGAATCTCCTCCCAATCTCCTTAATGCGTCTGGTCTACGGGGTATTTATAGTTTGTGTCTGAGGGAAGATGCGGCGCATCTACTTAAGTAGATGCGGCGCATGTACGTAACTTCGCGTGGGGTCCAAGATTATAATATTCAGGAATATTCGTACACCGCCAGAAGATGCGGCGTAACTCCATGATTAGATGCGGCGCATGTCCTCTTGTATCTTGGATCGTATCTGGTGACATCTTGA
Source organism: Artemisia tridentata subsp. tridentata (assembly GCA_021014915.2). Taxonomy (NCBI): domain Eukaryota; kingdom Viridiplantae; phylum Streptophyta; class Magnoliopsida; order Asterales; family Asteraceae; genus Artemisia; species Artemisia tridentata. The sequence goes on along the minus strand of CP139501.1, from coordinate 26,175,481 downwards.
TATAGATGCGGCGCATGTTGATAGTGAGATGCGGCGCATCTGGAGCAGATTAGTCTTGATCTTCTTCATTTCAGTAGACTCTTCACTTTATGCACGTTTTGCTCCATTATTAGTCCAAAATCGCCAAGTTTCACCAAATGCTTGTTTTTACCTGAGAATTACAAAAGTAAACGATTAAGTATCAATCCTCATACATAATATAGTAAAACAAGTCAAATTAATAGGATAAATGATAGTAATAAAATGTACTTATTTGAGTTCATCAAATATCCCCCCACTTGAACTTTACTTGTCCCCAAGTAAACCTTAGATTAAATTTCATGAAAATGTATCCTAAAAGATGTTAGGATTTATTTTTATATTTAAGCATGTATTCGTTTATTTCGTAATCACACAACTAAACACTTAACGAATTAGAAGTAAAATAAAATAAGTCGATAGAAGCAAATCTAATCGTTTAACTGTCCAGTCGCGACGAATATTCTATCATAAGCTTGGCAAGTATACACATCTCCACCACTAAAGCTAAGGAATAACAAGTCTAAAGCGGTAAAAAGGGTTTTTAGGCTTAAGGGTTAATTATTCTCTTTTCACTATCGATCTCAAATTCCAGAAAAGGCGACAAAATCACAAATACATGATCGAATCCACGAACACGATACTTGCAATTGCTCAAATCCTTAACTCGAATAGGCTAAAGATAGGTCCAAACTTCACCAATAATAATATATCAAAAAGGGCGACAAAATCATAAATACATAGCCGAATCCACGACTACGATACTTAAGATTTCTCAAATCCCTAATCTCAATAAATCAAAGGTTCGGTTGGATAAAGAATAATATAGGGTATGGATAACATTTGGGATATAAATTGGTGTAAAAATAAAAATAAAAATAAACAAAACAAATAAATTAAAATCCTAAGTGTGGTTAATCACTATCCCAACCATCCCATGAATAAGACTCATATCATTGAATAACTCACGCTTTAACACTTGAAACACACGCTTTAGGTAGACACGAATTATACTCAACAAAATCTTAATCAAAGAATAATCCTTAATTGGCATTCCCATAACTGCCAATTCCCATTCAATCCATAGATATAATACAACAAATAGTGGTGATATCGACCACTTACATAACTCTACATCGTTGGCTTAAAATAAACATCCAACTCTTTCTTTCTTTTTCTTTTCTCATTTTTTTTTTTTTTTTTTTTTTTTTTTTTTTAACCTTGAAACATAAACATAGATGTGTAAAATTTCACCACATCACTATAACTTTCTTTCCGGATAATTTTTATTCATACTTTTCATACTTTCAGAAATAATGGTAATAGTGAAAGTAGTAAACACACGAAAAATAAACTCAAAAATATACAATATTTACTTTCACTCCAATTGCATTGTGCAATTTCCCGACCTAACCATATATAATGAATTACGCACGCGAACACAGGTAATGTAAGGAAACACACTCTGCCTATAGCAATTAACCAACCACGGACTTTAATCTACAGGGTAGGCTAAGGTTTAAGGTGTAACGAAACATTTTAAACATAGGTGTAAGAAACGAAAGGAATGGCTCTGAGGGTTTTTCTAGGGGTATCTTACTCTAAAAATGAGAGTAACAAAAGGGTTTATACGGGGGTTAACTAACCAGTGTAGTTAGTTAATAACACATAACATATAAAGGCTATTTGGGTGTAATCCTAGAATTTTACCAAGTTAGACAAGTCATTCCAATTATATAAATAATACTCATTATGGTGGTCTCGAATAGTATACAAGCCAAGTTCTAAAGTTTACAAGTCACCGGCACACTCATAGATTTGTGAATTTTGGAAAAATCACAATTTTTGAAAATAACGTCATGCGTGCAGTTATGCAACTTAGATCTTAAACAAAAACATGCTAAAAAAAATTTTAAGTTTGATATATTAAGCACATTTTAAGCATAATTTTTGAAAAAGTTTAGGACAAGTAATTGTTAAGTGTTCTAATTCTCCTATCCCCCCACTTAAGTTAAACAACGTCCTCGTTGTTTGTATAAAAGGTTAAAAACTGGAAAATAAAAAGAATTAGAACAGAAAAACTCCCCTGAGATTTGCTCGGTATGATCCTCCATTAGTGTAAGAGCAAAAATCATCTTTCTTGTGGATTAGAACATTAAAGCTTCATACTTGATGTATCCACAGAAAATTCAGGAAACTATAATACCACCAACACTTTAAAACACACCTAAGATAAGAAAGGTTCAACTTGCATAATACATTAGTAGTTAGGAAAAATAAAACTTAAAAATTAAAACTGAAAATCATCAGGTCAGTCGATGCGCCGTATCTTATTGAAGAAGATACGCCGTATCGAGCCTGGAATAAATACGGATCAGAATAAAGATGCGCCGCATCCTTAACCAGGGATGCGCCGCATTAAAATAAACTGATAAATAGTTTTAAAGTCGAAAATTAAAATGAAAGAAAATAAAATAAGATATGACCATTGCAGAGGATGCGTCGCATCTCAGGATTGAGATGCGCCGTATCTTCGTGCGGCCTGGACTGACTCGACTCAGAAAACAGAATGATAAATGATAAATCCGGGTTGTCTCCCGGTCAGCACTTGTCTTTATTCCAGAGTCTTCAAGTTAGACTCACGTTCAGCTCCTTAATATCGATCATTGACTCCTACATTGCCGCGTAGGATCCACTTAGCAACTAATTCGTCACGTATATATTCAGGTCCCAAGTTCAAAACTCCTTTATAGAATCCTTCCATCATCTGGTACGGGTATTCAATCCCTCTCTTCATGTCATCATTACTAATAAAAAGGAATGGAGAGAATTTGTGGCAGACCCTATTAGTAGCATGTTTAAATCCAGGGTGAGTTCGGGGCATCATATAAGTGATAACGTCGCTTCCACATTGAAAGGTGATCTTTCCTTCAAATCGCTTTGCATTAATAGTAATCTCCCTACAGAATGGTTTTCCAACAATCACGTCGCCCATACTGCTGTCACGATAGGCATTCATGTCTTCAACAACGGCGAACTCAGTTACAATAGTAAAGCGTCCAACGAAGATCGGGACATTAATGAAGGCTCCAACTACATTCTTTCCCCTACACTCCATTTTATTTCTCATAATAGAATTGTAAAAGCTTCTTGACATAACATTGATCGGCAAAATAGGAAAGAAATTGGCGTCAATACATTTGTATCCAATCATGCATGGGAATTGCAAATTGTAAGCACAATTGGCGTGGATCCTTCTACCATAATCCCAAGAACCATCATATCCCTCAAATTCATCGTAATTCCTAGTATTAATAACGTTGACTCTTGGACTATCCACAATTTCTCCTTCTTCTAACTCAGATTCAGCATCAACCATGAACAGGTCATTGGATTCCATTGGTCCATTAAGGTCATTAAGTTCAATGTAATCCCCATCGTAATGTTCGAGTGATTTATCATGCACTAATACTTCATTCATAAAATTGGCTTCGAAGTCGAAGTCAATCAGTTCTCCGTATCCTTCCATTACCCTTCTGAAACAATCACGAAAAGCATCAGTAGGATTTGTTCGCTAGAAGAGAAATTAATGAATATAGAAACGGATATAAGAATAAAAATAGCTGATATCTGCAGACGATGCGCCGTATCCAAAAAGTTGGATACGCCGTATCTTAATACGTTAAAATTTAATCAGACTTTTATTCAGAAAATAGATACGCCGCTTAGAATTTATGAATGCGCCGTATCGAATTAATCAATCAAAAATCAATTTATCTAATTAAAATTAAATGCGTCGTATTAACGAAAGTTAATGCGCCGTATTTTCGTTACGTTTAAAAATAAAAGATTTTTGATTCAGTAAGATGCGCCGTATCGACGGAAATCGATACGCCGTATTTTGTTTAATAATTCGCAAACTGTTTTTAATTAAAATAATAGATACGCCGTATCTGCGAAAGCAGATGCGTCGTATGGCGTTAACGTTTAGAAAAAATTTTTATCAAAACAGATACGCCGTATCTACAAAAGCAGATGCGTCGTATTACTTTATCGCTTAGAAAAATTTTCTTGTTAAAAACAGATACGCCGTATCTTGGGGAAAAGATGCGTCGTATCGAATTAATTAAACGCGTTGTATTAAAAAAAAATTAAACGCAATACGCCGTATCTGAGAGATCAGATGCGCCGTATCGTTTGATTTAGCACAGTACAACGATAGCAGAACAGAAAAATACGAAAAACAAAAAAATAAAACACACGAAACAAAAATAAAACACACAAAAATAAAAACAAAAGCAAACAAATAACACACAATACAACAAATATGCAAAATAGTACAATGATGCAATTAATCTAATAAAAAGAAAAACAATTAAAATACTAATCAAATTAACAGATAATAACAATTCACTCCCCGGCAACGGCGCCAAAAACTTGATGCGCGTGATGTGTCGTTGCGGTTTAGCAGTTTTAATGCCTACTCAAGTTTTAAATTTATATTTAGCCGACTTATCAATAACACACACACTTAACGAGCAGTGTACCCGGTCAGTATGAAGATAATGGTAAGTAGAGTGTCGATCACTAAGAGTGGAACGTATAATCTCGTTAATCTAATCAGTATTTTAATATCCTAACGCAAGGGGGTTTCAGCCTGAGAGACTGGCACAGTTTTGTTTGCAATTAAATAATAAAATAAACAAATAGGCACGAATCAGCAAGTAGCACACACGTACACAGATAGATACTAGAGACAATAAGAGGGCTGTCCTTATGATTAAGTAGATTGTCACTTGTTTTATTGATAGCTTTATATGAAGTGTATGTAATTAACCCTTTCTCGTTGGTCCTATTCTTATCGGCGAGTAAACCCTTAATGACGACTTATGTCTAAAAGTTATTCCTAAGTGATCAATTTAGAAACAACCGTGGGAGCCACACCTTGTCCCGCAGTCGGGTGCCCGCAAGCCACTAATAAACACAGAGGTGGTCAATGCACTAATAAGTAGTAACCAAAGACATCAACATATAAACTTTAATTGATGGGAAAGCAAGTATTAAAGGGAGTGCAATCTTTCCGTTGTCACATTACACAAGCCACCAATCCTGATGAATTAAAGTTTGCTAAAACAATAAAACAAAACTACTTAATGAATTAAATACATGCAGCACCTTCTTACAGCTCTTGTATCTTCGATTTGGGTGTGTCTTGTGCTGCCTCTTGACTGAATTCGTCCTTCTCTTCTGTTCGGTCTTTAGGTTTTCGAACTTCCGAATCTCCTCCCAATCTCCTTAATGCGTCTGGTCTACGGGTATTTATAGTTTGTGTCTGAGGGAAGATGCGGCGCATCTACTTAAGTAGATGCGGCGCATGTACGTAACTTCGCGTGGGGTCCAAGATTATAATATTCAGGAATATTCGTACACCGCCAGAAGATGCGGCGTAACTCCATGATTAGATGCGGCGCATGTCCTCTTGTATCTTGGATCGTATCTGGTGACATCTTGATATAGATGCGGCGCATGTTGATAGTGAGATGCGGCGCATCTGGAGCAGATTAGTCTTGATCTTCTTCATTTCAGTAGACTCTTCACTTTATGCACGTTTTGCTCCATTATTAGTCCAAAATCGCCAAGTTTCACCAAATGCTTGTTTTTACCTGAGAATTACAAAAGTAAACGATTAAGTATCAATCCTCATACATAATATAGTAAAACAAGTCAAATTAATAGGATAAATGATAGTAATAAAATGTACTTATTTGAGTTCCAAAAAAAAAAATCAGGCTCCCCCTATTTTTTCTATATAAACCAAAGTTGTATACTATTTTTTCACACAAAACTCCAAGAGTAACAAAAAAAAATCAAATATGTTTCCTAACCGTCCAAACCTTCCACACAACTACAATCCCGGTTTCGTACCACCTCGTCGCAATAACGATTTAGGTGAAGACCAAATCACAAATGCGCAACTTTTGAATTTGCTATCACAATTGCCGTCGATTCCACAAATGTCGTCGATGCCACCACCGATGCAAACCTTTCAAAACTACGGTTATGGTCCAAATTACGGGTTTGCAAATTTCAACCAACCCATCGCGTCTCAAGGCTCGGGGACCACTATCAATGTTGAAGAAGACGAGACGGTACCGGAGACGCCTCCGGAAAAGCAACGGGTGGCCGAACCCTCTCAACCCAAAAAAAGGTCACACAAGAAAAAAACCACTACCGAGCCGAGCAACACAAGAAAAAATTACCAAATGTGGACTGATGATGAGATGGTGGCTTTAGGCAAAGCATGGCTAGAAGTTGCGGAGGATCCCATCATCGGTATTTTTTTTTTTTTAATCGTAATTTTTTTTAATCATTATTTTTATTTTTTTTTTCTTTTTGTAATCGTTATTTTGTTTATTTTTTTTAAGAATCGTTATTATTATTTTTTTCGTTATTTTTTTTTTTAAGAATCGTATTTTTTTTTTAAGAATCGTTATTTTTTTTATTTTTTTTAGAATCGTATATATATATATATATATATATATATAATATATATATATATATATATATATATATATATATATATATATATATATATATATATATATATATATATATATATATATTTTCATAGAAGTGTTTTTTTTTTGTATAACATCTAATTGTGTTGGTTTTTTTTTTTGTTTAGCGGATTTTCAACGAGGACCTACGTTTGCACGCCGAGTTAGAGAGGCGTTCTATAGGAGGTTGGGGGTTGATGAGACGTATCGTTCACCGGATATGATTTCCGGAAAATGGACCGACATCAACACCAAATGTTTGGCTTTCAACAACATTTATAACCGAAAAAAGAATAACATTCCAATTGGTGAAAATGCCAATTGGCCATTATTTGCCGCGAAAGACGAGTACAAGTCAATGAAGTTGGCGGTTTTCGTGTATGAAAGTGTTTGGAGCATCCTACACGGCCATCCAAAGTGGGAACATCAAGTACCGCTTGAGGTTCGAACAACTAGGCCCTCAAAAAAATCAAAGACATCCTCTTCTACCAAACCCCAAAGTCAATCATCCGATGGTCGCAACTTTGACCTAAATGATGTGGAAGAAGAGTTCGAAGATGTTGTGGTGCTCGAAAAGCCACGGCCACCGGGTAGGCGTAGTGGTAAAGGAAAGCAAAAAGCCGACACCGAAGACGAGACCGAGAAGGCAATAGCGGCTAGTCTTAAAGAAATTGCGGCGGAGGCGACGCGACGTCGTTTGCAAAAAGAAAAACACTATGAAATGCTTGCAACGATCACAAAGAAAAAAGACTTGGAGGAATATGGGCGGGACATCTCGCACCTCACGGGGGTGGAGCGTCAACTTGCCGAATCGCTCAAACAAGACATTGCAAAGAAATATGGGTTTATGTGATGCTTTCGGGTTATAAAAATAAAGTTATGTAATCTTTTTTTTCTTTTTTTCTTTTTTTTCATGTTTCGTTTTTTTTTTTTTTTTTAGAATCATGTAATGTTTGGTTTTTATTTTAATGAAATTGTTTTTTACTTTTAAATTATATTGTTTTAAATAAAAATGTAATTCTTTAGTTGATTAAAAAAAAGAAAAAGAAAAAAAAAAAGGGTGACACGTGTCAAAATTTGCCCCACCCACCATTACACACCTAAACCCATCAAGCCCTTTTGCTGACTGGGCTGACACGTGTCAAAAAATGCCCCATGTTCTTAATTTACCATTACACATTGCCTAAAAACAAATTCTGGAGCGTTCTTGTCTGGGACGGTACCACAGTACCACTAAATTTAGTGGTAGCGTCGGGCATTTAGTGGTACCGTGACCTTGTAACGGCCAATTTTCAAGTGCCTATAAATACCAGCCCACTTCACAGATTTTAGGTATCCTTTTTCACACAAAACTTTCTGAGTTCAAACTCTCTATCACATATACTTTCCTTTGATCATTTAGTTAGTTTTCTTCTGTTTAAGAGTGATCCTTTTCATCCAACCAAGTGATCACCTTCATTCCTCTACTAGTGCAAGAGAAAAACACAAAGTATCAAGAAGATACAAGGTGTTGTAGTGTTAGAGTAGTGCACTTGTAACATTTGTTACATACTTGTTGTATCTAGGCATACATCAAGTTGTTCATCTTTTGTTTAGATTGTGTGAGTGGATCATTGTGATCTTGTTGAGATCTTGGAGATCTCTTGTAGCTTGTGTGTTAGTGTGTTGATCTAGTAGATCAAGAATAGATTGTGTGGATCGTGTGATAAGTGAGGATCGTGTAGATCATGTGAGAAGTAAGGATCGTGTGGATTGTGAGTGAGATTGGTACTAGCTAGATTAGTACTCGACATTTAGCTTAGTGTCGGAAATAGGGATAAGCGACGTTGTACGGTTTTCTCCGCCTGAAGGGAGTTTGTTGACATAGTGCTTAGAACTCTCGAGTTGGGTACTCGGGGAGTGGAGTAGGGCGATGAAGAGCTTCGTTACCGAATCACTATAAATATCTTTGTCTCGGTTTGATCTTTCCATCTCTTACTCTTTACCTTTATTGTTTATGCTTAGTTATGTAGTTTAGTATTCATATTGTTGTTGGTTGGTTTCACAAACAATCGAATCAAAGTTTTTCACAAGTAAACTTTTATAATTAACGAAAAACCGGTAAAACTATTCAACCCCCCCCCCTTCTAGTTTTTGACAAAATATTCAGATTGTCAACCACAATTAAATAGAGTAACCTTTTTTCACCATGGTTTTCAATGTCCAGTTGAGTTATGAGGGAAGTTGGGGATAAATCAAGGGTTAAGTAAATAAGTTAGGTGAGGTGATTTGGGGGTCTGGTTTCCTATTTATTGTATAAGATTAATGTGGGTCGGGTTAAGTAACAACTGACTTATGTTGACTGACATAAGTCAAAATTGATGTGGGTCGGCTTTGACTTTTTTAGTCAACTGCGATCAAATAGCAGCCCTTGAACTCAATAACAATCTCATACCACATAATCAAAATCGCTCCTAACACTGACAATTCTTCATCTTCAACACATAACCGATACACTCCTACTCCATCAATCCTTTTTTTTTTTGTTGAACTGGTTAATCATTTATTAAACAGCAAACAAATATATACATACCAATGCAGTCATCAGGTAGTATGACAATACCATAGTTACCCATTTTGACAGCATGAGTATTACAACAAATAGGGCATTCAAAACTCCAAAACCAAACCTAAATCATAAAAACTGAATCTTTAACATATGATTAAAGATTCATTCACCAAATCACCTAAAGTGTTACTATTTCTACTCCACCTATTCTTACTGAACACAATAGACCACAACTTCTACTCATGTTAGCCATCCAACCTTACTGAACACACAAACCACAACTTCTACTCATGTTAGCCATCCAACCCACGACCAACCAAAGGTTTATGTTTGACTTTTAAAGCACATTTATGGACTTGCATAATGACATAAATAATACAAATCATAATCCTACTTAACAGACAAATAACACAAATAATAAACAATCATAATCCTACTTAACAAACAAATAACACAAATCAAATTAGATAATTAAAGATACTTGAACCATTTTTGTGATACCATAATGTACATAAACTACATAACCAAACATCAACAAAAGACATTGTTCATATACACCTAACATAAACCATCAACTACCATAAACCCAAAAAACCAACCCATATTGACCAAACCCAAACGGTCAACTTTGCAAGTAAACATAAGAAGCGAAGAAAACCCAACTGATGATAAGGTATTTCCTTAACTTGTTAGCCCGCTGCTCCTCCATTTTTGCCCGAAGCTCCGCCTGGTTTGCTCGGGTCTCCTCCTCGTTTGCCCTATGCTCCTCAAAGTCAGCCTGCTCTTAGTCTAACGCCGGCACATCTTCCAAAGCATCGCTGGTCCTAAGTAAACAAGGGATGATGTCTAGAGATCGATCGCACATTGGCGGATCCACCCAACCTATGAAGGGACAACTGGAGTTCTGTAAATGAAAGAAATGTAAATAAAATGAAGAAAACAGAGGCAACTTGTAAAATGTAACATTATTTTGTTTTGATCAAGAGTCAAACTTACGTATGTCGGGCATGTATAGAATCGCCGACCAAGATTCCTGTTCGTCCAGGATGTTCTTACCACAGCTTGAAGACCACAGGCGTAAAGAACCATTTTTTCGGATGAATAAGATGATGAGCAGTAACAGTAGGTGTGGGTGTGCAATAATGGCTGATTAATCGTGTTATATAAGAATGAAAGAAGGAAAACTTTGTTGCAAAAAATGTCCCTTAACACAAAGGTAGCTGTGCTAGTGGGCCTGTCAGGTGGATTTGATGGCGGGAAAAGTGAAGTGACAAAAATACCCTCACGTGCAACGCACGTGAGGACTAACTAATGGGTTTAGTTAACGAGCATTCACCAAAATCGGGTTTTTGCAACTACAGTGACGGTTCAAGGGCATAACCCGCAAAAATCTGAAACGTTAAGGACATTTCTCGCAATTTTTTAAAAATAAGGACATTTCTCGCAAAAGTCGCAAAGTTTAGAAACATTTTTTTGCAGTTTACTCTTTAAAGTATTTAGGTAGGACATGATGTAAAGTACATATTTATTTTATGGCTCAAAACTTTTAAAATAAGTTATTTTCTCTCGTTCATAATAAATGTATATCATGGATATTATACACAATTTTAAAAATTCAATGTCAATTACTACGTAACAAGTTAAATCATGAAAGTAAACATTTATTTTCACATAAACTATAATTATAATTCTAATTAAAAGTTGAATATTTGTTATGAGACAAAAAGGGTATTAACCATTATAGGATACTAGCATGGTACCCGCGCAAAGCAGCGAGATACCAGGTATATAGTTTTTGTCGTATCTTGATCCTTTAGCGGTATGTAATGATAGTTGGTATGACGGTTTATAGGTTTGATAGTTCAAAAAAAATAAATGTGTGTTTAAATTCCGTAAAACATATTAATACAAATATAGATTTTCGTAATTATATTCATTTGAACTTAGTAAAAATTGAACGTATATGATAAAATTTAGAACTTTGAAGCTGTATTAATGTAAGTTTGTAATATCCATTTTAATACTAAAATTTAATGTGTCATTAGTGTACATTATAATGCAATTAGTGTAGTGTAGTGATTATATGAATTACTAAATATAGTAACATGTGTAAGCTTAAAAAATTAAGCCTTCTATTTATAAAAGTCCCAAATGCATTATAGATAGTTATAGAATAGATATAGATAGATTTTTTCATCATGTTATAACTGGAATGTTACTTTTGTTTTACAAAAGAGTAAAATAGTGATGACCTTTACATTTATTCAAGAATGAGCCCAATATCCATCTATTTAACGCACAATAATACTCTATTTAACGCATTAGTTTTCCATGCTAAATACTACTCCCTCCGTCCTAATTTTATTGTCACTTATTCCTTTTTTAGATGTCCCAAAATTATTGTCACATACCCAAAATAGAAAGTGAATAGATAGTGGAGTTTGGTAAAGTTTACTATATTACCCTTGGTTGAAATTAATATTGCAAACTTTAAAGAAGTGGTAATTAATTGGTTAAGGGTAAACTTGTCATTTGGCAAAAAAGTAAGAGAGAGAAAGTAGTGATAGTGACATTTTTCTAAAAGAATGTGTTTTTTGTCAGGTGACAATAATTTTGGGACGGAGGGAGTAGACAACAATAAATAATTTAAGTAGCTCATCTACATAACAATCTTAGCCTTGAGATATGAGTCTATGACTACAAGTATGTGACACGGGGTGTAGTAACCGGACCCTCCCTACACATGAGACCCGCCTAATTTTAATAGAATGTATAATTCGACAAAGTAGACAATACAAGCAGCGGCAGCGGTAAAATCAACACACCCTCCCTTCGGTATATCTTCACCCGACACGAGCTTGAGGGAACTAGAACCCATAATGTCATTAATAATAAAACATACATAAGATACGAACAAATAGATAATAATAAATATTGGAAGGTGGCTGCTGATGCAATGATATCGACTGTATCTGAAGTGAAAGACTGGTCACAGTCAGAGCTACTCCTTTTGCTTATAAATACCATCACAAAATCTGCTAACTTCACTTGTCACTCTTTCTTCTTCAAATCAAACACAACAAAACCAACCTAAATACTTCAACCAACATAACTTACTCATGGCTTTTGCACTCAAATCCCTCTCTTTGCTTTTGTGCTTGCTTCTTCTTGTGCTACAACTATCTGGTATCTTTATTTTCTTTATATATTCTCCATTTTTAATTCTTAAAATACTTATTTTATATTTAAAAGGTGTTGTTCCTCTTGCATGCAGATGGCTTCAATGGTGCAGAAAAGACCATCTCTTGTGTTACTTCCTTGAAAGACGTCAATAGCAGAAAGGTATTGTATACTAGCTTGTACATATAAATCTAGCTATGTAACTTTTATTTATGATGTGTATACTTACATGTGTGTATGTTTGTGTAGTTATTGGTGGTGAAAGGTCTTGAAGCAAAAAGAGAAGCAGTTTTCAAGATTGTTGAAGGAAAGAGTACTAAGAAAGTGGAAAATGATGGTTGGGAGCTAAGGGCAGCACCATTGGGTCCAGACCCACTTCACCATCATGGTGCTGACCCAAAGAAGCCAATAACCCCTTGAACTAAAGCCACTTCATGTTGGATAAGATGATCTCTCTTTTTGTGTGTTTGCATGTGAACAGTTAGTTGCATGCTGACTCTTCGGATCAAGTCTTTTGTTAAATTATCTTCTTTTTTTGTATGTATATATGGTACTTAATTAGTAGCTAGTTTAGTAGTAGTAGCATGTTGTGGGAGTATGTTGTGTAATGGTTTTAAGATTTTGGAAGTGTATTTTTGGTATCAAGTAGTACTATATATGTTTAATGTTATGTTTAAAAAATGTTTAATGTTTTGAAGACCAAACATTCTCTAGTATGTAGGTTAAAAGTACATGCAGATTTTGTTTGAAAGCTAGTGATATGATAAACAAAGTGAAATATACACATGTGCTAGATTGAGTCTAGAATCCCATTAACCACGATTTAAATTTGAGCTAGAGTTCGGTCAACTTTGTTAGTAAAATTTATACAACTTTACGATACAAACTAACTCAAGTTTTGTCTAAAAAGGTTAAAAATGACCTCAGTGGTGGAAAATATAAAACCACATATACTTTTGTAAAATGAAAGATGAAGGGTGAAGTCTTTTGTTGACTTTCTGTACTTTGTATAATAAAGTTGGGGAGCAGCATCTTGTGAGAATACCAATGATTTGAAGATTTTGTAAGGGGGACAGTATACAAAACCCCCCCTTATGATGTCACATCAGAGGGTTTTGTACTAAATTCTTTTTGTCTCTCATTTATTTTTAATATAACATAGTTTTTTTGTCAGTTTCTGTTCTATATTTATGACAGTTTTAAACGTTTAACTTATTAAATTTTATATTTTTTGTTCCGCACTTTCAGGTTTATAGTTTTTTGATATAAATAAAATTATAAAAATAAAAATAAAAGGAAAAAAGTAAAGGGGTACCCTTTGTATTTTTGAGAGGTGGGAATAGGCTGTGCTTTTTGTAAGTTTGGTTTTGGTATCAAGTAATACTAGTAATTGTTTGGAGGTTATGTTTGAAAGGGAGTTGGATATGAAAACAAACACCATATGTTAACGTTAAGTCCATAATTTAGAAAACTATTACAAGACTCGATCTAAAACAATTTGGATCTGAGTATATGTTTTGTTGACATTCGCCCTTGAACACAACCTAGTGGAATAATTTTGATTGATTGATTACAATTACATCGTATCTATAAATATCACAAGACAGAATATTCTAGACTCGCGCTTGGGCCCGTTACATAATACTAGCTAACACTCCCCCGCAGTCCGAGCGGCGAAATCGCGAAAGCTCGAACTGGAAATTAAAATCTAATAAACAATAAAGTAAAACTAATAAATAGTTGTTTAAGAAGGCATTCGACAGCAAGCGGAAACACATATTCAAGCAGCACCAGACATAAACACGCAACAAACCGGATAAACCAAAGTATCCGTACCAAACAGGGTAAACCAAAGTATTCTGACCAAATAGGATAAACCAAAGTATCTCTTACGAAACAGGATAAACCAAAGTATCCTGACCAAACGGGATAACCCAAAGTATCTCCTACAACTAAAACAAATGGGATAACCCAAAGTATCCCTACAACTAAAACAAACGGGATAACCCAAAGTATCTCATACAACTAAAACAAAGGAAATTACAACTAAGACTCATGCACTAACATCAAAAGAAAATATGAGAAAACGAAAGTTAGTTTTAAAACTTCAACCCCCAAAGAACCTTCCGAACAAACGGGGCGTGTTTTTCACTAGAAAAACATAAAGATCCACCAAATTATTATTATAATTATTATTTATTTTTTATTTTATTTATTTATTTATTTATTTATTTGAAAGCCAACTACAACAGCCATAACTCATACCCAATAACAATCTGTCCAACACTCTTCAATCACTAAAAACAACTGCAATAATCTCTAACAAATCAACCAACTACTATTATCTCTATTCAAAGATCTTAAAAGATCCAACAAAGACCCATCATCGATCTAGGAAATAACACAAGAACAAACCGAAACCCATTTCGATACACACATACCCGATACTTCTTGACTTAGAAAGATCAAATAAAGTCAAACCAAAGATTGTATTTGTTTGATCTTCTGAGGTTCGTGACTTACAAAACACAAAACCCACAACAAAAACAAACCACAATCATCAAGAAAACGAGACAAATAGCTTGTGACATATGTTTGTGTTCGTGAGGTGGGTTAACGAAATTCAAGAAGAAAGATTGGTTTGATAAGGTGTTAGTGGCTGTGAAGTGAAGTGAGTCTGTAGACGGCCGGAGAAGGAGACGGCTATTTATGGTTTTAGGGTTAGATGTTTTTGGTTTTAGGATCGTATGGCTTCTGATACCATGTAAGTGATAATAGTGAATGATTTTGATTGATTGATTGATTACATTTACATCGTATCTATAAATATCACAAGACAGAATATTCTATACTCGCGCTTGGGCCCATTACATAATACGGGCTAACACTATTGACATTAATTAACTATTAGATCCTAACCAGACAAGTTTAAAAACTCGTTTGTTAAAATGCTATATTCTTTAATGATTTGAGAACATGCCCTTATGATATGATATGAGTCTGTTGTGGATTTATCTCGTATAATGATGCCATATTCTGCAACTGAACTTTTTTTTTTTTTTTTTTTGAATCTGAAATTTCACAAACGTTACACTAAAAGTTTCAATATTAGTGTTTGTCATGATCA
The DNA here is from genome assembly GCA_021014915.2 of Artemisia tridentata subsp. tridentata. Taxonomy (NCBI): domain Eukaryota; kingdom Viridiplantae; phylum Streptophyta; class Magnoliopsida; order Asterales; family Asteraceae; genus Artemisia; species Artemisia tridentata. The sequence goes on along the minus strand of CP139501.1, from coordinate 26,160,051 downwards.
AAAGATTATGGACAGAGAGTATGATGTGAACAAATTAGAGGTTCTTACTGTATCTAGAAGTGCAAACTTTTGTTCATATACCACCTATATACATTAGGAACCTCTAATTTGTTATGGACTGATAATAAATCATACGCCACCTTCAACTTGTTTGACATGTACCACTTTCAGCTATTTATCTTATTCGACTCATTTGACAATTTTGCAAAAAATACAACGCAAATCCACTCTACTGGAAACTGTAGCAAAAGAAAAACACAGTCAACAAGATAAATTCAGACACAAAATCAGCACCTTGCTAATGGTACTTGTTAAAGTTAAGAGTATTCTAAATCTGGACAAACATTCCCTTCCTCTAATGTGGCTATAAACCAACTACGGGATAGTTGAGACACCAGTCACAGAATGAGATAAACAAACATGAAGCAACCTAACTCTGTTTCATTACTAAGTGAAACGTAAAGACTTATCCTACAAGAAAGAAATGGACCTAAACTGCATGCCGACAATCTTATGTACAGCCTCTCCATTTTAGTACTCATGTGAGATACACTCTAGTAAGTATGATGAGCATCGGTCCCGGACCGGACCGGACCGACCAAGACCGAGACCGAATTAGCCCAAAAGCAGAGACCGAGGACCGGACCGAATGTGGTCGGTCCGGTCTCGGTCGGTCCGGTCCAACAAGGCAAAATAGTCGGTTTGTGGTCCGGACCGGACCGGACCGACCAAGACCGAGACCAAATTAGCCCAAAAGCCGAGACCGAGGACCGGACCGAATGTGGTCGGTCCGGTCCGTTCAGGTGGTGCTCAGCCCTAGATCGTATTATATAATCTGAAACAATGAATATATGAATCATACAGGAGGTATATGGAGAACTTCCACATTAACAAGAGAAAAGAGGAATCACATTCTTCAGGTGGAGATGGCCAATCACAACACAACACAACAGGAGGAACCATAATTACAGACTGTCCAGTGTCCAGAGACGTTCATGTCATCGGGAAGCAGGATCTAAAAAATGCACCACTAGGCCGTGACAAGTCACCAAATAAAATACAAAATTTCATTAATTTTAACCTGACTTCACTGCTTCCATTGAAGCAGTCGAAAAAGGGGGGAATATGAGAACGAAGAAACAACAATATAAAAAGATAATTAAGGATATGAAAAAACTGAAGTCCTTATTGAATAAGCAATACTTTGGGTGCTTGGATATGTAATTATCTTATTTATCAGTCTATCGTATTTAAACCTCAATAATCATTTTTAAACTAGTCGTAACAGAACGGATTATCAAATAAGCATTTATATGACGGATAATCAAAGGGTACTCTAGGCATTTGCAGAAATTTATTTAATTTATTACTATCTCCAGGACTCACAAGTTGTCGAGCGCCAACTCCAGAACACTAGTTCATCCAAATAGTATATCTTGCACCATGTTTCGTTACAATTAGTTATATAATTCTGGTTAGTGGATATCACAAAATGAATTCAAATGAACATCCAGAAATCGTACAATTAATGGTTATTGGATATTACATAATCACATACTGAGAGTGAGTATATGGTACTGTATATAAATAACCCTCAATGAACATACATGAAGATGAAACTAGTAGAAGAAATTTTGAAGGCACTAATTAAATTGCCTAAAAGCACGGTTTACCTTTATCCGAGGCCCTACATGAGGATGACTTCAAATCCCGAATCCTGATAGATAAATATGAAACATTAGAATGGAAATAAATGGTTGAAGCATTGTCTACATTACAAAAACACGAACAAAGATGAAGAAGACATATCATGAAGGTGAGCCCCCGTCTGTTTAAGCATGTCAAAAGTCTCCCTAAGTGCATTTTATTTCATACAACATTACAACCTACAAAATCACTTTATTCAAAAGATAAGATTTTGATTGTGATAACTTAGTTTTTTAAAATCATGTTCAGCCCTGTAAATATGCATATAAAATCAGAAGAAAAGATGACAAAACAGTGTCACAAACCTGATATAATCCATTCTGACCAGTACAAAGAAAACGATTTTGACCCGCCCATTTTTGCGCCTCTAAATAGTCTTATTTCATGACATTTGTACACCACTTAATTCCTAAGCCAGCTATCACAAATGCCCAATAACCACATCTAAAACCACTGACAAACCATTAGATTAATATAGCCGCTCACACCATGAGCGGACACAACTAGTTCGTGCGAACCGGAATCGGGTACACACTCTAAACCTGATTTTTTAAAGACTTGGCAAAAGAGTTTTATTGGTTACAAGACACATATAAACAAGGAAAAAAGATTGCCAAGTTCTTTTTGAACCATACACAAGCTTTAGCCATTTTTAGAGACAATTCAAAGTTGGAACTTCTAAAGGTTGCAAAAACCAGATTCGCCTCTCATTACATCTTGTTGAATAGATTAGTGCTTTGTAGAGAGGCCCTTTCTACAACCATTGCAAAAAATTCGTGGAGAGAGTATGCAAAACAAGGTGATGTTGAAACCATTAAAGATGTTGTTGATACCATTAGAGTGTTGGAATATGTGAATCATACAAATACTATAAACACATAAACATCACGAGTATGCGCAGCGGAATAGATCTATAATAACATATAATTAATTAACTAAAATTAAAAGAGATGCGTACCTTTTGGTTTCTAGCAAGAACAAGAAACCTAATCACCAAGAACGAGATAAACCCTATGTTAGGGTTTAACAAGGGATCGACTTTTACAAGTCGAAGAGGGTAAAGTAACACAAGCTAAAGCAAGCTTGTACTCCGTTCTTGTACACACGTATTACTAGCGTCTCAATGTGAAAAGCTAGGTTCATGTATCACAAATAAAACATCACAACACCTAGGGTTTGATGTTCTAGATAATACATGATCGAATCCCACAAGACACATCACAGTGTTCGTCTAATCAAGAATATTAAAAAATAATCTTATATATTCGTCCATATACAATGCATGCACAGTACACAAATTTAATAATTCATGCACATGCATAGTGTATTTTAATCCCTTTATTACTGTTTGTGATATCATGTCAGTGGGGTAGAAAAGCAATTGGAGAGCACCGATTGAAAAGTCAAATCGGTAGGGATTATTAACATTGTGTCGACCGATTATGTGAAGCTATGAGGTGTTTATATACACTCTAAACTTGCTCTCCAAGTTTGAGTCAAACACCTCCTCAAGTTCTAAAAATCGACACTCAACCCCCTCCACTTTTCTTGTTCGACCATATAAATATTTGTGATTTAATAATTAGTCATAAATCATTATATTAATTATTAATACATTGAGACTCATACGTAATGTGTGCAATCCCGAAGTCTCGTGTTCGAAACCGGACATAAAAATATTAATTTATATCCACAAACTCTAACAGCTCCCACTTGGATATTCATTAATATCGTAATGACATGGGCTAGTCTAGCTTAACAGATCCCAATGCCCCCAGATCGAACCGAGTATGGTTTTCCTGGAAAAACCACGTGATGATATTATCATCATACTTATCCATTTGTTTCTAATACCGCGTTAATATGGATATGGATCTTAGTTATTCCATAATTAACTATTCTGTTTCTCGTTATTAATAATTGATCAAGATTACCAAAACATCTGAACGTCTTCCAGATAGACTTTGGGTACGGCCGTACAAACATCTTGTCAATCCTACGAGGGGCCCAGCAGTATTATACTTCAAAACAAATTTGAAGGAACAAATCCTTTATTGACTACGAGCGTGACCCTCGAACTTTGCATCACCTCCGAAAATAGCCCTTATAACTACCTTTTACGGATAGCGTTAGACTACCTTACAGAAAATGAGCTACATCCTTGGCAGTCACCTGGTATCTCAAGTCTGAGGATAAATATTCATGATTTACTTAATGACGACGATCCATAAAGTATAATCATGTAGTTGGGATAAGTCCTATATTCAATTTATCCAATATTGAATATCATGTGATATTGGTTTCTTAACCTTACAGTACATTCTACCAATCCTCACATTTGTCTTAGTTCAATAATATTCCCATATTATTGATTGACAACGGACCATTTAGAATAACATAAGTTATTCACGGATTTAAACATGCAAATACAGGATACAATATTATAAATGAGAATAAACGTTATCCACACTTTATTTCATTAAAATAATATTGCTTTAATATCCCTTATCCAAATACTAACTAGATCAATGCATGACAATTCTCATTAGTGAATTATGCCACAAGTCATGTTCCACATACTTGCTGACAAGGCATAAATCAACTAATGTTGATCTATCAGAATTTTGAGAATACTTTATTTCATATAATGAAATTCTTGTATGTGTGCTTTCATCTATCTAGATATTGACACATACTTCATAGATTGCGTGACATCCTCATGCACGAATTTATGACAATTAAACTACCAAATCTTTGTAGTTAAAGTATTCTAATTCTTTATGTATAATGCAACTATGCTCATATTGAGCACAACTAGTATACATGGTCTCCTAATAAGGATGAGCTCCCACCATGACTAGTATTGAGTGTCATCTCAATCTTACCAGCATTATTGTAAAACAACAATATGCTCTTTTAAAGTTCCGTAAACTTTATTATTCATCGTGTAATGTTTGACATCTACAAATCTTACAAGATTTGTCATCTATATCAACATCTTGCCATATGGTTCATATTTAGAATTTTGGAGCAAATCCAGGCTGAGGATGTAAATTCTAAACCATATCCATTACACTTAGCTATCTAATAATTTTCAATTAGATACTAATGTTGTCAATCATCTTTCATTCAAGCATGATACAACAAGCAACATGATGTACATGAATAATCCTTTTGCCAACCTTAGATTCATTCATGTCATATCTTTCCAAAGATATGTATCTATCTATCCATACTAATAGATTATCATGTTCTTTTAGAATCAGTTATGTTACCGCTTATGTTTATAACAATAAACATATATTCCAAGGTTTTATTTTCTAAATATCCATGTGAAGTTGCATTCCAAACTAAAACTTAACATATAAATGTTAACGTCAATGGAATGTTACTTCCTATATGTTATACAACATATATAAGAAATAAGAAAATAAATACATCACTCCCACTAGCTTTCAGGAATATTAAGAAATACCTTATTTTAATTATAAATCAAAACTAGATTTAATAACTAAAATTAATTATATCTTCTAGATGCATGCATTAATCCATTTACAAATGATTTGCACTTTGTATACTTCTAAAGATTATTTGAATTCAAACACTCCTTTCAATTACTTTTCGTCCTCGCTCAAGTAATTAATCAAGAAAGAGTTTTGATATTCCATTTGTTAATTTCATATAAATGAAACTAATAATGATAATCATAATCTTTATACATTTAATGTGTTTAGAAAGAATCTCAATCACATTTAATTGCTTAAGTGTGATTGATAATCTTTTCACATATTAAATATGTATACAAATTTGTCCATTATGATTTCTACACAAGAATTTAAATCTCTAGGATTTTCATTTCCTTTGTAGAAATTCATTTCCATTCTATAGTGTTACTATAGAGTTTAAGATCAACTACGTTTCCAACTAGTTATCTTTCTTGGACTGCATCTAATTATTCATAGTATGAGTAATTTGCCAAATAACATTTGCAATTTATTAACAGGCATATCACGATCCTGTAACTCATAACCCTCAACATATTCTACAAATATTTGAGATACCCTTGCGGATCTATGAATAAGAATTCCATCATCTTGAGATTTAACACTAACATGTTAAATCCTCATTATGATTTTGCTAGTGTATTTAGAAGATCATGTACCTTGTAATTCTATCTTATCAAGATAAAACTCTCACTTGCTTTTTACAATTTATAGCTTATCTATAAATTCTTAGCAAATAGAGCAACACAAACTTGTTCTCTATTGGGACTTTACAAATACATATTGATAGTTCCTAACATTAATTTGTTAATAACCTACTCATCAAGTAGTCTAACAAATTCTGAACTTCAATATTAAGACACAATGTGATTCAACACATTCCATGATAAATGGTGTCTTATTAATCTTCTAGGTTGGAGTCTCATTGAGTATATCCAATTCATACTCAATTTTCTAACCTTGATATCTTTAGGAAGAAGATATAGTCATCTTAATCAAACAATATATCAAGAGTTTGATTCTCCTAACTGAACATACCATAAACAATATGTATTTCATTAGGATTAATATTGTAAATCATTCTTACAATATATAAGATAAATATATATCGTTTTGGCTTACCTATTTACCAACTAAATCACTTTAATGGTACAATAGATTTTTCAAGCCTATTGCATGCTTTATAACATAAGTGCCTTATTATCAAATCACTTCATGTCTATGTCTTACCAAGAAGACATAACTATTATAATCCCAATTTACGTTATAAGTCATTAATCAACTCAATGACTTCTTGTATATGTCTTAATTAAAAACATAACAAGATAACGTCTTACTTTAGTATAAGTCTTACGGTAATCAAAAGACTTCATATTCATATCTACAATACAAACATATATAACTAAAGTAATCATGAACACCACAATTTGGTTTCAATGATATTTCAAGTTAATTTGTTACTTCATGTATTTATGTCATTCCAAGAATACATAAACATTCAAATTATGAAGTAGTATAAGGTTACTTCATTTATTTATGTCATTTCAACAATACATAAATATTTACATTTTGAAGTAGTCTTATTATCATATCGACACTTGTTCTAATACTTATCTAATTATAGAAACTTGTAAATTAACATAGTTTCATCACATCAGCTGAGGCTGCAATGATGAAAGTATGTAGTTTATCTTGTTATTAATATCTAGTAATGAAAGTAGATATTAACTCCAAGTGTTCTATTATTAGAATGTGTATAAAACACATTAGAACATTAATCTCTTACCTCACAGTCAAGAGAAACATTTTAAATCATATTTCTTTATGTTGTTGCTTGCACACAATAAGATTTCTCCCACTTGTGCATGGAACAACATCACGTATCAGATAAACAACGCGTCAATAGTTTGCTTATTTGATCAATATGATTTGTGTCATAGATATAAGTAGATATAGAATCACCTCGTCTAGTAAGGAAACGTACACGACTATCCTTAATACCACAAGTGTCTATAATTGGAAAGTAATCATCTCAAGAGATACTAGAGATAATCTTGGTTGCTATCAAGATATCAAGACTTGTAGCTCCCACTGAATTTAAAGATCACTGCATGAACTCATTATTCAGTAATTACAGCACAATGCTCCCACTAGATTTGACAACATTGTAAGTGTTGCATCACCAGTAAAAGCAAATAGCGTGCTGTTTACTTTCCTACACCTTTGATGAATCCCTTACGTAACGTTACTAAGGTACTTCAAAGAATGTATTCTACTTTTCAATGATGGAATATCCATCAATGCAATTAACTTGAAAGAATTGGGTATGCAATTTCTTCCTTAGTTAGGTCTACCATCCCTATCATGGTATGTAGCACCTTTAAATGGTTAAAGCATAATAACTAGATTAAATATTCTAGTTTGCCTTTTACCACTTTTACGGTAATTAGTCTAGCTTCTAATTTTAATAACTCCTAACCATGCAATTTCTTAAGAAATTCGCCATGAGCTATTTCTTAGAATATAGACAATTCTAATTATCCTATTATACCTTTCTCATTCATGAAAAGGAATAGGATTAAGTCTTACTCTTCACACGGAAAGTAGACTAGGTTTATTCTTTTCAGTAAAAATTGACTCTCTCCAAAACCCCTACGGGTGTAGATCAATTTATTACTAAAAGAAAACCTCACGTTTACGGTTTTAACGTTGCATTAAATACATTAAAAGAATTTTCAAAATTCAATTTTTAGTATTTTAGATAATAAATTTTCAAGAAAATTAAACACCCATGGTAAAAAAAATAACCATTTAATTTTCATTGAAAACTAGTGTTGGGAATAAAATGATCAAAGTCAAAGAGCCTGCCAATGATGAGAAGAGCCTGCTAGTTGATTTTGTAGTGTACGAAGATGTTCTACCAGTACCTTCTGGGTAGAAGGTACTGCTAGCTAATGAAGAGCCTGCCAAGCTTCTGTCAAGTCGATTAGATATTTTGTAATAGATATTTAGTTGAATTATTAGTCTTTGTACATTGTTATACGTTATGTAGAAGTAGAATAGTCTTCTGTGGTGACAGAAGAATATATCAGAGTGTACATGGGTAGTTGTATTTAATTGTAGGCGCCATAATAGTCAAAGTATAGTATTATATTCATCTACTTGACAACATGTAATAAGATATCCTTATCTTATAAAAGGATATCTTAGTCACTTCTTCATGCATGCATCTTACACAACCAATAACCACAAACCAAACTATCTCTCAAGTAACTTAGTTACTTCGAATCACAAATCCTTTAACAGTCTTAGATTCAAGATTACTTTGTAATCCTGGTGATATTTAGATCATCCGTATTATTTCATCAATAATATTGAATCGTTTTGTGTTAACCAAAGTTGTGATTATTTGTTCATTACATTCTCTCATTTACTCAAACTCACCACCTTGTGTTCTTTTAAAGTGTGTTGTAGTAGATTCCGCATGCTAAACACATTCAATACATAAATATCTCAATTGAACTATAACCAAAACGTTCCACAAGTGGTATCAGAGCCAGGCTTGATATTTACTAATTTAAAAGAAAAATGGATGTTGAACATATTCAGACAAATGTTGCAGCTAAACTTCCATTACTGAAACAAAATGAGTTTGAAATGTGGCGACTCAGGGTTGAACAATACTTTCAAGTGCAGGATTATGCACTTTGGGAGATTATTGAACAAGGCAATTCATTTAAACCCCAAACCACCACAACAACAGTAAATGATGCTCTTGTAACAACAATACAAACCCAACCATCGAATGCAGATGAAAGAATTCAGAAGAAAAATGATCTCAAGGCAAGGAGTATGTTACTGATGACTATTCCAAATGATCAACTTCTGATTTTTAACAAATACAAAGATGCCAAAACCCTCTTTGAAGCTATTATGGCTAGGTTTGGTGGTAATGATGCTACCAAGAAAACACAGAAAACCCTTCTCAAACAACAATTTGAGAACTTCACAGCCACAACCAATGAGTCTTTGGACAATATGTTCAATAGACTTCAGAAGCTTGCAAGTCAGTTAGCCATCCATGAAGTGATGATAACTCAAGAAGACCTAAACTCTAAATTTCTTAGGAGTTTACCTTCAGAATGGTCTATGCATGTTATTGTATGGAAGAACAAGTCAGATATTGACCAGATGAGTCTCAATGATCTCTACAACAATTTCAAGATTGTAGAACATGAAGTCAAGAAGACTACTGGGTCAAGCTCAGGAAATATGGCATTTGTTTCATCCCCAAACATCTCAAAGGTTGATCATGAAGACAAAGGTGGCAGAGAAGAAGGTACTGCTAACACAACCTTTGGTACTGCTAGCACTTCTAGTAGCACCAAGTCCATTTTGGATGAAACAATTGGGTGTGCTTTTCTTACATCTCAACACAATGGGTCTGTATTAACATTTGAAGACCTTCAAGAGATTCATCCTGATGATCTTGAAGTAATGGACCTAAAGTGGCAACTTTCACTTTTAAGCATTAGAGCCAAGCAGTTGATGATGAGGACTGGCAAAAAGATACTGATAGATGGAAGTGAGCCGGCTGGCTATGATAAGTCAAAGGTGGAGTGTTACAACTGTCACATGAAAGGTCACTACTCTAGAGAGTGTAGAAGACCTAAGAGGCAAGATGACAGAGGTAGAGGGTTTGACAACAGAAACCAAGGAAGCTTTGAGAAGAAAGGAAGCTTTGAAAGCAAGAGTAAGGTTGTTGAAGTTGCTGAGCCAAAAGCAATGGTTGCTATAGATGGCATGGGTTTTGACTGGAGTTTCATGGGTGAAGATGAGTCAACTTCTGATGAATTGGCTTTGATGGCATTCTCCACCCCTGAGGTACAAATTATCAAATGTCCTAATGATTGTGAATCTTTTAAAGAATTAAAAATCATAAGTAAAGCTTATGATACAGAAGTATTAGAACATAGAAAAACCATTCAAACCTTATTTGACCATAAGTGTGGTATGTCCAAGCTAGAAAAACAAATCACTCACTATAGAGAAAATGAACTTACCTTTACTGATGCTAAAAATGCTCTTCAAAGACAAATATTTTTGAAAGATAGAGAAATAGAAATGGTAAGGACTGAGTGCACTAAAGTGACATTAGCTAGAGACAATATTCAACTGACTGTTACAAAATTGGAAAATGCTTCTGAGTGTACTAAGAGCATAGTTGAGAATCAGTTGAATAAGAGAATAAAATCAGGGATAGGATATAATAATTGTCCACCACCTTATAGAGGAATTCCTTGTCCACAAGGTAGTGATCTTGCTGCATCAGGTTTACATGAATTTGTTGCAAAACCATTAGCTAAACCTGTAATGATAGGTGAACCTTCTGAGAGTGCTAAGAATGTCTCACTCTCCAAGGTGCTCACTGAGAAGAGACCAGATGTCCTAATTATTGAGGATTGGGTATCTGATGATGATGAAGATGAGACTATTTCTATTAAAGGAATCAAAGTAGGACCATCCAGTCCTAAGAAAGTAGAAGTTAAAGCTAAAGCCAAAACTGTTTTGAAGACAGTTGAAAGTTGTAAAAAATGTAATAACAAACCTAGGGGAAGCCAAAGAAATTGGAACAACCTTAAATCACAACAATTAGGTGATGACTTTGTTATGTTTAATAAAGCTTGTTATTATTGTGGTAGCTTTAATCATCTTCATGCTTATTGTAATAAATGGGTTTCTGGGAGTAAATCAAAAGCTAAAACAAATGTTACTCAACCCAGAAAAAGTTTTGTTAAGTCTAACACTACAAAAGATAATCATACTGTTAGACAACATAAGCCTGTTATTACAAAATCAACTGAAAAGGGTACAAGAAACACTTTCAAAAGTGTACCAAAAGTTGAGAAGAATCCTATTCAAAAGATAAATGTGGTCAAAACAAAAGTTTGGAGTCCAAAAACCAAAGGTCCTGCTAGACCAAAAGGTCCTGCTAGACCACATGGTACTGCCAAAATTGGTATTGCCAAAATTGGTACTGATAGACCAAAGACCACACAATGGATTAGAAGGGAAAGTGCTGTTAAGGCCTCAGCATGTTGGATTTGGAAACCAATCCAATCAAAAGGTGCATCAACAATCCTGAAAAGGTTTGACTTCATTGATGCAAGAGGCAAACCCAAGTCTGTCATGGCTTGGGTACCCCAAGGAAACTAATATGTTTATTCATGTGCAGGAACATTCAACTGATAGTGAAGATCAAGGGTATGTTGATAGTGGGTGTTCCAGGCACATGACAGGCAACATGTCATTCCTCTCAGATTTCAAAACATTTGATGGAGGATATGTTACCTTTGGGGGAGGAATTAAAGGAAAGATTACTGGTAAAGGTACTATTAAAACCAGTAAAATAGATTTTGAAAATGTGTATTTTGTGAAAGAACTTCAGTTTAATCTTCTTAGTGTCTCACAAATGTGTGACAAAAAGAACAATGTTCTATTTACTGACAATGGATGTATGGTTCTTTCTTCTGATTTTAAGATGCCTGATGAAAGTCAGATCCTTCTTAAAATTCCAAAAAGGAACAATATGTATAGTGTCAATTTAAAGAACATTGATCCCAAAGAAGGTTTAACTTGTTTGGTAGCAAAGGCCTCATTGGATGAATCTATGCTTTGGCATAGAAGGCTTGGTCATGTAAACTTTAAAACAATCAACACTATTGCAAAATATGATTTAGTAAGAGGTTTACCCAATAAGATTTTCCAAAACGACCAAACTTGTGTTGACTGTCTAAAAGGCAAACAACATAGAGCCTCTTGTAAGCCCAAGACCCAAAACTCTATTACTCAGGCTTTACATATGCTTCATATGGATCTCTTTGGTCCTACTAATGTGTGCAGCTTGAATGGAAAGAAATATTGTCTGGTTGTTACTGATGACTATAGCAGATTTTCATGGGTTTTCTTCTTAAGATCCAAACATGAAACTAGTGAGACACTTAAAACCTATATCACTGAGGTAGAAAACCAATCTGATAAGAAGGTTAAGGTCATCAGATGTGACAATGGGACAGAGTTCAAGAATAGAGTTATGGATGACTTTTGCAGGGAAAAAGGCATAAAAAGAGAGTTTAGTGTAGCTAGAACACCTCAGCAAAATGGAGTAGCAGAAAGAAAGAATAGAACACTTATAGAGGCTGCTAGAACTATGTTAGTAGACTCTAAGTTGCCTATTTCATTTTGGGCTGAAGCAGTTGGTACTGCTTGTTATGTACAAAACAGGGTTCTTGTGACAAAACCACATAGAAAAACACCTTATGAACTTTTCTTTGGTAGAAAACCATCTTTAAGTTTTATGAGACCTTTTGGTTGTCAGGTTACTATTCTCAATACCAAAGATCATTTAGGCAAATTTGATGGAAAAGCAGATGTTGGCTTTTTGATAGGGTATTCCTTGCAGAGTAAGGCCTATAGAGTGTTTAACACTTGCACTAGGCTAGTAGAAGAGAATCTTCACATAGAGTTTCAAGAGAAACTAGCAAATGTGAAAGGAGTTGGACCAGATTGGATGTTTGATGTTGATAGGCTCTCAGAATCTATGAATTATGTGCCTGTTACAGGTACAAATGCTAATGAAAATGCAGGTTCTGAAGATAATGTTGAAATTCCTAAAAATCAAGATTTCATCTGGATGCCAATTTGGAAAAGTATGGATCTATCTTCAAATGAAGAAGGACCTTCAAACACAACAAAAGAAGGCAATGAAGAAGATCAAGGAACTCAGAATCAAGAGAATCAAGAGAGTGGTGCTAATGACAATGGTACTGCCAGTTCTTCAGATGGTCCTGCTAGTACAAGTATTGGTACTGCTGAGCCATTGAATGTTCAAATAGATGATTCTTTTCAAGAAGAAGTTGGGATTAGCAATCTTCCAACTACATATGAAGTTCCTAAAACACCAAACACTAGAATTCTCAAAGATCACTCAACTAATGATGTGATTGGAAGCATAACTTCTGGTGTTAGAACAAGATCTCAAGTTGGTTTATCTCAAGTCTTATCCTCAGATGAAGAAGGGTTAATCTCCTCTCTTTATGAAGAAAAGAATAATGATAGTTCCAATATATGCCTGTTTTCATGTTTTCTATCTCAGGCTGAACCCAAAAACATAAACAAAGCTTTAGATGATGCAAGTTGGGTGGAAGCTATGCAAGAAGAGCTTCTCCAATTCAAGATTCAGAAGGTTTGGATATTGGTTGATTTACCCAGAGGTCATAGGGCAATTGGAACCAAATGGGTGTTCAGAAACAAGAAGGATGAAAGGGGTATAGTAATCAGGAACAAGGCTAGATTGGTAGCACAAGGATATACTCAAGAGGAAGGGGTAGATTATGAAGAAGTGTTTGCTCCAGTTGCAAGACTTGAAGCAATTAGGCTTTTCTTAGCCTATGCTTCATTCATAGGCTTCACTGTCTATCAAATGGATGTTAAGAGTGCATTTTTGTATGGTGAAATTGAAGAACCAGTATATGTATCTCAACCTCCAGGCTTCATTGATGCTGAGTATCCAGATAAAGTTTACAAAGTTACCAAGGCTTTGTATGGCCTACATCAAGCTCCAAGGGCATGGTATGAAACATTGGCTTGTTTTCTACTAGAAAGTGGATTCCAAAGAGGCAGGATTGATCCAACTTTGTTCATCAAAAGGACAAAGAAAGACATCTTGTTAGTGCAGATTTATGTTGATGACATAATCTTTGGATCAACAAACCAAGGCTTGTGTGTAGAATTTGAAAAACTTATGCACAGTAAGTTTGAGATGAGTTCCATGGGGGAACTTACTTTCTTTTTAGGTCTCCAAGTGAAACAATCCAAAGAAGGCATATTTATCAGCCAAGATAAGTATGTAGCAGAGATCCTAAGAAAATTCAATTTTGCTGATTCTAAGGTTGCAAGTACACCAATGGATCCAGACAAAGGGCTAATCAAAGATGCTGATGGAGAAGATATGGATTTGCACAATTATAGATCAATGATTGGGTCTTTGATGTATCTTACATCATCAAGACCAGATATCATGTTCTCAGTATGTGTATGTGCAAGGTTTCAAATACATCCCAAGATCTCTCATCTCACAGCAGTCAAAAGAATCTTTAGATATCTTAAGGGTCAACCTAGGTTGGGTCTTTGGTATCCAAGGGAATCATCTTTTGAATTGGTGGCTTATTCGGATAGTGACTATGCTGGTGCAACACTAGACAGAAAATCCACAACTGGTGGATGTCAATTTCTTGGTTGCAGACTAATCTCCTGGCAATGCAAGAAACAAACAATGGTGGCAAACTCTACAACTGAAGCAGAATATGTTGCTGGTGCAAGTTGTTGTGGGCAAGTTCTTTGGATCCAAAATCAAATGCTTGACTATGGGTACAATTTTCTTAACACCATTATTTATATTGACAATAGCAGTACTATTTGTATCATTAAAAACCCAGTTCAACACTCAAAAACAAAACATATTGAAATCAGACACCATTTCATAAGGGATTGCAATGAGAAAAGGTTAATTCAAGTAGTTAAAATTGATTCTGAAAAGAATTATGCAGACCTTCTCACCAAAGCTTTTGATTTAGGTAGATTCAAATATCTTGTAGGAGGTATTGGAATGATAAATCTTTGAAAATCATATGTTTTTGTTCATAAAATTAACTGGTATTGCATTTTTAACATGGTACTGCTAGTTAGTCAAAAGGTCCTGTTAGTTCATAATTGGTCCTGCTGATACAAAATTGCTATGTTTTGTTCATTTAAGACTTGAATATTTAAAATGTTATAGATCAAGTGTTCTACACTTTGTTCTTTTGGTTTGCAACTAACACATTTCAGGTTGATAACAAAACAAGAGTTCTTTCAAACAAAAGGGGCAACAAAAGTTTTATTCATTTCAGGAGAAATAACAATCTCAGGGGAGGAATTAATAGCCCAGAATGGAAGAAAGACCAATTTATGAAAAGACAAGAGCATACAAGATGATGCAGAGTTGAAAAAGAGATAGTTAGATCACATATCTAGAAGGGATGAAGCATTTCTCAAGGAGAAAGTTCTATCTAGATCAAACTAAGAAATGTTTTCAACTCAAAGGCATGCTATTAGATGATTTCACTTGTTGAGCCAATCATCCAAGATACACAGCATCAATGCCTGATTCAAATTTCCTCCATCCAAGGAAATTGCACCATCTTTTGGGCCATCATGGCTTTTGGTATTCAGCTCACCTAGTTTTTACAAACTTAAGAGTTGGCTAGTCCATAAGCAAACGGCTTTTGGTAAAGACAAATCAAATCCGTTGATGGTTGATAGTTTACCAAAAACTATATGGTTGTTAACTAACCATACTTAATTGTAAATAGTTAACTAGTCCTTAAGCAAACGGCTTTTGGTAAAGACAACTCAAATCCGTTGATAGCTGGTAGTTTGCTAAAAACTATAAGGGATTTTTTTTAAAACTTTCAAAGGTACTGCTAGTACAAAATTGGTACTGCTAGAGTACAAAGGTACTGCTAGATAGCCGTTGAGCCTGTCAGAAAAAGTTTTAGCCTTTAGGCCTGGTAGTTAAAATTAGCCGTTGGGGTAGTTATGTAAATTACTGATGATTATATTATATTATATTTCACATATAAAAGATCTTTTTAACCGCCTTTTCAATTTCTTTTTATAATCTTTATTATTGTCGGTTAAAAGTAATTCTCTCATATCTTCTTTCATCAGTCATTATCATAATTCACATACATCTTTCATCTTCTACCAGTACTATCAATCAATCCCACCATCATATTCAAAATTTTCATTATGGCTTCCACAATTGATCTAAACTTTGTTCAACGTCACAATCAGTTAGCATTTTTGGAGAAGTCAGAGGATAATGCCTCATTTCATCAAGTAGTGGACTTTTTAAACAACTCCTACATCAGGTTTGCTTTGCTAGTCAATCCCACTATTTATGAAAATCAAATTTTACAATTTTGGGAATCTGCTAAAATTAAAACTTCTGAAAATGGGGAACAAAGAATAAAAGCCAAAGTGGATGGTAAACATTTGACTCTTACTGAGTCATCCATAAGAAGACATCTTCATTTGGATGATTCTGATGGTATTAGTCAGTTACCAGATACTGAAATTTTTGAAAATTTAACAAGAATGGGGTATCATGCTGAGTTCAACAAACTCACTTTTCTGAAAAAGCATCTTACTCCACAATGGAGATTTTTGATTCACACAATCCTTCACTGTTTGAGCCAGAAGAAAACCTCTTGGGAGCAATTTAGTGGCAACATGGCCTCTGCTCTCATTTGCTTAGCTACAAACAGAAAATACAATTTTTCTAAATATATTTTTGAAGGATTGATAAACAATGTGGATAGTAAAACAAAATTTTTGATGTATCCAAGATTCATTGGATGCATCATTGGAAAATTACAACATGTGTTGCTTCCCACAGACTCAGTTTATGAAACACCAAAACTTTCTCAAAAAGTATTTTCAAATATGAGAATTGGTTTTAGAGGGGAGGAAGTTCCACTTTTTGATGAAATGGTACCACAACATCCAGAAGAACCAACACCATCTGCTGATACACCATCATCCAGTTCTTCACATGGTTTCATTTCACAAACACATCAAAAATCACCAACACCATCTCCAGTACCATCAGCAACACCACCACCATCCCCACATCATATATCACAAACCCAATCACCTCAGACAATGCAAGAGTTGAAAGACAAGGTGAAGTTCTTAGAGAAAGCTCTTAAACGTCAAAATGAAAGGTTTTCTAAGATCAACATCAAATTGGTTAAGAGGGTTAAGAGATTGGAGGGTGAAGTGAAGAAGTTAAAAGGTAAAAAGTCTGCAAAGGTTGTTTTATCTAGTTCTTCACAGTCAGATGCTGATAGGATAGATCACTCTTCCAAAAAGGGGAGGAAGGATATGTCTGAAGATGAGGAGAAGAAGAGGAGGAACAGGCTCAATTTGAATTCCATGATGGAACTCAAGTTTATGATGAAGAGCCTGTTGGAGCAGGGCAAGAGCCTGCTAGGGCAGAAGAAGAGTCTGCTAGGAGAGAAAGGCTATTGGCTATGGGATATAAAGGATCTGCTGAGAGAGTGTACAAGAGAAAGAGGATTTTAGTTGCTGATGAGCAATCCTCTGCTCCAACACAAGATAAAACTCCAAAGGATAAGGGCAAAGGTATTCTAATTGAAGATGAGCCAAAGTCCAAGAAGTTGAAAAGATCTCAGCAAATTCAGATGTCTTTAGGAGAAGAAGAGGCCAAAAGAGTTCAAGAAGAAGAGCTAAAAGCTAGAGAAGCTTCAAGAATGCTTGAAGAAATGAAAGAGCAGAAAGAAGCTGAAGAAGCTGCTCAAGCTCTTCTTGATACTCAAATTGCTCAAGAGACCTTTGATGCACAGATGTTATGGATTATCAACAATGATCCAATTGTGAAAGGTCATGCAGCAAATATAGTAAATGACAAGACACTCAATTCTGATGAGAAGACTGAAGCACTTGAATCTTTCATCAACAAGAAATACAAAGAAGCAGCTTTGGCTGACATTTTTGAGAAGATGAAGGAAAGTCAGAAGAGAGGTTTTAAAGTGGGCAAAACTAACAAAGATCAAACAATCTTTATGAAGAAATTTTTGAAGAATCAGGCAAATTGGACTGATTATCAACTTAAGAAGAAATCTGCTGATGAAATCTTCTTTTTATATCTTCAAGCCTACAAGAATCTTTACTATAATGTTCCATCTGATGTACACCCCTCAAAGAAGAAGGAAGAAGCTCAGAAGAAAGAAGTAGCAAAATTGGATCAAGGGCAAGTAAGTAAAATGTTGATTACTTTACCTACAATCATTCATGCTGATCCAATTAGGTCTAGACACCCTATAATTGATTGGGAAATACACCATGATAGATTTGGTAAGTCATGGAAAATATTAAGGGTTGGGGGACAGTCTGCTATCTTCAAGAATTTTGAAAATTTAGTTAGAGCATCTGATAGAGCAGATTTGGAAGAATTGTGGAATCTAGTGCAGATTAGGTTAGCCACAAATTCTAGTACAGATGCTAAGGAACAAGAGCTTTGGGTGGAATTCAATAGGATGTTCGATCCTGATCCCAAAGATGTTCATTGGAAATTTCCCTATTATGATCCTTCAACAACTTGGGAATTTCTAAGTCATAGCCATACTCATCATCTTTTCACACAGAATGGGATAGAACTTTTTATGTTAGCTGAGAAAGAGTATCCTCTTAGCTATGAAGTGCTTAAAGCTATGATCTCCAAGAGATTAAGGTGTGACAAGGATGAAGAAAACTCAGAGATTGTTCAGAGTCTGCTAAGAAGCATATCTGAGCAATATGAAAGAAAAAGGAAGGATAGAAAGTAAGGTTTTTGGAAGAGTTCTCAAATCCTCAAGGTATGTATTTTATTCATCAGAAACTTGTGTATTTTAATGGAAATAACAAGTTTAGGGGAGGATTGTTGGGAATAAAATGATCAAAGTCAAAGAGCCTGCCAATGATGAGAAGAGCCTGCTAGTTGATTTTGTAGTGTACGAAGATGTTCTACCAGTACCTTCTGGGTAGAAGGTACTGCTAGCTAATGAAGAGCCTGCCAAGCTTCTGTCAAGTCGATTAGATATTTTGTAATAGATATTTAGTTGAATTATTAGTCTTTGTACATTGTTATACGTTATGTAGAAGTAGAATAGTCTTCTGTGGTGACAGAAGAATATATCAGAGTGTACATGGGTAGTTGTATTTAATTGTAGGCGCCATAATAGTCAAAGTATAGTATTATATTCATCTACTTGACAACATGTAATAAGATATCCTTATCTTATAAAAGGATATCTTAGTCACTTCTTCATGCATGCATCTTACACAACCAATAACCACAAACCAAACTATCTCTCAAGTAACTTAGTTACTTCGAATCACAAATCCTTTAACAGTCTTAGATTCAAGATTACTTTGTAATCCTGGTGATATTTAGATCATCCGTATTATTTCATCAATAATATTGAATCGTTTTGTGTTAACCAAAGTTGTGATTATTTGTTCATTACATTCTCTCATTTACTCAAACTCACCACCTTGTGTTCTTTTAAAGTGTGTTGTAGTAGATTCCGCATGCTAAACACATTCAATACATAAATATCTCAATTGAACTATAACCAAAACGTTCCACAACTAGGATCCAAATTGACGTCGTTTCATCACATCAGCTTTGGCTGCTAGCAATGAAAGTACTCAATAAGGTAGAGCTGCACTCAATTGCCAATATCCGATTGCAATTCCTAAAATCATGGGACTTACATTATATTGCCAACATCAGTTGCAAAATGTAAACATGTTTCATCCCCAAATCTTTATGCCTTGACGCCGTTCCATCACATTCAGCTTTGGCTGCTAATGATGAAAGTGCTCAATTAAGTTAACCAACTTAAGAAACTGTAAATTGACGTCGTTTCATCACATTCAGCTTTGGCTGCTAGTGATGAAAGTACTCAATTTACCCTTAGACAGCCACCTTTGAACATCATCATCATCCAGCTTTGGCTGCTAGTGATGTAGGGGTAACCTTAGGTGTTCCTTTTTGTAGTTGGGTGACATATTACTTAAATTTAAGGGTATAAATTTTTTGATGTGTAATCAAAAAAATATGTACAAAGATGTCATGCATTCATCTTTGTATCATATGTTTTCTACAAAAACTTAGTTTACTCATTCGTAAGCTCAAATCATCAAAGTTTTTAATTGAGGCGTTGAGCAAATTACAACTTTGCCTTAAGATGCTTCGTATGTATCATGGTGTACTTGGTAAGTCTATTATTGACGCACAGGCGAGCGGAGGAGCAAACGTTCACCCTAAGGTGATTAAAAACGCGCCCCTTTCGGATGACAATTTAATGTCAAGCCTCCTTATACCCACTTTATAGTTTGTCAATAATAGGTCCGCCGCTTCGACCACTTAGTACAGTCGCATCAATCAACTAAAACTTATGATTTTCTTGCTTAAAACAATTTTATGTAGTAAATTATTAATTGCTAGTCTCGCCTGGGAGCAAATTACCGTGCGAAGCGAACCACTGTCGGCACATAAGACTGGGCAATTAAATGGTTTACTACAAAGGTTTCATAGTTATTAGGTTCATTTATTTTTATTTGAAAAATTACCCTCTTTGTTGTTACAATCCATCATAATTAAACACACAAAGAACAAGTAATTAATAAAAAAATAAATAAACACTCAATAACACATATATGATCATTAACAATATCATATAGTCACATGCAAACCTTTTTGATAAATCCTATTAATTATCTATGTGAATTTTAATGTATCTAATCAATAAAACTCCCATTGGTTTTCGAGCTCATTGTACCCAATGGACCACAGACGCCAAATAAATTTGGCCGCGTAAGTTTTGATCAATTAGAAACAACATTGCACATAACCAATTTTAATTAATATATTAGGGTCTTCCCTAATTTAAGATTTATCTTAAAATCATGTAGCAATTAAATCAACACACATTCCATGACAAAATATGCAAGATTTTGTCATGGATCCCATATAGCACTTAAAATCATGTAACACATATTTACAAGCCTATATAGTACGCAATCTAATAATTAATAACATCACATAAGGTATTCATTAATTATTCCCTAAAAATTGCATGCAAATCTAGGGTTTTCTACAAGTTTTAATCAAAAACTAAAACCCTAAAAAATAAATAATGGGTGTCGACCCAATTTTTACGAATTAGGGTTTATAAAATAAAAACCCTAGCTAAACATTGCATGTATCTATAAAAATTCAATTTTTAAGATTTTTAGTAATTAATTACATGTTAAAAAAGCGGCTCATGATGCCACTGTTGGAATATGTGAATCATACAAATACTATAGACACATAAACATCACGAGTATGCGCAGCGGAATAGATCTATAATAACATATAATTAATTAACTAAAATTAAAAGAGATGTGTACCTTTTGGTTTCTAGCAAGAACAAGAAACCTAATCACCAAGAACGAGATAAACCCTAGGTTAGGGTTTAACAAGGGATCGACTTTTACAAGTCGAAGAGGGTAAAGTAACACAAGCTAAAGCAAGCTTGTACTCCGTTCTTGTACACACATATTACTAGCGTCTCAATGTGAAAAGCTAGGTTCATGTATCACAAATAAAACATCACAACACCTAGGGTTTGATGTTCTAGATAATACATGATCGAATCCCACAAGACACATCACAGTGTTCGTCTAATCAAGAATATAAAAGAATAATCTTATATATTCGTCCATATACAATGCATGCACAGTACACGAATTTAATAATTCATGCACATGCATAGTGTATTTTAATCCCTTTATTACTGTTTGTGATATCATGTCAGTGGGGTAGAAAAGCAATTGGAGAGCACCGATTGAAAAGTCAAATCGGTAGGGATTATTAACATTGTGTCGACCGATTATGTGAAGCTATGAGGTGTTTATATACACTCCAAACTTGCTCTCCAAGTTTGAGTCTAACACCTCCTCAAGTTCTAAAAATCGACACTCAACCCCCTCCACTTTTCTTGTTCGACCATATAAATATTTGTGATTTAATAATTAATCATAAATCATTATATTAATTATTAATACATTGAGACTCATACGTAATGTGTGCAATCCCGAAGTCTCGTGTTCGAAACCGGACATACAAATATTAATTTATATCCACAAACTCTAACATAGAGATGATGTCTTTTGGAATAAGGTAGAAACCATTCTTCAAATCACCAAGCCTATTTATCTTATGGTCAAATTTTGTGATGGTGAGGGCTCGAAAATGGGTGAAATTTATGAGAAGATGGATAATATGTTGGGAGAAATCAGTGATGTGATGAACGCAAGTATATATGCCTCATATTTCGCTCAGGTACTGTTTTTAGCTTGCAATTTTGTTTTGTATAACCTGCTCATATATAACCGTATATAACCTGCTTATATATCATTTCACATTGTTTTATTAGGTGCAAGAAATTGTGTTAAAAAGGTGGGACAAAATGACAATACCTTTTTACATTGTTTGGGATTTGCTTTATGTCCTCGATTTTACGACACACGTTATCTTGGAACATTCGCACCTGGTGGTGAACGAAGAAAGGCACCAAATCTTGATAAAGAAGTTGTTCAAGGTGTCATGGAAGCATTTACTCGCATTGCTGAAAATAGAGATGAGGAACAGTTGTTAAGAGGACAATTTGCTACTTTTCACATGAAGAAGGGTCTCTATTCATTACCAGCAGCTCAACTAGATGCGGTTACAATGGAGGCAATGCTCTTCGGCTGACAAGAACTCGAGCACTTATTCTTATATTCATAGTGTGAAAAGGAATTGGCTTAACAATAAAAGGGCGGACAAACTTGTTTATGTTCATTCCAACATCCGCCTTATTTCAAGGTTTTCTGAAGAATATAACGAAGGGCCACACAAGAAGTGGGATATTGAGGCCGAATCTACAAACTTGGAAAGCTCATCAAGGATTGAAGTAGAAGACTTGGAGGAAGATGAAGACAATAATGGCAAGGGAAAAAAACAAAGGGTCGAGTAATTTGGTTTTGAACTTGTTTTATTTTAAGTATTTGGTTTTGAACTTTTAAATTTGAAGATTTGTAATCTCATATTTGAAGTACTTTGAAATTGGAGTATCTATTTCTAGTTTTCTACTATCTAATACGAATCTATTATTGTATTTTAATATCGGGTTCATCGAACCGGATCGAACCGAAGCGAACCGAAATGAACCTACCCCCTTCGAACCGGATTTTAGGGACCTAGCGAATTGCGAATTCGTACCGCAAATTCGAACCGGAGCGAACCCCGACTCAGGTGACTATGAGTAAGTATATGTATGATAGTGCTCACGAATGGACAATGAGTCATGGACATTTTTAGTAGAAGCAGCAGTACAAGTACATGCATGATGATTCCAGAAGTAGATTTACACCTATCACCCATAGTAATTTCTAAATTATCACCAAATGGCCTAGTGGTAAGGTCCTTCGTTTTCTCACAAGAGGTCAAGGGTTCAAACCTCGTTAGTTGTGTACATTTAACCCGGTGAGGCCGCGTCCCCGGGTTACCTCAAAAGGGAAAACCTCGTCCGTTTACTCGTTTACCATAGTAATTTGTAGGAAAACTGCAAAATAACATCATATGTAATAATTTACTTTTAAGTTGCCACACATATGGTTGGTATCCGAACTGCAATATGTTAGTCAAGGATACTTAATTAATCTAATACCATTAGAAAGTTGCACTACTATGCTCTCATAGATCTTAATATAATGACTTCTATGTGGACAGGGGAGCCTATAGCAAATCAACGATATATCTAAGAGGTTGGTTGGTAGGCTTAAATATCACCAAGTAACTTGAAAAAATATTTACTTCACTAGCAGGGTGGTGAGCAAATTCAAAGGCTTCTTGTAAACTCTAGAAAGTTGCACTACTAACTCTAAAGTAAATCAAATGGAAACTAAACGAGGCTATTTGAGTAAATCATAAGTTGTATAGAGATTCAATGTTATACGGTAGCAGATTATGATGTATTTCACTTTAGCCAAAAGTCAACATCACAATTTTGTGTCTAATGAAAACAAGAAACAAAATGTGGTAACGAGGTCTAGAGAAAATCTTGTGTTTCTTTTTTTGGTGAGATGGTGAAATATATTAATCATCTCCAACAAATATATACAAGCATACAACAGACCAACTAATGCCTATGACATGTTCATAGCTCTTAGATGGCTGCTAGAAACAACAATACTGCTAATACACAATCTAAACAAAACAAGCTACAGCACAGCTATCTAGCTCACTGATTTCACCAATTCACGAAGGACTACATTTCCTTTTAAGTGTATACCATCCACAACCATGTTGCAGTTAACATCCTCACACACATAGCTATGAATAGCAACACAGAATGACAGAAGGCATCATCCCTCCAGTCAAGCCAGCCAACCTCCTTAGGTATTATGACTCTCATGTGACTACATTTCCCATCCCATTCTACGAACCAATCAGTAGAGTGTAAACCCCTGGTCACATTTGTAAAATGGACAGGCCTCATCACACAAGGCTAATACCTACAGTTCCCAATAATTACTCTCACTCAACCCCTAACGCAGCTTCATCCTCACATTAAAGGTTGAGATTAAGCAAATATCAGGCATCATAAATAACCATTATGAGAATCCATGGGAAAACCATAAAACTATCTTCTCCCAAACACTCCTTTCTGCAGACCCATAGCCAAATCTCACCCATTACTGATACAAATAGAGCAGATAGCCCCATCTTTCATAGCTCACCCTCTCAATCCATATCAGTAATGCCTTTATCAATCCCCCAATTCTGAAACACCTCTTTGACATCCTTAGACATTATTACCTTGAAACTGGCTATCTTCATTTTAAGCATTTCTTCCACAGTCTGCCATAATTCTTCCCATTTCCTCTTTTATTCTGAAATAGTCTCAAATTTCTTTCTTGCCATAAGAAATAGACACTAGCAGCAAAGACTAGCTTTTCCACTATAATCCATATGTTCCTTCTATTTGGCATTACCACCATATTCAAGAACCTCTTTCCAATCATTGCTCCTTGTACTTATCCTACACATTTGCTTTGCTTTACTCCATATAGCAGAAGAGAATTGACACTAAAAGAATAAATGCTCATGACTATCACTTCCGTTGTCACACAAGGCACATTTCATTACTCTATTTTGATACCATTTCATAAGTCTATCTTGAGTTGGCAGCCTTTCTTGTATTAACAGCCAAAGTATAATGCATGTCTTGGAATTAATGAAGGAAACCAAACCACATTATGCCAATCCACTGCATCTTCTTGACTTCTCAGATCTTTCCAAGCTCTATTCAGTGAGTTTCACTAGATGTTTCTTATTGCTTAACCACTTTACACAATCAGGCTTGTTAGGATTAAGACTAATATTACATACTTCAATTAAGATTGGACGTTGCTGAATCCACTCATTTGGCATTTGCAACTGCACATTAGTCATCAAGTCTACAACAGTAGCTAGTAGCTGAGTTAGAGAAAAATTTGGTGATGGAGTGTTAACTCCAGCAATCAACTAGAGGTTGGTTTCACAAAATCCTTAGGCCCACATGCTTGAGCAAGAATATTATGACCAATTTTAATGTGTCGACTGCCACCAACAACACCACACCGCTTTGCTCACCAGGGATAAGAAAACCGGCAGACAATACCAAGCAATGAAAAAACAATGAGTTAGATTGTGATTGCGACCCAATTACAAAAGTGGAGCATGGATGAAGGATTCAGACTTACTGGATACCTCATCCGTGAAGTAAATCATCGCACCTATGGTACAACCAATTGGGATAGAATCAATAGATTCCTTTTCGAGAACCATTCATCCTTTCCATAAGGGACAACCATACTTGTTCGATTTATCTATTTCAACTTGGATATCGTAAGGCGGACCATGGAAAGTTTTAACATACGCACTATGAATTATCAAATCTTCCGGACGTAGAGCACGAAGCGCTTTGAAACCAAATACGCTACCCACAATGGAAGTAAACATGTCAATAACATAACCTTCTTGAAAAAGGTTTAATGAGAAAGCTACATAAGATATATATGTTGATTTTCTTCTCTAGGAACATCCTCTATTTCATAACATCGCCCGTTGTAGCCAATTAGCCATCAAGGCTTGTAAGTCCATTAGTCCACACAGTTCTCCATGTACCGGTAGAAGATTCGGCCGGTATTGCAACTTTGTTTCTTCGAGGGTATGAGCATGTGGTTTGATTTGATGCAAAGTGAAGAACCCTACCTGACATCCCGTGAATTCTCTTAAAAGAGAGAGGCGGTGCATGGTTGCCGTAAGGTGTTGGTTTAAGTCCCTTGCCTAGGGCAATGCTCATGTTTAGTTAAACCCTGACAAGATTGTTGGTGAATGCCGGAGGAAGGTGGGGATGACATTAAGTCATCATGCCCCTTATACCCTGGGTGACACACTTGCTACTATGTCTTGGCAGGTTAACTCCAAAAACCCGTCTTTAGGTTGTTGTTCGGATTGCAGGTTGCAACTCTCCCGCATGAAGCTGGAATCACTAGTAATCGATGGTTAGCCACACGTCGAAGGAATTCGTTCCCGAGCCTTGTACACCTCCGATCACACTATGGGAGCCGGCCATACCTATAGTCGTTACCTTAACCGCAAGAAGGGGGATTCCAAAGGGAAAGGCTAGTGACCGAAATCAAGTTGTAACGAGGTAGTCTTACCGGAAGGTTCGACTCTTTTTCACATAGAGCTAACCTCAAACATATTGGTACTGGTAATGCATGTGATTCTTTGTCCTCAATGCTTCCCTATTTCTAGGAATTAGTCACTTCAACTACCTTTGATTGTAACATTCCGCCTACTCAGACCACAATATTGTCCGCTTTGCTCGCAAACTCACGGCTTTGCTTTTGTGGCCCTCGTATAAAGACTTTCCAGTAGGTCACCCAAACCGGTACTACTTTCACATAACGCGTTGTTGTCATAGTAAGGCGAATGTTATTTTATGAACCCAACATCTCTCCAGGCCACAACCGATGTGGGATTTTCCTAGGGTGTTACAATCACCCCCTCCCCCCCCCCCCCCCAGGGAGTCATCGTCCTTGATGAGGTTTGCCCCACCATCCCGAACGGCTCAGGAGTGGCTCTGATATAGGGATGGCAACGGGGCGGGGAATGTCGGGGATCGTATTTCCCATCCCCATTTCCGTTTCTCACGCTTCATCCCCATCCCCGCCCCCATCCCCATCGGGGAATAGTTTTACATCTCCATCCCCGTCCCCAACGGGGATCGGGGATCCCCGTAGGGATTCGCGGATTTTCCATCCTTATCAAGAAACATAATAAATACACAAACTCATCAAAAATATAAAGAATTTGACCCATAAAGTGTCTCAAATTTATCCCATATATTTTTCTCATTTACTATGATTTTATATAAGAATCGTTACTTAATCATTTACTTTTGTGATTCTTAGTAATTCTCGAGCAAAAATGGAAAAGACACGAAAAACGGCATTATTTGGAGGTAAAACAAAGAAAATAAAGAATAATGCTGATGAGACATCAAATACGGCGTATCAATGCAAAATAATATGTCGTATCCCATACTCAGAAGATTTCAAGACCTTGCCTGCACTTTGAAGAATACAGTGTATCCATCTCTAAGTATACGCCGTATATTACACTTGGTCGTTTTGAAGAAATCCAAGACATTTGAAGAATACGGCGTATCCAAACCTGGAGATAGGTCGTATAGGAGCCCTAGCCATATGAAGACCCATGACGGGATTACGTACAATACGGCGTATCCAATTCCATTGATACGCCATATGTTTCCAGAATATTTTATGAGTGGAGTCCACGTATTATATCTTCGGTATGCCGTATTCACCTCTTTCAATACGCTATATCGGGCAGGTTCCATAATCTATAAATAGAAGCCCTAACTTCGAATTAAGGCATCATTCTCACCACCCAAGTCAGTTCCAAACGATTTCCAGAAGCAAGGAAGACCACAAAACACCACCATTCCCTAGGAGAACATCTCGTATCATTATTACATTGTTTAATCATTCGGTTAGCATATCGTTTTCACTACGAATTCTATTCGTATGACTTAGATTATTACTTTAAATGTTGCTACTGAGATTATGGGCTAACACCCTTTGGTGTTAGCCAAGTTTATGATTATCATGTTTCTTTGACTTGTTTGCTTGATTTAATATGTTTTCCTTGGATATTTTATATGTTTATCATGCTCGATTCATCTGTTTACTTGCTTGAAGTATGTTGTCTATTGTCTAGATTATAGGTTGCTAGATTTATTTCTATGATTTATGATCCGTATCAAATTGGTGGGTATAGGTGATATAATGTTTGCGTATGGTTGCCATCTGTTTACTTGCTTGAAGTATGTTGTCTATTGTCTAGATTATAGGTTGCTAGATTTATTTCTATGATTTATGATCCGTATCAAATTGGTAGGTATAGGTGATATAATGTTCGCGTATGGTTGCCATTAGGACTAGAGGTGGACCAAGCCCTAGGTTAGACGAATTATGATATAATGTTCGCGTATGGTTGCCATTAGGACTAGAGGTGTAACATCCCGCCTACTCAGACCATAATATTGTCCGCTTTCTTACGGCTTTGCTTTTGTGGCCCTCGTGTGAAGACATCCCGGCAGGTCACCCAAACCAGTACTACTTTCACATAAGCACGCTTAACTGCCAGTTCCTAAGAGCTCCACCCGTAGTAGACCACAAAACACGTTGTTGTCTTAGTAAGGCGAATGTTATTTTATGAACCCAACATCTCTCCAGGCCACGGCCGATGTGGGATTTGCCTAGGGTGTTACAATTTTAAAAATTTTGACGTGTATTCGAACTCGGGTCTTCTAGACCGCAGGAAACCAACCTTACCACTGCATTGCTATGCATCATTGCTATTTGTAACATCCCGCCTACTCAGACCACAATATTGTCCATTTTGCCTGCATGCTCACGGCTTTGCTTTTATGGCCCTCGTGTGAAGACTTCCCGGCATGTCACCCAAACCAGTACTACTTTCACAGCTTAACTGGTAGTTCCGAAGAACTCCACTCACAGTACACCATAAAACGCGTTGTTTTCATAGTAAGGCGAATGTTATTTTATGAACCCAACATCTCTCCAGGCCACAACCGATGTGGGATTTGCCTAGGGTGTTACAATCACCCCCCCCCCTTAGGGACTTATCTTCCTCGATGAGGTTTGCCCCGGCATCCCGAACGGCTCAGGAGTGGCTCTAATACCACTTGTAAAATCCCGCCTACTCAGACCACAATATTGTCCGCTTTGCCCGCACGGTCACGGCTTCGCTTTTGTGGCCCTCGTGTGAAGAATTCTCGGCATGTCACCCAAACCAGTACTACTTTCACATGAGCACGTTTAACTGTCAGTTCCTAAGAACTCCACCCGCATTAGACCACAAAACGCGTTGTTGTGATAGTAAGGCGAATGTTATTTTATGAACCCAACATCTCTCCGGGCCACAGCCGATGTGGGATTTCCCTGGGGTGTTACATTGATGGTGCAATATATAAACGAGATTCATGATTAATGTCCCAACCTTTCTTTTAGTCCAAAGCGTGGCGTAAGAAAAGGTATAAAGTTTAACAAAGTGTAAGTGTTGTTGATTCCTAAGTGCAGTGCTTCTTTTCCTAGTTGCGTATTGGTAGTGATGGGAGGTATAAACTTTCGATCAATCCTAGAATCAAGAATTGGAACATAACCTCTATCATTGTCACGTCAAACTTATATTAAGTTTATTGGTAAAGTATTTATCAACCATGGTTACCACGCGTTAAAAATTCTATAGACATCTAAATTTTGGGTTAAAGGATAAGTCCACATAGTGAGTTGGTGACCAACACACAACTAAGAAATACCAATGACCTTCGAAAGATTAAATGAATGTACTCACAAACACTAAAATAAT
Source organism: Artemisia tridentata subsp. tridentata (assembly GCA_021014915.2). Classification (NCBI taxonomy): domain Eukaryota; kingdom Viridiplantae; phylum Streptophyta; class Magnoliopsida; order Asterales; family Asteraceae; genus Artemisia; species Artemisia tridentata. The sequence goes on along the minus strand of CP139501.1, from coordinate 26,130,174 downwards.
TCAAGGGCAAGTTGATATTACTACAATAAAAAATGTGGAGAACTAGAGTTAAGATAGATGAGCAGAGTGTTAAGGTGGTTTTCTTGATGTTACAGGGTAGTTTCTTCTAGGCTTTCTAGTACTGTGTACATATTTGCAACTCCTTTTAAGTATAGTGATTAATTGCTATTTACATCTGCAAGTTTTGCAGCATCTCTTGTCCCTAGATTTATACATGGTTAGTGGACTAATTATTATTACAAAATTTATGCTTTTATGTTTTTATGCGCTTATGCTTATATATCTTTGTAGGCTCTATTCTTATATGCTTTTATACTTATATACTCCCTCTTATTTTTGATCATATTGTCCTTACCCCTATACACACACATGTACATATTGCATATTCGCTCACATATACCTACACACTATTGATGGACTTTTTAAACAGTCTCCCTACCGTCAAGTAGTGGTTCGACTCCTACCTCCCCATACCGCGCTCCGGCGGGATTCGATACTGTTGTTCCAAAAAAAAAAAAAAAAACATGAAAATTTAGTTTTGACCTTTTACCTATTTGACATGTAAGTAAAGTCGATAGTTTTTTTTTTTTTTTTTTTTTTTTTTTTTTTTTTTTTTTTTTTTTTTGCAACTTGAAGAGAAAATGTGAAAATCATAAAATATAAATCGCATTGATGTTGCCTCGCTAATACCAATAGGTGAAGGATGCACAATTAGCTAGAAATGTTGCTTTATTGACACGATTGAATTTTGGATACACAGACACCTTGTTAATTGGGATCGTGAGTATGATTGTGCAAAGATCACACGGCATGATGCATCACCACTTTGCGCCTTTGTAGCCATGGGTGATGGTAAAGGCTTGACCAATGGATGACGCAATAACGTGTGTTTTCCCAAATTAATTGAAAATCAACTTGAAGTAATAAATCATAACCTAAACTGATCATTATCCCCAAATTCATAACCAAAATGTTCATGATAACCGAACCTAAATACATACAAATCGATCTCATATAGACCAAAATCAAAATCCTTAACAAACTAAACCCGAATCGAAAATCAAACTAGTTCTATCTCACAGGGATAAAAACAAATCACAATCGTCCGGCCTTTGATCCTAAAGAAAGAATCAAAGCAATCCCAAAGAACCACAACAAAACTAAAACACAAAACTTCACAAATCGGACCAATCTCAACTGGTTCGGTCATAATCAAAAGAGAATCCGATCTAGAAAATATCGATGGCTGTTACTACTGGCAACTAGTCTCACGCGTCGACGCGTGAGTTATAGACGACTGGCTACGGTGCCGCATGAAGGGTATTCTGGTGATGAAATTATGAGGTTTTGCAATTCCGCGGGATTCGATACTGTTGTTGTTCCACACACACACACACACACACACACACACACACAAAAAAAAAAAAAAAAAAAAAAAAAAAAAAAAAAAAAAAAAAAAAACACTATCGACTTTACTTACATGTCAAATAGGTAAAAGGTCAAAACTAAATTTTTGAAAATTTAGTTTTGACCTTTTACCTATTTGACATGTAAGTAAAGTCGATAGTTTTTTTTTTTTTTTTTTTTTTTTTGCAACTCGAAGAGAAAATGTGAAAATCATAAAATATAAATCGCATTGATGTTGCCTCGCTAATACCAATAGGTGAAGGATGCACAATTAGCTAGAAATGTTGCTTTATTGACACGATTGAATTTTGGATACGCAGACACCTTGTTAATTGGGATCGTGAGTATGATTGTGCAAAGATCACACGACATGATGCATCGCCACTTTGCACCTTTGTAGCCATGGGTGATGGTAAAGGCTTGACCAATGGATGACGCAATAACGTGTGTTTTCCCAAATTAATTGAAAATCAACTTGAAGTAATAAATCATAACCTAAACTGATCATTATCCCCAAATTCATAACCAAAATGTTCATGATAACCGAACCTAAATACATACAAATCGATCTCACATAGACCAAAATCAAAATCCTTAACAAACTAAACCCGAATCGAAAATCAAACTAGTTCTATCTCACAGGGATAAAAACAAATCACAATCGTCCAGCCTTTGGTCCTAAAGAAAGAATCAAAGCAATCCCAAAGAACCACAACAAAACTAAAACACAAAACTTCACGAATCGGACCAATCTCAACTGGTTCGGTCATAATCAAAAGAGAATCCGATCTAGAAAATATCGATGGCTGTTACTACTGGCAACTAGTCTCACGCGTCGACGCGTGAGTTACAGACGACAGGCTACGATGCCGCATGAAGGGTATTCTGGTGATGAAATTATGAGGTTTTGCAATTCGAGATCTTCGGAATTCGGTTATATGAGAGGTGAGATCTAACTCGCATTCTTTCTGGGTACTCTTAAAGGTACTATGCGGTTACCTTCTTTAAAACTAAAATTAAAATACTAGTTGGAACGAAACCCTAGCTCTAATACCATGTAAAGAGAGTTGGGGGACAAGTGGTATGAACAAAGGATTACATTGTGTTAACTTAACACAACAGAAAAGATTACGACATTTACTTTGTTTGGAGACTACGCTATGTTAATACTAATGGGTTTAATAAACCGAACTACTAATTTTAACAAATTTGTCACGTAGTGATCGCAGATTTAAGCCTTCTACTCTTCTCAAAAGAAACTGCATGCAAAACCATAGTTGTCAAAAGCGAAAGCGATTGCAAAGCGCAAAGACCCAAAAATCGCTAAAGCGAGAGGCGCATAAAAAGCGCGGGCTCGAAAAAAAAAGGGCAGGGTTGCAATAAACTTTGATTTTGATTCATTTTGTGTTTCTGGTTAGATTCTAGGGTTGCAATAAGATTCACACTACATTCTAACACTATCCCACTAACTTAATTGGATTAAAACACTCTAAATCAAAAAATCCCAAATCGTACCATGAACCCTAATTTCCAAAATCAAACCAAACGTGTTTCTGGGTATAATTGGATCCTTGTATCATGTTTATAACATGATTCCGACCAAAACCCACTAACTTAATTGGATTAAAACACTCTAAATCAAAAAAATCCCAAATCGTACCATGAACCCTAATTTCCAAAATCAAACCAAACGTGTTTCTGGGTATAATTGGATCCTTGTATCATGTTTATAACATGATTCTGACCAAAACCCACTAACTTAATTGGATTAAAACACTCTAAATCAAAAAATCCCAAATCGTACCATGAACCCTAATTTCCAAAATCAAACCAAACGTGTTTCTGGGTATAATTGGATCCTTGTATCATGTTTGTAACATGATTCCGACCAAAACCCACCCATTTAATCACACTCATGAACCCTAATCGTCGCTTTAATTGTTGGTGGGCTTTTGCCTCGTGGACTGAGCAATGTGGGCCCGCTCTCGCCTCGCTTCTCGCTAAAGCGCATGAGGCGCACGCTTTTGACAACTATGTGCAAAACACATTTTGTATCTTTAACTGGTTCACAAAGATGGTGGCGAAGGGCGTGTGCATACCTCTTATGTACCATTGAGGTAGTGAAATTTCATCAATGTGAAGTTGTGTCTCGAGACTATAGACTCTATTACGCATAGGCGCTTTCTTGGCAATCTAGTCACCCTAGAACATGGACATAACAAGCTTCTGAGATCGTAAAGAGATGCAACATACAAACGCGACCTTCTAGATGGTAGTTGGTTTTCCGGCATTAAGCTGGTGGGAATGTGTCGATGCTACTGGTCAATGTAGTCAAAAGCGAGAAAAGCGAGCGCTTAAGCGAAGCAGCGAGGCGTTTTGCCCTAAAGCACTTTCATTCCAAAGAAGCGAGGCGTGTTACTAGAGCGAGAAAAAGCGTTGTTAACCGAGAAGCGCTCGCTTTTTTGTATAACGGCTAGTATTTACGAAATGAGAATTTAGATGATTATTCTGAATAAAAATAGTAGACTTTAGGCTTTAAGTATTTGAATAAACATCGCTTTTTTTGTCTTTCACTCTTTCTAATTAAAAATAAAGATTTTAAGATAATTATGTTTTTGTTTAATCATTGTCTTCATATTAGACACTATCCTATGCACAAAGGGTAAAAAGTTCACTGAAACGCTCGCTTTCGTCGCTTCTCGCTTCTCACTTCTCGCGTTAGCGAAAGGCATGTCGCTTTCGCCTTTAACTACCTTGCTACTTGCTATTTTTATTTATTTATTTATTTATTTATTATTATTATTATAACATCACTTTATTAAAAACTTATAGGATCTACAAGAAATTAGAGGGGAGCCGAGATACTAACTGGGCTCCAACTCCTCTAGCTATTGCAAAGCTAATCCTACTAAAAATATGAGCAGCGGCACGCGCTCCGATGTCTTGAGTCACAGAGAACTTTCGGATCCGCTTCAGTAAGGCCACTGCATCCTTCCCAAGTTCCCCAAAGGAAGAGAACGAGAAGGGGAGAAACCCATATCCAATATCGGCACACTTGGTCTCATACTTGACGCGCTTGCGTTGTGCTGCTTCAAACACCACTCGTCCTGGCACAAAATCAACCATACCAGTTTGCGTCAAAGGAGACGACCCTGTCAAATCGACACAAACATCTTGTCCACCATCCCAAGAATAGAGCAATATATCAGCTGGGCGTAAGCTTTTGTCCCTTTCTCCACAAAGGCCAATGTCAACCTCTTTACGAGCCGAGATCCCGGACCGAGAACAAATGCCAGCGAGAATGTCGCATACCACGTTATGCCGATGCTTAATACCAATAATACCAGCACACGACACTGCATGGTCCCCATAAATGTCCCCCGCGAATAACCTGGAACAAGCTGAGCACGGCATCTGAGCACGGCATCTGGACAGAAAACAGGGGGACACCTAGGCGGTAACATAAAACACATCGGTAAGTTCTAGCATTCATAGTCTGTCCTAGCCCAGATATCGGGACCACCCTAAGCCAATCGGAGGTGTAGTCTTCCTTTTGCGACCTCCAAAGCGCCATCTGTCGAGTGGATAGGCCAAAAGTGGATTCAACCGTTTTAGTAACACGTGTGAAATATATATCTGCCAATTTCTTCATAAGTTTGGGGGCAGCGATCTCATTCGGGTTACTTAAAAGGTCGATCTCCATTTTCGCATTAAAAGTACACATAGCATTGTTAAAGGAAGATCCACAATTTACTATACCAGACTGTCGGAGGAGCTTAGTCTGTAAGCTAGCAGATTGGAGTCTAGACGCAAGGAAAGCATAATTCAAGACATCACCTGCAGAATATACACCAAGCCCCCCAAACTCAAATTGTAGCGTGGCCCGTCTCCATTGCCAATCCCCAAACCCAGGTCCAGTGACAATACGCTCCATAGAGGAACGAAGGGCTGCATCAAATGAAATCTGAGCACACTCAAAGATCCGAGGAGAACATGTGCGCATAGAGAAGTATAACTTTGAAATACCGGCACAAGCACGAAGGAGGAGCAACTCACATTGAGGATCATTAAGCTTAGCAACGGCATCCATAAGCTCAATGGTTTTAGCAACCCTTTTCATAGCAAGCCCACTACTAAACTCAAAGTCCGCGCTAGCCGGTCCACCCAGTAATTTAACACCGTGTAAAGGGCGAGCAACATTAGGCGGGAAGACACCCGCGAGCCTGCTTCTGGGATCTTCGGTTGGCCAAAAAACCTCAGTTTTATCCACATTAAGGTGCATGCCACAACTAGTCCATCTGACATAATAAGTTCTAAAACCTTCCCCACGACCAAAGTATCACCAATAATAGTGCCATCATCCAGGTACCACGCTTGAAGGGCAAGACTAAAGGAGTCTCTAATCTTGCGTACCAAGGGGTGTAACACTAGGGCAAAAAGTAGAGGTCTGAGTGGGTCGCCTTGTTGCACCCCTTGGTGCGACCATAAGGTGTGTTCCCCGTAATATAGTCTAGCTGGACTGGAGTAACGAAGGCGAACCTCCTGTAACATAACCTCACGATCCACCAAATTAAAAGCGTTTTTGAAATCCACCAGCAACATCGAAAGGCCCACCTTATCCCCAGTCTTCAAGAAACCAATTCACAGCGTGAAGGATAGCCTCCCCTCCTCCAGACACCCCAACGCCGAACTGTAGATCGTTCAAATAACCATCTAAAGAATGACCAATCAAGGAAGCACCAATCTTGGAGACTAAGCGCCTCCAAATGGTCCCCACAGCAATGGGACGGATACCACCTCCTGGCTTGATCAGCGGTGTGAGGGGAGCACTAGCAATGTATTCGCCCAACGCCCTGGGGCATTGGCCACCAAGAAACAGATTCACTACTTGGGTGATAGAGGCGATTAACTCATCAGAAACAGCCACAGCAGCACCACTCAAACAGTCCACAAGGTGTTGGGCACGCAACCCATCCCGACCACAAGATATACCATGAGGGAAACTCTTAATCATGTCAAGAGTCACAGTAGGAGATGCAACTAGGTTATGATGTTCAAGGGATACATTCGGCAGAGACGGAGCTGACTTGAAAGGGTGCTTAGCCTTAAGGTCCTCGAGAGTAGCATCATTATAAGGAGCAACACCAGATGAGGAGAGAACTCTGACAGCCGCGGTATAATGGCCATCACAAATTTTCCTCTTACACTGCTTGACATTACGCTCTTCCAGGTCCAATTTCTCCTCGTCAATATGAGACCATGATGTGGAGGGTTCAGCTAAAACCTCTTTAACAAGCTCCGAACTACCACCAGGCATACACCAAGAACGAATAGCGTTATCAATATACTTTTCTTGGCGTTGGCGCTTACCAGCAGACCTACACTCAATATTACTCCGCGGGCAAAAGGCCTTAAGGAGACAAAAAGGCAGGACTAACAAACTAACCCAACAAGAGATGTCATCAGGTGTGCAGACCTTATCAAGAGATGTCAATATTATTATTATTATTATTATTATATTATTATTATTATTATTATTTATTTTTTTATTTTTATTTTTATTTTTTGAAAGACAACCAACTATTTTATAATATTCGCACAACAAATCAGTCTCACAAGAGTCATATACTAATACAGGATTTTTTTATTTTTATTTATATATATATATATTTTTAATCAATTCCTTTACAAACTAACTTAATTTGTTCAATTTTGATTCTTATGCTCCCTTGTTACTATAGAATCTTTTACTTAGATCTAGCTTTGTACAAATACTTCTTTACCATAGAATCTTTTACTTAGATGTAGCTTTTGTACAAATACGTTCCTTTTTATCGTACATTATATAGTTTCTGTTTTGCAATGTGACCCGGTAACTATAAGTTGTCTAAAGAATCTAGAATTTGACAAATAGTTGCGAGAATTAATTCTCTTTCATTCTGAAACAGCTTATTAAACTCGTGAGAATCCCGTTACAGCGTCAATCACAGCTTACAAAACAAAAGTCCACTAAAGTTGTTCGCATCATTCCATATACCGAGGTCCATGTTCACTACACTATGTTTAGTATGATTAAATGGATTTTCAGAAATAAAAAGGAGGGATATAAAGCAATGGAATGATAAGCTAACATAATAGTAGATTGGCATTCCGTTAAGCATGTCTAGAGGACTCATTCATACATGTTAAAAATAAACAGATCTTAATGAAAAATTATGTCCGACAAATATGATAAAACTGAACCTTATCCAAATAAAGATGTACCATATATAAATCAAATAAGTCTTCACTTAACATGTGTTTACATAAAAAATTGTTTTGCTGCAAGATGATAAAAACCATAACTTAAGAAAAACTCCATGCCAATCCACCACAGTAAGTCAGTAACCAAACATGGTTTATCTATTGCTTCATAATACTTATTCCTTTCCATTTTTTATATTGCATACCAAAAGACTAAGCCTCGGTTCCGGATTCCACCGACCCTAAAACCAAATTCTGGTTGTTAGTTTTAAAGGCCAAAACATAATTCTAAAGGACAGTTCTTTTCGATCACCAATTTTGTGATTTGGTCCAACCATGGACAAGCACGTGTCATAATGAACTACTCCAAGAATTACTAGGGTGGTAATAGGTGCATTAATTCAAATAAAAAACACATGTTTAAACATTAGGGTAAGCATTATACAAAATCAGCTCTCAAGTCTATAATTGTGAAAACAGTCCAAAATCCCTGCCTATGCTATGATACACAACAATGATGTAACCACTCGTGAAAGCATCATATTTGTCATCCTTCAATAACTCTCATGATTGTCCTGAAATTGACCATCCTACAGTTATTTGAACAACATAACGCAGCAAGCTTGGATTATAGTGTTGACTTACTAGAGGAAAGTTTCGATACTAGAGGAACACGTCAAGATACCACTACATCTCCATACAAAAATAAGAGCAAGGGAATGGATACTTCTCTAACCTCAACTTATTCTCCATTCCAGTCTTTTAGCTCACTGCGTGGTGCATATAGCTTGGCCATTTGTGCCTCAGCGTCATTATCGTTAACTACACCCCGGCAACTTGGAAAACCACAATAACAAGGAAGTTGCTCATCAATCGAAAAGAATCTGCATCATTATATAACAAAATATCATTAATAAAAGGGAAACAGATAATTGAAATGAAGTGTACACAACTAAGTAGAAGAGAACCTGTAATCATATGTTAGTTCTTCCCACTGTGCAATATCCCTTTTCGCAAAAATAATTATGTGTTCATCACCATTGACACTTATAACTCTTGAATAACAATTTGGCTGAAACAAAGATGAAACAAAACTGAGGATACAATATACATAATAGATATAGATAACTTGGTTGATATACTGAGAACACTATTCACACACGAGTTTAAGCCATTACATACAAATTTTGGTAAACCACCAAAACTAGATGTAAAAGCTGACAAATAAAATTTCAAGACATCTATTTGATAAAACGCAGATAAATATGAAGTGAAATGCATAAACTTGCATGTCAAAAGTAACTATTAGGCCTACTTAGATCATAAGGAATTACCAGTTTTTTACAGATGTGTCATGTGAGTTAAACCTAACAAAACAAATTATTTCATGTCTATATTTTGATAACCCACCTAAATACACACATACAAAGATGTCAATAATGAAGAAAAATACAGTAAAAGAAAGAGCTTAACATACTTCACAAGAATGATTAATCAAATGTGCAATGCTCCCTGCCCTAGTAGCATCAATTACACGCTCATCGTCAATACGAAACATGTATGTCCCTGCACCCTGCAAACAGATTGCCAAAAAAAAAAAAGAATTGTCACCAGCTTCCCTTAAAAAAAATACTGTAGCATACTTTTTCACTCAGTACCATCATGTGATTAACAATAGAAGCATGACTATCATAGAAAATAAAATATATGTACACCAAAAAAGTGTGTAGTCCAAGCAAATGAGAAATCCATATTGTACTAATTACATATCATAGTTACTCCTAGTCATGTGAGTTGCTTCATAACACCAAAAAATTGATCTTAGCCAGTTGAGTTGTATGAAAGTAAATGTAATCAAAGTGAAATTTCTAAGGTAGCTATTACTATTATTCGAATCATTTTTTTTTTTGGAATTTGATACTAGGTCCAAACTCCAAAGTAGTAGTGCACACAAAAAGATGGGACAGAACTTCTGTATATTAAAGAGTTTTGCTAGACCTAGTCTAAACTAATCAATCTAGAGCTAATATACTTATGACATCTAGTACTCTTCTTCAAGTCAGAGACTCAGAGAATGGGTCTCAACCATGCGATGCTTGACAGACTAAAGGAAGTTACTTCAAAAGTAGAACATTGTCATCTTCACAAAGCAGCCTACTTTCCAGTAGGAGCTGAGCCTAATGAACTGTGGACTGAACTGACAAACCGCCCATACAGAACATATTCCGGTCCGGCCCTCAGTACACCCTTTTTCCTCATATTCGATCCTCGGTTCGGTTACGCACAACCCGCCAATATACATTGTTGGACCGGCCCGAGTGCCCGACCGAGAACATTTCGGTCCGGTCCTTGGTCCGGTGTTTTCGGCCTGCTTGATTTTCGGTCCGGTCGGTTTTTGGACTGTGATCAGCCCTACTTTCTAGTAGCATTAACAGGTAACAAATACAACAGCCAAAGCAAACAACCACCAAAAAAACAAGGACACTCCCTTTTATGTTGTATCTTGATTCTTGATTTATAGGTTGGGAAAATCTTGCTTAACAACATGTTCATAAGATCTACTTGTAATATGTCATAAGATCTACTTGCAATATCAATATTATATTATGTATTTTTTTAAACAAAATTAGGTTGTGTTTGTATATTAAAAAACAAAATGAAAAGAAATAGGGAAACCGGCGAAGCAAAACTTGTTTTAGTCGGTTCAGACCAGCTACTCCTTCGGCTGGTTCAGTTTGAAAAAAATTCAAATCAAAATCATTAGTTTGGCCAAGACTTTTAGGCCCAAAGCGAACTGTGCACACTCCTAATGTAAACAATCAAGGTTGTGCTTTCTTTTAAATTGCAGCCTTTTTCCTTCTAGCTATGCAACTTGTCATGACCAGAAAGTCCCTAATTATGAGAGGGAAACTGTGATATTGGGAAAAGAGTTCACATAATTCGCACACACCACTCGAAAAGACCCCATCATTAACAACTTATGAGGCAAATTTACAGAACAAGATTAAGATTTCGTAAACTTTAATGGGGCCCAGATGATCATACTCTACTCAAGAATGTAAGCATGCTCAAAATGTGAGTACAAAGTAAAAATATAGACTGATGATGAAGTCATGAACCATCAAGCAAAATTGTGATTTCGCATATCCAGGTTACTAATATCTCAGTAAAATAATTTAAGAGAAAGTGGAAGCAGAATATGATGAAAGCACTCTACAGTCATACTAACAAAGTTAAAAAGACAGGTGCAAAGCAGCTGATTATTTATAGATCTCGTATACCAGTTGAAATTTTCAAGTGTCATTCCACTTATGATAACAAAAATAATAATGCTACTTACCACCAAAGAGTTGTATATCAAGTGTTCTCTTCTGTCAGCTATAGGCGGTCTAACAATTTCACCAGTATATTCAATCACCTGTGATACATTATATCAGCTACAATAAGCGTTGGCAATCAATGTACGAAACTTAATAAGAGAACTTGAAATAGCGTAGGAAAAATATTTCCCCAAGGTGAAAATTTACCATATCTCCTGCTTTGTGCGGTTGTTTTGCAAAGATTCCAAATCCATGTATTGCAGATTTCCCTGTGTCAAAAAATAGCCCAATAAAAAAGAAGAGAAAGAACTTGAATATTAGGTGTTCTAGACACACATATGAGAAAAGTGATTTCCCTAAGGTCAGGATAGTAACATTATTTATCCTAACTCCATAGTCCATACACACTTATCTACAATATAAACAATTGGGGTAATAAACATTTAGCTTTTGGTGATAACAGCCCTTTCGCTATAGTTATCAACCAATTTTCCACTTTTTAATAAGTAAATATCACAATGTCAAAACAAAATCACCGTATCTCCTAATTTTTCTCATAATTCACTCTCTTCATTGGTTTGGTGGGATTTGTTGTTAGTTATGTCTTAATGTAAGTATTGTTTTCAAGCAAAAAAAGTGAAGGTTGTTGTTAACCACAGCCCTATAACATTTTTGTTTCTTAATTATTGTAGTCTGAGAGAGTGACATTCAGCAAGCAAAGTATCAAATGATCACCATAAATGTGAGCACAGGACGAGAGGAGCACATCATTTAAATCATCCCCTCTCAAATGAATGAGCAAAAAATAATACATTGCGGAGAATACGGTTAGCATGCATGATACTTTTAACATTCTCTTCTACAGCCAGAACGGTTGCTAGACTAAACATAGAGTATTTAACAGAATTTAAGAATATATTTTATAAAGAGTGAGCATCAGTATAATTTACCAGAACAGCACTTGTTATGATGACAATGACCCCAACTACCAAAAAAACAGGACAATATTACAAAGTACAAAATAATATAAAACAGTTGCTTACCAAATGCTAGTCTCTTTCTGAATGTTTTCCGCATGTATATATACTTCTCAGACATAGAAACTATGCTTTCTGCATCGAGCATCAAGTTTTTATTAATATTAGCAACTGTATCATGCTGGCAGAAACCGCCAACCAGATATGGCCTGTTTTCTACATAGACTCGTTTCAACGATGCAGCAGCAAGGGCTTCAGGCTCTTTTCTACCTCTTCTCCCAAAATAATCATAAGGCTCTGATCATATTTCAAGCAGACATCAGAATGCCGATATGCATATTACATAGCAAGTTACTAAAAAAATGAGACGTCTTAAGTAATATGATGAAAATATTCCAACTATCATATATAGTTAAACATACACAAGAACTTCAAACTAAAACTCAGAACTAAAGAACTGCATACCATCTCCATCAAATTATACAAAACAATGTTACAAAGAAGCAATCAGTTCACCTGTTATCACAATAAAGAAACACTGAGATAAATGACATACCAGTGCGGGCACAGCCAGAAGGATTTACGTAATCTGATTGTTGACTCGGTAATTGACCCATCCGTTCATCAGGAGCAACACGTTCAATTGAAGGATTAGGGCTATGCCTTTTACAGAAGGACAATAGACGAATGCATTGGTTCTCTTCATCCTCGTCTATAGGGACCACCTGCAATCTGTCTGCATCTGCAAGCTGTATGGACATATATACATAGAGAATATTAATCAAGAACCGGTAATAGAACAAACCGAGTATTTCACTCTTAACATAATAAAAAGAAGTTAATATATAAAGTTGGAAGACAAGAAAAAATATCACATTAACAGCAAAACCAAATAACCTTAGAAATAAAGAGATCAAAAGCATACCTCAGCACAAAATCCAGCAGCACGAGCGCAAAGAGGATGATATGCAACATAACATGCATTGTTTGAACACTGCATTAGCAACTCAAAGTAAGATACAAGGGTAGAACAGTGACATAAACCAAACAAATTAAAGAAAAGATGGTTCTAACTAGTATAATGAAGGCCATGAAACTTTCACACCTCATAGTCCAAGCAATAATAAAAAACATTTACCTGGATACAAGCTCCATAAGGAACACCACAGATACTACATAAAAGCTTCCAACGGTCCTGAAGAAACAAACCAAACAAAAAAACATAATCATCTAAGGGCCTCAGACTTTTTTCAAACGATGCAAACTGATCTTTCTATACATAATTCTTGTGTGAGTTCTCTTTATAGATTATGAATAGCGTTTTTAAGGAGAAGCAGACAACGTAATACAGAGGAGTAAAATGAAAGAGATACTGGTGATTACCTTACTAATTCTGTTCAGACCATCAACTGGCTCCATTTTTTTAATATCAGCTAAGCAAGTTTCTACAAAAAGAAAAGATGTTTTAAGGATCTGAAATTATTAATTAATATGCAAAAACAAGAACTTAAAAACAAGACTAGAACCTGGTATCCACATAGCACATGCAAGATGAGCCCAGCGTTCATCTGTTGTAGGTTTCATTGCACCTCCTGCAAAAACAGTGAATTGATACATCAACTATCATTATTGAGGTCCTGTGAAAATTTCAGTTCATTGTGTGATCCTGACTATCATGAGCATGAGCTTGCTTTCTCGAGAATTTCTTATTGGTGTATATAATAACTGTTACTTCAATTCAGGATCTGAAAGTATAGATCCCAGTTCTTCAGTGTGACATGAGCAAGTACCTGTAACTGGACAAAGGCAGCAGGGTGGAGAAACTTCAGGTGCCCCTGGACGACATAAGTTGCATAGCCAAAGGACTCCATCAACAGGTTCCAGTTCCCCATAACATCTTGCATGAACCTGTGATTATATAGACAGCACTGCTATTTCAGGATTTAATTACAAAATGACAATAAATAGAGGACGAGCAGAGATAAATGAAGAATCAGTGGTAGTCATTTAACGTAATACACTTGATATAAAGTGACTCCTATAAGCAATTAAAATGCTGGGTTGTAATATCACAAAACATGGATGCTGCTTACCATCATTCTGCACTTGTCACACTGCAGGAACAAATTGTTGGCATATTCCTGAAAGGATGATTAATTATCTTAGATAATAATGTGCATTTTTATATTTTGTCCGAAATAATGAAAGAAAAACTGCATTGTTTTGTAAAGTCGGTAAAAATGCAAAGAAAAATTTTCACCTCATCCATGTGACAAACATTGCACTTATCGAGGTCCTTCCATTTAACATGAACAGGTCTATAACCAGCTGGCATGTGGCGTATGCTCTTTGATGTCAACTTCGAATTTGATGCCCCCTACAAATACATTGACTATTATACAAGGCTAGAAAACCGATTTTAGCTAGCAGACAATAATCTGTCTTATAGAGTGAGCCTATGAACTTTATACAGCAATGGTAGGGTGGGGATAACATGTGTTCAATACTTGTATAATATTACAAGAAAATTCTAGGTGAGTTACCTGTATAAGTCTCAATACATGAGGATCAGAAAAGCCAAACATATCAGCACCCGATTTGAAGAAGCTTTCTGATGCAGCTTCTGCCTGTGAATTATCAGAAATGCTTGAATGCATCTGTCTTATTTTTTCGTAAATTATATTCCAGCACGCTGAAGGATCTGCCCCATCATACTGCATGAAAGAGTTTCACATCAAACAATCGGAACAAATGAATGGATAACAGTGAAGCAAAAGAACGAGCATATCAAGAAGTCGCAACAGCAGTTAAATAAAACGAGTAATAGGCATGGAGTTTAAAGGACCCAACTAACAATAAGTACCAAAAGGAACAAAGCTAAAAAGAAAAAAATAAATAAAGTTGATTAAGCAGTACCTGATCTCCATTATTTGTAGTAACTCTAAATAATAGCCGGGTTTGTGTGCCGGTATCTCGCAGAACTTCCATCTTATATACAGAACATACACTGGGATCTGAATGCCCACCAAAAGAAAAAAGACTTGTTAAACGAGAAGACAGATTAATGACGGAAAGCAAAATGAATACATCATTTTTTTATGGCAAAATTATCGTACAAGAATTATTTGACTCTAAAACAAAAAGATAACCTGCTAATGAAGGAAACTTCCTTGTAGCTGTATAACCTAGGGGCCAGATAGATCCATCATCATCAACGCAATTCAAATCTTTAACCATCTTACCAAGCTTTAATACTTCCAAATCCCCTACTATAAAAGGGCCATTTTTTGTACCCTTGAACTTTGTCTCTACTATTTCAGTGCTCATCTTTGAGTCGCCACTACCTTCGTCTTTTTTGCTATCACCTTTTAAATCAGTGCCAACACCATTCCGCAGCTGTAACATGCTCTTTGGAATATTCTGTCTGCTAAGATACCTGATAAATAGATTCAACGCATGCATATAATTAGAGACTGAAATCCAAGCGGATAAAAAGAACAGCCAAAATTCCAGTCACAAAATTTAAGAAAAACTATACATTTTTGCTTCCTCCAAGCTTCGAATGAAATCAGGTTTCTTGCATTTCAGGTGAAAGGAAGATATAAGCCCTTTGAGAAATGAGATCACATGTTTCGTTTTAACCCTGGATATCACAATATTGTCACTGACATTTACACTAGAAACAAGAAATTCCAAAAGTCGATAAATATCTTGAAACTATTGAAGGTGCTCACCTAGCAAAATCATGGGTGCCAAAAAATTGTACAAGCACTGATTTTTCTCCAGAAATCTTGCTAAGACCACGACGAATGCTAACAAACGACTCATCCAGGACAATTGCTGGCCAAACCGCATGACCTGTATCAACATCAAACACAAGAAATTTGATCAAATAAGAGAAGTGATAGACCTTGTCAAGTATTAGCAATTACGCAAATTAGGGGATCTACACTAATATTAAGCATGATTATTAGTGAAACGGTGCATCCTGAGCACAAATAATGCCTGGGACATAAGCAGCAGAACCTATGAACAGGTACTCACCTTAAAGCAAGAAGGCGCACGTGTAGTACAGATGATAGGTTATCATATAATGTACCATTATGACTATAAAAAATCAGCACATCAATATGTCTTAACAATTAAGCATATGTGATAAAGTACATCTGCGTTTCCATTGAATATTTGTGCACAGATATCCTAGACCTGGTTAGTTTTCTTTCATAGAATGCTCTTCATAAACTAAAGCAGAACCTTGTGAATCAATATTAATTTTTATCTGGAAGATATCATTTGAGATGATTGACTTGTCACAAGTATTCCAAAACAGCAAGGTCGACCAGTTTGGCATCAAAACATAAAACTTGCAAAAAATTGACATTAACAATGACACGCAGCAAATTACGTTAAACAAGCTAGGGCTCTTTCATCGGCCTCTCTTGGAGTTGCCCGAGTGAAATGGAACGCTCTTCATTCGCAGGCACAATATAGAGAAGGTGATTTAAGTGTAGAGTCTAACTCTTGATCAGATGATTGAGACGTGTAGATTATGTGTAAGCATAAGAAACCTCGGAATGAAAAACAACAACGAAGCCAGTATGGTAAAACCAGCTCTAAATACAACAATTACATGATAATATATTTCAAAAGCGTATTCAAGCTCTAGATGTCCATACCAGTAAGTTTAGCCCATATGATATCCCCAGGCTCGATATCATGACAATCATCTAAATTAGCAGCAAGTACAATCATCTCATTGACATCAAGGTCATCTGTTTCAGAACAATGAAGATCAAAAGTCAATCGTAGACATTTTATCTCCTCTGGAGACACGTGGAATTTAATTCTTTCTTTCGATAAAGTCACCAGCTCTTCATCACCGTCTTCATATTCAACCTATTTTTATCACACCAAACCGTTAACAAAAACCACTTCAAAGGTTTAAGCATATACCAAACAAAGATCGAAGAAATATTTACATAATGGCGGTGGCTCTCTGAATCATACTTCGCAATACGACCAAAGTACCAATCAGCGTCCAACGGCCAGAAAACCTATACCAAATAAATAACAAACCTTGATAAATTACGTAAAATCAATAAAAATCGCATCTTTAACACACACGAAACATAAAAATCACAGCTTGCCTTGCATTGTAATCCAACAAACTTCTGCGGATCCGCACCGTCAAACTTCAACCTGTTTTCGATTACCCAAAGCTCGTAAACATAACACATTCGCAAAACAAATCAAACAAAGAGCATTAATTCAAAAACAAAACATACCGCACCCATCTCCTCGTTCTACTAGCAGCAGCTGTCGATTCATTCCCATTATCAGCATCCCCCACTTCACCCCCATCACCGTTTTCCTTACCAACATTTTCATTCTTTTTTCTCTTTTTCCGACTACCACCACTAACGCTAACTTTACCACCACTAACACTAGCATTATTAGTTTTCCTAGCCGATCCTCTCAACTTACGCGCATTGTCAACACTAACACTCTCATCTAACCCTAACCCTAAATTAACAAGCTCCTGACTCTTCTTCTTCCTCTTCTTATTACTACTACACTTAACCAAAAATTGTTCTTGTTCGACGTTTTCGGTCTTAACAATAAGCGACATATTCTTCAAATTCAACATAAAGGAGTCGTAACTACCGTAATTACCGCGACGAAGACGCGAGCGAGAGTAGTAGAACACAATAGGCGGTTTCTGAGGCGAATCGGAGGGGAATTTGTTAGCGGTGACCTTTTTCGACATGGCGTTGGAGTAATTGTTGCTGCTGCAAGGTGTGGTTGTTGAGTAGACGATGTCGAGATCCACGTATCTGTTGTTATTGTTAGCTTCTTCTTCAATGTGATTACTGTTGTTATTGTGGTTATCGTGGGAGTGTGATTGGATTTGATTATTGTTTTCCATTCAATTTGGGGGTTAATTAGGGTTTCAAAATTGGGGGTTTTGGAGGGAGGGGGAGAGGGTTATATCAGAGGAATTGGTTTCCCGCCCCACCTATCTGAGAGAATGGGTGTGATGATATCCTAATTCTATTGATTTGCTCACAAACCTCCCTTTACAACAACCTCGTATCGACATCACTTTCTATTTTATTTTTTTATTTAAATTTTTAAATAGAATAAATTTATTTCATAAAAAATAAAAAAATAATATATCAAATTTAAACATGTACAAAACAACACATATTAATAATACGAAACTTAAAAATTTTACTCGTCATCTTGATATTTCTTCATTATTTGTTCTTTTATCTTGCGAATGATAGCGGCTTTGGCCGGTGTGGTCATGTCGGGATCTAGCATGAGAAACTTCATCTCTAACGACTTTACTTCCTTCTCCCTTCTCGCCTCGTACGCGGCCATTTGAACGTCGGCTTTTTGCGAATATTTTTCGGATAATTGTCCCGAAAAAGTACTCGTTTGACTCCCACCGGAGCTCGCCGCGCTCGACGTTGAAGTCGACTTTTGTTTCTTTGAAGCTCGCGCTTTGTAGGCGCCGTCGGGACGAGGACGTCTGTCAGGACCAAAAATATCCTCGAGACATGAAATGTCAATCGGTTCCTCCGCATCCCATTTGAGTACTTTTTCAAAATATCCCACACGTGAACATATACGAACTTTTTCCCGCAAAAGCGATGTTCAAAATTTTCCTTCGCATTCTCGAGGTGATCGTTGTCATTTTCACCGCTTCTACGCTGCAAATGTTTGTAGACAGTGTTGAATTTTTGACAATCACTGTAACAACCGACAAATTTCTTAAACTTGTTTTACCAGCCAAAATAATCATTTTGATTTTTCCTTAGCTATCAAACCTCCTTGAAACCGGAACTGATAAGTTAAACTGAAATTCGGGACGAATTTCCAAATATGATGTATGTGCTGTAACACCCGGTAAATTTCCTAAACCTATTTTATGAGCCAAAACACTTGCTTCTCATTTTCTTTAGCTTTTGAACTTGATTGGGTTTGAAAAACTATGAATATCTTGTTCAAATTGAGCGTTGTTCCTTTATCGAACCGCCACAACCTAGAAAGCACAAAACGTATCGTAATTGCCAAATATATTGATTTCTTGAAAGTATCGCATATTTATACTCGTTTTTGTTGGAAAAATTATTTCGTGAACAATGGCGCAAGTTTCGTTGATTTTCCAACAATGTTTATTGCAATGTCGAATGGGTCCGTTTCGTATGTCGAATGGGTCCCGCAATGTTTATTGCAAAAGAGAAAGATAACTGAAACTCGAAAATCAACGAAACTTGCGCCATTGTTCACGAAATAATTTTTCCAACAAAAACGAGTATAAATATGCGATACTTTCAAGAAATCAATATATTTGGCAATTACGATACATTTTGTGCTTTCTAGGTTGTGGCGGTTCGATAAAGGAACAACGCTCAATTTGAACAAGATATTCATAGTTTTTCAAACCCAATCAAGTTCAAAAGCTAAAGAAAATGAGAAGCAAGTGTTTTGGCTCATAAAATAGGTTTAGGAAATTTACCGGGTGTTACAGCACATACATCATATTTGGAAATTCGTCCCGAATTTCAGTTTAACTTATCAGTTCCGGTTTCAAGGAGGTTTGAAAGCTAAGGAAAAATCAAAATGATTATTTTGGCTGGTAAAACAAGTTTAAGAAATTTGTCGGTTGCTACAGTGATTGTCATAAATTCAACACTGTCTACAAACATTTGCAGCGTAGAAGCGGTGAAAATGACAACGATCACCTCGAGAATGCGAAGGAAAATTTTGAACATCGCTTGTGCGGGAAAAAGTTCGTATATGTTCACGTGTGGGATATTTTGAAAAAGTACCCAAATGGGATGCGGAGGAACCGATTGACATTTCATGTCTCGAGGATATTTTTGGTCCTGACAGACGTCCTCGTCCCGACGGCGCCTACAAAGCGCGAGCTTCAAAGAAACAAAAGTCGACTTCAACGTCGAGCGCGGCGAGCTTCGGTGGGAGTCAAACGAGTACTTTTTCGGGACAATTATCCGAAAAATATTTGTAAGACCCTGTGAAAAACCCTTGTAATCAATCTCAGTAATTAATAATAATCTCGTATTACTGTTTTCCAACGCCTATTTTCGCTAGAAATTTAAACTTTTTCGTTATTATTGTTATTAGTAGTAGCCATGCATTATATATACGCATATATATATTAAACACATCGACACTAGGATTTATACCTCCTACGCAACAACTCATTTACACAACGACAAGTAATTATATTCGATGAGTCATTCACTACACTTAATCAAAGTTAATATCACCTACATCTATTTAACTAAAAACATTAAACCCTAATAACACTAACAATAAACCTAATCTTAAATTATCACTACAAACCAACCGGACCCTTAATTTTCTCGGCCCAACAACTACCTCTCAACCTTATTAACCAAAGGCCCATCGAACTAGCCAACTGCCAACCCAATTAAACACCACAGCCCACTCGACCACTTATTAGAATTGTTGTATATTCTTTGTTTTCTTCTTTTCACCCGCTCGATACCACATTCAATCAAAGACTCCCATGCAAAACTTAAAGCTCGACACATAACAAGTTAACCAATAAAAACTCAACTCTAACATCACAACCCGCCATCACCTCGACAACAAGAATGTTTCATTAACCCATCTCTATTTTTCTTTCTTCCTTTGCTCTTAATACCCGCTCGCTACCCACTTCTAAAAACTCGACACATTTATTAATATCAAACACGACATTCATCTAATAATGCACATTCAAACGTACCATGTAATTAACTACTGTAATATCAACTTGGCAACTTGACGTTAAACATGTTTTGGTTGTAATCTTTTCGACACAAACTTATCAATATGGACATTCCAAAATGCAAAAGTGAAATAGAAATATAACTTGTGGCCAATAAACATATCCACGTATAAGAACCAAAGGAGCAAGAACATACAATAGCTAAAATACAAAGACACAACCACTCTCACACTCAAATGAGGAAATCATCACACAAGTGTCCCATGATAACAGTAACTTCAATCATCAGTCAATGCAAGTGAGATATTTGTCTATATAAACCATCTCATTCGTTCATTGTCAATCTCTATCACCTATCACCTTCCATCAAAATCAACATATTCCTTAAACACCCCAAGTGAAACTTTCTGTCGAAGATTTGGAAGCAAAGTAATAAGAACAAGATCGTATAAAGTCATTTCGAAGCTCACTACTTTCCTTGAGCCTCATTCGAACAAGCCAATATTCTTCTCACCACCTTTTCAAAAGGGTGAAGTAAGTCCCCACATTCTTTCTTAATTATACATATCACGTATCCATACATGCATACCTATTACTCCATTCGAACGTTCTATGTTATTTCATATAACACCCTGTCACAAATTTATTTCACGCGTTAACATATAAGCACACCAGGTATCATTTTGCTTAAGTCGTATATAGTAACACTTCCTGTAGTCGCATGCATATGTTACTCGAACCCAAAAACACTTGGGTTTAACCGGTTAACAAAAGATGGTAAAAACATGTCAAACCTTAACTTATTCGAACCACCTATGTCACGTTTAACATATGACCAATACATGTATCTCACTATAAATCAACTCGAACATCAACTATAACGTACACGCTAATCCAGTGAAAAGAAAACAGAAAAATATCCAAGACATTACTATTTAAAGAAACCCACTCGAACAAGCCATTTCACGATTTATTTAATACGAAACCGTTCATGCAACACCCAAATATTTTTATCCTTCTCGATAGCTCACATGGTGAACTAAATATTTCGTGTTCTGAGATCCCTCCCATAACCCCATCTCGACACACAAAATAATTCCTTTTTAGAGTCACTCGACAAGTATAAATACTTAGAAAAATTACATGACATATTTTACAAAAATTACCCCATTCGACCAGCCCAAAAACCTTTATTATATTTTCGAAATCCTGTATATAATATATCTATATTTTTATACCACTCGAATGACAAGCTAGCAAACTATGTTTTTCATGTTCTGAGTTCGAACCCATAAGATTGTTATCACGCTCAAAACACTACATTTTAATCGACCTTCACTAGGAGTTAGCAAACAATTTCCAGAAAAGTTTACAACTATTCGGTTGGGCCAAAAACCAAGCCCAACAAGGATTTGCGATAACGAGGTCCAACAGGCCCGTATAATATATTTTTAGAATCCTAAAAATAGCCCAAATCTAAGCCCAAAACAGTTTTCACGCCCTCGCCTCTAAAACTCTTAACGGGCTATGTTACAAATCGTTAAATGGCCCATTAATGCAAAAATGATTTATTTTCTGAAATAATAAATTGAAATAAGTTAAAATAAACTTAATAAAGTTATAAAAATTTTCAGAATATTTTTCCCGTCATTTTTATGCAAAAAGGACTAAAAATGTAACGCGACTTAACCGAAAAGGACTAAAACTGTCAAACCTGGAAACCAAGGGACTAAAGCTGTGAAAACAGTTGTAAAGGACTAAAATTGACATATTATTGAACTTCAAGCATTATATGGACTATTGGACAATTATTGGACTGTTATCGAACTATGGACTGAATAAGGACTAACGACGTAACGCGAATTCCGGTTAGGGTAGAAAATGTAAAACCTGGAAAGATCAAGGACCAACTGTTATAACTTGTCATTCTTAGTTTATTTTCCATCTTTACATCATATTTTTACTTTATATGCACACTTGCATTATATTTGCATATTAGTTAATAGCGATAGAAATATTTCATAGTAATATTTTACTTACTTGTTGAATATATGATCTTACAAGATGTGCAATCACCATAAGCATATAACATTTTCATTCTCAACGATTAGATCGTTGAAAAATCATCATCCATCACTCATACACATACACCACTAGGAATTAGTCAAATTCTCAGTATTCATATATATTTACCAGGTTCTATATCGAAGTTGTTATAATCACCTCTGAGTTATCTTTACCATCACCAGGAACGCATAAGGTGAGTCATGGCCTCACTTTTTAAACTCTTTATATTTTTTAAACTCTGTGAGGGGGATACATGCTATAACTAAATCACAAGTATTTTTCTGTATGCTACCTGACTTGATATATGCCTAAGTACACCATATTGCCATAAGACCCTTTATCATGAGCCATTAATCACTGCGGTGAACGCGAATATAATGAATAGATCTATTAGAGGTTGACGACCTATCCCACTAATACTGTGACGGAATGATTTTGCTAGTCGTATTAGTCGCGATGCATTATATTTGAGAGAAATAGGAATTGGCAAAATCACCTATTACACGAGGGCAAATTCTCATCATTAATTTGGTGGGCACCTCCGTTTAGGCGGTACTTTGTTAACGTTTGCGTGTCATGAGACTTAGGGCAATATATGAACTGCAATATCAATCTTTTAAACTGATTGTATCTCCAATACAATCTTACTTGTGATTGAACTGATATTTAAACTACAAACTCCATGATTTCACTCAACATTATGTTGACTTTTAAGCATGTATCTCAGGGAACTAGAGGAGCACGGCAAGGCAGGAGCAGGCATACCTTATCTTCAATAATGGTGTAAAATAAGTTGTAATTCAGTTAAAATAATGTTTCTTTAAAGAAACCTTAGTACTCTGATGTAATGTTTTATAACTGAATTTGTATTATGGACCTATGTAAGTTAAAAATGCCATCTTAGACTGTTTTTCTATGATTTCACATTCGATCCTCACAGTAACACCCAAATAAATCTTCCGCTGCCACAAATCAAATTTGGGGGTGTTACAGTTTGGTCATCAGAGCTTCGGTTATAGAGAACCAAATGTTTTTAAACGTTGGACTATAACTACATTTTTCAAACAAATTAATTATACACCATGTTACCTTAAAATTCTCCATGCCTGCTTGCTGCCGTGCTCGGTATGTTATATTAGGATTATCATTAAGCCTCTG
This sequence comes from Artemisia tridentata subsp. tridentata, assembly GCA_021014915.2. Lineage (NCBI taxonomy): Eukaryota > Viridiplantae > Streptophyta > Magnoliopsida > Asterales > Asteraceae > Artemisia > Artemisia tridentata. The sequence goes on along the minus strand of CP139501.1, from coordinate 26,106,235 downwards.
CATATTGATAGTTAAGATGAAACTAGATCATCTTCATGCTTATATCACACTAATTGATGTTAGTAAGTACTTATTTTACTATATATGGATTATTACAGTACTATGTCGTTTATCACCCACTTTAGTATATCATCGGGGCCGGACTCCGAGGGATCACCAGCATCAGTCACGTCCCCCGTACTCCTCGATGCTGTAGTACCAGAGATTGTGCCTGACGCGATCGAGCCCCTCGTAGAGGGTGGAGCCGCCGCTATACCTCTATTAGATGACATACATGTGCCAGCTTTACCAGCACCTACGCTACCACCACATTTTGTTTACGACACCTACTCTCCTTTCTATATACCACCTCTTGATGACTTGTATTATGAGAGTCAGCAATGGCTCCCCGCTGATGATTTACCCGAGCCCCATCATGTTGCACCACCACCACTACCTGACCATGTACTTGACATACATACCCAGACATATCCACTACCACCTCGACAGCGGGATCCGATTCCTGCAGAGGACATTCCTTCATCGAGTAGACGTCGCATCTCGGACCAGATACACCCATCCTCACCATCACTGCCTTACCCTCCTGGTTTCACTCCCCCGGCTCAGACCCATGATGCCTGGGAAGGATTTAGACCAGTGGTCACCCACACCCTTATACCATCCACAGTAGTGACACGACTCGAGAGCCACGGAGAGCAGATTGAGTCACTTCTTCGGATGATCGACCATGTGCCATTAGATTCCCCAGGGACTATCAGCGACACTCTGCATAGGTTGGCCTCCAACAGAGCAGTGATACAGCAGTGCCTGAGACAGATGCAGACAGACTTGGCAGATACCCGTTCCCACGCGATATCAATACGCAGAGAGGGACAGGACTTAGCTTGGGAGGCGCACACGGCACAGCATAGAGCCGACACATTAGAGAGACTCATGGGAGACATACAGATGGAGCATCAGGTAGAGATACAGAGACTCAGAGACCAGATCTCAGAGCTCACGAGGCGTACGGATAGACCTGAGCAGTAGACATAGTTAGCATGATTGTATAGTTTGAAACATTGTAGTCTGCCGCATGTGGCAATTAATAAAGACTCTTGTATCGTTTTGTTGTATAAACTCAACTGATCAAGTTATTAATGTTGTAATGCTGGTAGTGATGTACTATATATCTGTTAACTTATGTATTATGGTTGTTCGTATGTATTGTGATTGTATCCAGACATGTCGTGATGTTATCTGTTATTATTATGATTCTCAAATTGTGTAAATATTGTAAAAACCTGAACACATAAAATATGTGAATAAAATTCAGTTTGATTTACCTTAACCCCCATCTGTAAATTGATAAATTACAGGGACATCATAACTTGTGGGAAGATATTCAATTTATTATCATTTCACACCATGATTACATTGTGCATATACTCAGCTATTCTATCCGAATTCTAAATTTGTATTCTTGTGACATTAATAGAAAATGGCACATAGCGACAACGAAACCACCAACGCAACCGTAACACTAACACATGAGGAGGTCCGAAAAATGATTGAGGAAGGCATCACCGCAGCACGCGAGGCCGATGCAGCAAACCGCTCCAGCAATACTATGGGAGCAACAAATGAAAGTGAGGCATCTACTCCACGTAAATGCACTTACAAAGAATTTTTAAGCTGCCAACCAACCACCTACCGAGGCGTAGAAGGAGTGACGGAACTAGCACAGTGGTTTGAGTGTATGGAGACGGTATTCATGAGAAGCAACTGTGCAGAAATCAATAAGGTCACTTTCGCCACCGGAACTTTAAGGGGAAATGCATTATCCTGGTGGAATGCTACGGTCAAAATAATGGGTACTGAAGCAGCATTTCAGACCTCCTGGACCGAACTGAAGAATAAAATGCTGAAAAAGTACTGTCCCCGGACTGAGGTCAGAAAGCTTGAAGATGAATTTTACCAGTTAGAAGTGAAAAACAATGATGTCGGTGCATACAACCGGAGATTTCAAGAGTTAGCTCTTTTGTGCCCACACATGGTACCTGACTTGGAAAAGACATTGGAGAAATATGTGGAAGGACTACCTTCAAGCATAGAAGGAGACGTCACCGCATCACACCCACAAACTCTTGAAACTGCATTCGTATTTGCTCAGCGAATGATGAGTCGAGCACTTAAGCGAGGTTCTAACTCCACAGTCAGTGGACAAAAGAGAAACTATGATAACCGTGACGGCAACAACCGGAACAGCAACAGTTATTACCATCACAGCAGGAGCTACCGCAGCAATGATCGAAGCAACCGCAATAGGAACTATCAGCAAAGCAGGAATGATAGACATCAACAACAAAACCGCATACAAGAAGCTGCTAGAGCTTATGTGGCCACACCTGCTGAAGGAAAAGTGTATGCTGGAACAAAACCCCTAGTGTCACAAGTGCGAGATGCATCATACAGGACCTTGTACCGCCATCTGCGGTAACTGTAGGAAAATAGGCCATGTAACCAAGGACTGTAGGGCCACGGGAGCAAACGCGTACCCAATAGCAGTGAAGTGCCACGGTTGTGGTGAAACAGGTCATTATAAAAGCCACTGCCCCAAGAATGTCAATCAGGTTGCCAGAGGAAGAGCTTACGTGCTCGGAGATGGAAACGTGTCACCAGACCCCAACGTCACTACGGGTACTTTCTTACTGAATCAAAATAGTGCTAAAATATTATTTGATTCTGGAGCCGATAGAAGCTTTGTATCTACTTCATTTGCTTTATTGCTTAAGATAGCACCTGTAGAATTAGACACCTCGTATGAAATTGAGATAGCCGACGGAAAATTGTTAAACACCAACACCGTACTCAAAAACTGCACCTTAACCCTCCAAAACAAATCATTTCCGATCGATCTCATGCCCATCCAACTTGGAAGCTTTGACGCGATTGTGGGTATGGATTGGTTATCCAAACATCGTGCCCGAATCATCTGCGATGAAAAAGTTGTCCAAATCCCCATAGACAATGAAACACTTATTGTTCGTTGTGATCACTATAAAACCCAACTCAATATCATCTCGTACATCAAAACGGTGAAATACATAAACAAAGGATGTCACGCCTTTTTAGTCCAAGTAACGGAAATTAAATCGAAAGAGAAAGAAAAGCGACTAGAAGAAGTGCCAGTTGTAAATGAGTTTGCAGAAGTGTTCCCTGAAGACTTGCCAGGTATTCCACCCATCCGGCAAGTAGAGTTTCGAATCGATTTAGTGCCTGGAGCAGCACCCGTTGCAAAAGCACCATATCGATTAGCTCCTTCCGAAATGAAAGAATTATCTGAGCAGTTGAAAGAACTGTCAGATAAAGGATTCATCCAACCTAGCTCATCACCTTGGGGAGCACCAGTCCTGTTTGTCAAAAAGAAAGATGGAACATTCCGAATGTGCATCGATTATAGAGAATTGAACAAACTCACAGTGAAAAATCGATACCCATTACCAAGAATAGACGATCTATTTGACCAACTGCAAGGATCGAGTGTTTACTCAAAAATCGATCTAAGATCAGGATACCACCAACTAAGAGTCAGAGAAGAAGACGTTCCCAAAACAGCCTTTCGAACACGATACGGACATTACGAATTCCGCGTAATGCCATTTGGTCTTACCAACGCACCCGCAGTGTTCATGGATCTCATGAACTGCGTATGTAAACCATATCTGGATAAGTTCGTGATCGTATTCATTGACGACATTTTGATCTACTCACGCAACAAACAAGAGCATGCGGAACATTTGAGAACCATTTTGGGTGTACTCAAACAAGAGAAACTGTATGCAAAATTCTCCAAATGTGATTTTTGGATCTCCACCGTTCAATTCTTAGGTCACATCATCAACAGTCAAGGTATTCACGTTGACCCCGCCAAGATCGAAGCAGTCAAAGGTTGGGCTTCGCCCACCACTCCAACTGAAATTCGACAATTTTTAGGACTCGCTGGTTACTATCGAAGGTTTATAGAAGGTTTTTCCAAAATCGCAAAACCTTTGACAGAACTCACTCAGAAAAACAAGAAGTATACCTGGGAAGGAAACAAGAATCAGCATTTCAACTCTTAAAACAAAAACTCTGTGAAGCACCAATTCTAGCGTTACCCGACGGAAGCGAAGACTTTGTAGTATATTGTGACGCATCGCATCATGGTTTAGGTGCGGTGCTAATGCAGAGAAATAAAGTCATAGCTTATGCTTCTCGACAACTCAAGAAGAATGAGGAAAATTACACCACTCATGATCTAGAACTAGGAGCAGTAGTATTTGCTCTTAAAATATGGAGACATTACCTATATGGTACAAAGTGTACGGTATACACCGATCACAAAAGTCTTCAACACATACTGGATCAGAAGGAGTTGAATATGAGACAGCGCCGATGGATAGAACTACTCAACGACTACGACTGTGAAATTTGCTACCACCCTGGTAAAGCGAATGTCGTGGCCGACGCCTTGAGCAGAAAAGAAAGAATTAAACCTCTTAGAGTTAGATCATTAGAAATGACAATTCATTCACCACTTCCATCTCAAATACTCATAGCCCAATCAGAAGCTCTTCAGGAAGAGAATCAAGCTCAAGAGAACATTAAGGGCATGCTAGAAAGGGAGAACGGACTTATACGAAGATCCGATGGAATGTTATACTTCAAGAAAAGATGCTGGATTCCTCTTTATGGAGGTATTCGAGATTTTATCATGCATGAATCTCACAAGTCTAAATATTCCATTCATCCTGGATCCACCAAAATGTACCAAGACCTCAAACAACTCTACTGGTGGCCAAACATGAAAGCCGACATTGCAACATATGTTGGGAAGTGTTTGACTTGTTCAAGGGTCAAAGCCGAAAGTCAGAAACCTTCTGGACCACTTGTACAACTGGAGATACCAGTTTGGAAATGGGAACGAATCACTATGGATTTTATTACCAAGTTACCAAGAACGTCTACCGGATATGACACCATTTGGGTTATTGTCGATCGTTTAACCAAATCAGCTCATTTTCTGCCTATCAAAGAAACTGACGAGTTGGACACACTCGCTCAGTTATACTTCAAAGAAATCATAATCCGACATGGAGTCCCGATCTCTATCATCTCTGACAGAGACAGTCGATTCACTTCAGGATTTTGGCAATCCTTACAGAAAGCTCTCGGTACTCAATTGGACATGAGCACCGCCTATCATCCTCAAACTGATGGACAAAGTGAAAGAACAATCCAAACCTTAGAAGATATGCTCAGAGCATGTGTGATTGACTTCGGAAAAGGTTGGGATAAACACCTACCATTGGTTGAGTTCTCGTACAACAACAGTTACCAAGCTAGCCTGAAGGCTGCACCCTTCGAAGCACTTTACGGAAGAAAGTGCAGATCACCTATCTGTTGGACGGAAGTTGGGGACATGCAGCTTACCGGACCAGAATTAATCCACGATACCAAACGAGAAAATATTCAAAATCAAACATCGTCTCCAAGCCGCTCGTGACAGACAAAAGAGTTACGCAGACGTAAGAAGGAAACCCATGGAGTTTGAAGTCGGAGATAGAGTTATGCTAAAAGTTTCGCCCTGGAAGGGATGATACGCTTCGGAAAGCGTGGAAAACTCAACCCAAGGTACATCGGACCGTTCAAAATCCTCGAGAGAATAGGTCCAGTTGCCTATAAGTTAGAACTCCCGGAAGAACTCAGTAGGATACACCCTACTTTCCACGTATCTCAACTTAAGAAATGCCTATCGGACGAGACTCTCGTCATTCCACTGAAAGAGATTAAACTGGACGACAAACTTGTATTCACAGAAGAACCCGTATAGATAATGGACAGAGAGGTTAAGCAACTCAAGCAAAGCCGTATTCCTATTGTGAAAGTAAAATGGGACTCTAAGAGAGGACCAACGTACACATGGGAACGCGAAGATCAAATTCGTGAGAAATATCCCCACTTATTCCCGTAAATCACTCTTAGTAGCCATTTTAGACTTGAATTCCGGGACGGAATTCGAATGAGGAGGGAAGTACTGTAAGACCCTGTGAAAAACCCTTGTAATCAATCTCAGTAATTAATAATAATCTCGTATTACTGTTTTCCAACGCCTATTTTCGCTAGAAATTTAAACTTTTTCGTTATTATTGTTATTAGTAGTAGCCATGCATTATATATACGCATATATATATTAAACACATCGACACTAGGATTTATACCTCCTACGCAACAACTCATTTACACAACGACAAGTAATTATATTCGATGAGTCATTCACTACACTTAATCAAAGTTAATATCACCTACATCTATTTAACTAAAAACATTAAACCCTAATAACACTAACAATAAACCTAATCTTAAATTATCACTACAAACCAACCGGACCCTTAATTTTCTCGGCCCAACAACTACCTCTCAACCTTATTAACCAAAGGCCCATCGAACTAGCCAACTGCCAACCCAATTAAACACCACAGCCCACTCGACCACTTATTAGAATTGTTGTATATTCTTTGTTTTCTTCTTTTCACCCGCTCGATACCACATTCAATCAAAGACTCCCATGCAAAACTTAAAGCTCGACACATAACAAGTTAACCAATAAAAACTCAACTCCAACATCACAACCCGCCATCACCTCGACAACAAGAATGTTTCATTAACCCATCTCTATTTTTCTTTCTTCCTTTGCTCTTAATACCCGCTCGCTACACACTTCTAAAAACTCGACACATTTATTAATATCAAACACGACATTCATCTAATAATGCACATTCAAACGTACCATGTAATTAACTACTGTAATATCAACTTGGCAACTTGACGTTAAACATGTTTTGGTTGTAATCTTTTTCGACACAAACTTATCAATATGGACATTCCAAAATGCAAAAGTGAAATAGAAATATAACTTGTGGCCAATAAACATATCCACGTATAAGAACCAAAGAGCAAGAACATACAATAGCTAAAATACAAAGACACAACCACTCTCACACTCAAATGAGGAAATCATCACACAAGTGTCCCATGATAACAGTAACTTCAATCATCAGTCAATGCAAGTGAGATATTTGTCTATATAAACCATCTCATTCGTTCATTGTCAATCTCTATCACCTATCACCTTCCATCAAAATCAACATATTCCTTAAACACCCCAAGTGAAACTTTCTGTCGAAGATTTGGAAGCAAAGTAATAAGAACAAGATCGTATAAAGTCATTTCGAAGCTCACTACTTTCCTTGAGCCTCATTCGAACAAGCCAATATTCTTCTCACCACCTTTTCAAAAGGGTGAAGTAAGTCCCCACATTCTTTCTTAATTATACATATCACGTATCCATACATGCATACCTATTACTCCATTCGAACGTTCTATGTTATTTCATATAACACCCTGTCACAAATTTATTTCACGCGTTAACATATAAGCACACCAGGTATCATTTTGCTTAAGTCGTATATAGTAACACTTCCTGTAGTCGCATGCATATGTTACTCGAACCCAAAAACACTTGGGTTTAACCGGTTAACAAAAGATGGTAAAAACATGTCAAACCTTAACTTATTCGAACCACCTATGTCACGTTTAACATATGACCAATACATGTATCTCACTCTAAATCAACTCGAACATCAACTATAACGTACACGCTAATCCAGTGAAAAGAAAACAGAAAAATATCCAAGACATTACTAGTTAAAGAAACCCACTCGAACAAGCCATTTCACGATTTATTTAATACGAAACCGTTCATGCAACACCCAAATATTTTTATCCTTCTCGATAGCTCACATGGTGAACTAAATATTTCGTGTTCTGAGATCCCTCCCATAACCCCATCTCGACACACAAAATAATTCCTTTTTAGAGTCACTCGACAAGTATAAATACTTAGAAAAATTACATGACATATTTTACAAAAATTACCCCATTCGACCAGCCCAAAAACCTTTATTATATTTTCGAAATCCTGTATATAATATATCTATATTTTTATACCACTCGAATGACAAGCTAGCAAACTATGTTTTTCATGTTCTGAGTTCGAACCCATAAGATTGTTATCACGCTCAAAACACTACATTTTAATCGACCTTCACTAGGAGTTAGCAAACAATTTCCAGAAAAGTTTACAACTATTCGGTTGGGCCAAAAACCAAGCCCAACAAGGATTTGCGATAACGAGGTCCAACAGGCCCGTATAATATATTTTTAGAATCCTAAAAATAGCCCAAATCTAAGCCCAAAACAGTTTTCACGCCCTCGCCTCTAAAACTCTTAACGGGCTATGTTACAAATCGTTAAATGGCCCATTAATGCAAAAATGATTTATTTTCTGAAATAATAAATTGAAATAAGTTAAAATAAACTTAATAAAGTTATAAAAATTTTCAGAATATTTTTCCCGTCATTTTTATGCAAAAAGGACTAAAAATGTAACGCGACTTAACCGAAAAGGACTAAAACTGTCAAACCTGGAAACCAAGGGACTAAAGCTGTGAAAACAGTTGTAAAGGACTAAAATTGACATATTATTGAACTTCAAGCATTATATGGACTATTGGACAATTATTGGACTGTTATCGAACTATGGACTGAATAAGGACTAACGACGTAACGCGAATTCCGGTTAGGGTAGAAAATGTAAAACCTGGAAAGATCAAGGACCAACTGTTATAACTTGTCATTCTTAGTTTATTTTCCATCTTTACATCATATTTTTACTTTATATGCACACTTGCATTATATTTGCATATTAGTTAATAGCGATAGAAATATTTCATAGTAATATTTTACTTACTTGTTGAATATATGATCTTACAAGATGTGCAATCACCATAAGCATATAACATTTTCATTCTCAACGATTAGATCGTTGAAAAATCATCATCCATCACTCATACACATACACCACTAGGAATTAGTCAAATTCTCAGTATTCATATATATTTACCAGGTTCTATATCGAAGTTGTTATAATCACCTCTGAGTTATCTTTACCATCACCAGGAACGCATAAGGTGAGTCATGGCCTCACTTTTTAAACTCTTTATATTTTTTAAACTCTGTGAGGGGGATACATGCTATAACTAAATCACAAGTATTTTTCTGTATGCTACCTGACTTGATATATGCCTAAGTACACCATATTGCCATAAGACCCTTTATCATGAGCCATTAATCACTGCGGTGAACGCGAATATAATGAATAGATCTATTAGAGGTTGACGACCTATCCCACTAATACTGTGACGGAATGATTTTGCTAGTCGTATTAGTCGCGATGCATTATATTTGAGAGAAATAGGAATTGGCAAAATCACCTATTACACGAGGGCAAATTCTCATCATTAATTTGGTGGGCACCTCCGTTTAGGCGGTACTTTGTTAACGTTTGCGTGTCATGAGACTTAGGGCAATATATGAACTGCAATATCAATCTTTTAAGCTGATTGTATCTCCAATACAATCTTACTTGTGATTGAACTGATATTTAAACTACAAACTCCATGATTTCACTCAACATTATGTTGACTTTTAAGCATGTATCTCAGGGAACTAGAGGAGCACGGCAAGGCATGGAGCAGGCATACCTTATCTTCAATAATGGTGTAAAATAAGTTGTAATTCAGTTAAAATAATGTTTCTTTAAAGAAACCTTAGTACTCTGATGTAATGTTTTATAACTGAATTTGTATTATGGACCTATGTAAGTTAAAAATGCCATCTTAGACTGTTTTTCTATGATTTCACATTCGATCCTCAAAGTAACACCCAAATAAATCTTCCGCTGCCACAAATCAAATTTGGGGGTGTTACAATATTCGCAAAAAGCCAACGTTCAAATGGCCGCGTACGAGGCGAGAAGGGAGAAGGAAGTAAAGTCGTTAGAGATGAAGTTTCTCATGCTAGATCCCGACATGACCACACCGGCCAAAGCCGCTATCATTCGCAAGATAAAAGAACAAATAATGAAGAAATATCAAGATGACGAGTAAAATTTTTAAGTTTCGTATTATTAATATGTGTTGTTTTGTACATGTTTAAATTTGATATATTATTTTTTTATTTTTTATGAAATAAATTTATTCTATTTAAAAATTTAAATAAAAAAATAAAATAGAAAGTGATGTCGATACGAGGTTGTTGTAAAGGGAGGTTTGTGAGCAAATCAATAGAATTAGGATATCATCACACCCATTCTCTCAGATAGGTGGGGCGGGAAACCAATTCCTCTGATATAACCCTCTCCCCCTCCCTCCAAAACCCCCAATTTTGAAACCCTAATTAACCCCCAAATTGAATGGAAAACAATAATCAAATCCAATCACACTCCCACGATAACCACAATAACAACAGTAATCACATTGAAGAAGAAGCTAACAATAACAACAGATACGTGGATCTCGACATCGTCTACTCAACAACCACACCTTGCAGCAGCAACAATTACTCCAACGCCATGTCGAAAAAGGTCACCGCTAACAAATTCCCCTCCGATTCGCCTCAGAAACCGCCTATTGTGTTCTACTACTCTCGCTCGCGTCTTCGTCGCGGTAATTACGGTAGTTACGACTCCTTTATGTTGAATTTGAAGAATACGTCGCTTATTGTTAAGACCGAAAACGTCGAACAAGAACAATTTTTGGTTAAGTGTAGTAGTAATAAGAAGAGGAAGAAGAAGAGTCAGGAGCTTGTTAATTTAGGGTTAGGGTTAGATGAGAGTGTTAGTGTTGACAATGCGCGTAAGTTGAGAGGATCGGCTAGGAAAACTAATAATGCTAGTGTTAGTGGTGGTAAAGTTAGCGTTAGTGGTGGTAGTCGGAAAAAGAGAAAAAAGAATGAAAATGTTGGTAAGGAAAACGGTGATGGGGGTGAAGTGGGGGATGCTGATAATGGGAATGAATCGACAGCTGCTGCTAGTAAAACGAGGAGATGGGTGCGGTATGTTTTGTTTTTGAATTAATGCTCTTTGTTTGATTTGTTTTGCGAATTTGTTATGTTTACAAGGTTTGGGTAATCGAAAACAGGTTGAAGTTTGACGGTGCGGATCCGCAGAAGTTTGTTGGATTACAATGCAAGGCAAGCTGTGATTTTTATGTTTTGTGTGTGTTAAAGATGCGATTTTTATTGATTTTACGTAATTTATGAAGGTTTGTTATTTATTTGGTATAGGTTTTCTGGCCGTTGGACGCTGATTGGTACTTTGGTCGTATTGCGAAGTATGACTCAGAGAGCCACCGCCATTATGTAAATATTTCTTCGATCTTTGTTTGGTATATGCTTAAACCTTTGAAGTGGTTTTTGTTAACGGTTTGGTGTGATAAAAATAGGTTGAATATGAAGACGGTGATGAAGAGCTGGTGACTTTATCGAAAGAAAGAATTAAATTCCACGTGTCTCCAGAGGAGATAAAATGTCTACGGTTGACTTTTGATCTTCATTGTTCTGAAACAGATGACCTTGATGTCAATGAGATGATTGTACTTGCTGCTAATTTAGATGATTGTCATGATATCGAGCCTGGGGATATCATATGGGCTAAACTTACTGGTATGGACATCTAGAGCTTGAATACGATTTTGAAATATATTATCATGTAATTGTTGTATTTAGAGCTGGTTTTGCCATGCTGGTTTCGTTGTTGTTTTTCATTCCGAGGTTTCTTATGCTTACACATAATCTACACGTCTCAATCATCTGATCAAGAGTTAGACTCTGCACTTAAATCACCTTCTCTATATTGTAGCTTGTTTAACGTAATTTGCTGCGTGTCATTGTTAATGTCAATTTTTTGCAAGTTGATGTAAAAAAGACACGAGCTTTTTATGTTTTGATGCCAAACTGGTCGTCCTTGCTGTTTTGGAATACTTGTGACAAGTCAATCATCTCAAATGATATCTTCCAGATAAAAGTTAATATTGATTCACAAGGTTCTGCTTTAGTTTATGAAGAGCATTCTATGAAAGAAAACTAACCAGGTCTAGGATATCTGTGCACAAATATTCAATGGAAACGCAGAAGTACTTTATCACATATGCTTAATTGTTAAGACATATTGATGTGCTGATTTTTTATAGTCATAATGGTACATTATATGATAACCTATCATCTGTACTACACTTGCGCCTTCTTGCTTTAAGGTGAGTACCTGTTCATAGGTTCTGCTGCTTATGTCCCTGGCATTATTTGTGCTCAGGATGCACCGTTTCACTAATAATCATGCTTAATATTAGTGTAGATCCCCTAATTTGCGTAATTGCTAATACTTGACAAGGTCTATCACTTCTCTTATTTGATCAAATTTCTTGTGTTTGATGTTGATACAGGTCATGCAGTTTGGCCAGCAATTGTCCTGGATGAGTCGTTTGTTAGCATTCGTCGTGGTCTTAGCAAGATTTCTGGAGAAAAATCAGTGCTTGTACAATTTTTTGGCACCCATGATTTTGCTAGGTGAGCACCTTCAATAGTTTCAAGATATTTATCGACTTTTGGAATTTCTTGTTTCTAGTGTAAATGTCAGTGACAATATTGTGATATCCAGGGTTAAAACGAAACATGTGATCTCATTTCTCAAAGGGCTTATATCTTCCTTTCACCTGAAATGCAAGAAACCTGATTTCATTCGAAGCTTGGAGGAAGCAAAAATGTATAGTTTTTCTTAAATTTTGTGACTGGAATTTTGGCTGTTCTTTTTATCCGCTTGGATTTCAGTCTCTAATTATATGCATGCGTTGAATCTATTTATCAGGTATCTTAGCAGACAGAATATTCCAAAGAGCATGTTACAGCTGCGGAATGGTGTTGGCACTGATTTAAAAGGTGATAGCAAAAAAGATGAAGGTAGTGGCGACTCAAAGATGAGCACTGAAATAGTAGAGACAAAGTTCAAGGGTACAAAAAGTGGCCCTTTTATAGTAGGGGATTTGGAAGTATTAAAGCTTGGTAAGATGGTTAAAGATTTGAATTGCGTTGATGATGATGGATCTATCTGGCCCCTAGGTTATACAGCTACAAGGAAGTTTCCTTCATTAGCAGGTTATCTTTTTGTTTTAGAGTCAAATAATTCTTTTACGACAATTTTGCCATAAAAAAATGATGTGCATTTATTTTGCTTTCCGTCATTAATCTGTCTTCTCGTTTAACAAGTCTTTTTTCTTTTGGTGGGCATTCAGATCCCAGTGTATGTTCTGTATATAAGATGGAAGTTCTGCGAGATACCGGCACACAAACCCGGCTATTATTTAGAGTTACTACAAATAATGGAGACCAGGTACTGCTTAATCAACTTTATTTATTTTTTTCTTTTTAGCTTTGTTCCTTTTGGTACTTATTGTTAGTTGGGTCCTTTAAACTCCATGCCTATTACTCGTTTTATTTAACTGCTGTTGCGACTTCTTGATATGCTCGTTCTTTTGCTTCACTGTTATCCAGTCATTTGTTCCGATTGCTTGATGTGAAACTCTTTCATGCAGTATGATGGGGCAGATCCTTCAGCGTGCTGGAATATAATTTATGAAAAAATAAGACAGATGCATTCAAGCATTTCTGATAATTCACAGGCAGAAGCTGCATCAGAAAGCTTCTTCAAATCGGGTGCTGATATGTTTGGCTTTCCTGATCCTCATGTATTGAGACTTATACAGGTAACTCACCTAGAATTTTCTTGTAATATTATACAAGTATTGAACACATGTTATCCCCACCCTACCATTGCTGTATAAAGTTCATAGGCTCACTCTATAAGACAGATTATTTTCTGCTAGCTGAAATCGGTTTTCTAGCCTTGTATAATTGTCAATGTATTTGTAGGGGGCATCAAATTCGAAGTTGACATCAAAGAGCATACGCCACATGCCAGCTGGTTATAGACCCGTTCATGTTAAATGGAAGGACCTCGATAAGTGCAATGTTTGTCACATGGATGAGGTGAAAATTTTTCTTTGCATTTTTACCGACTTTACAAAACAATGCAGTTTTTCTTTCATTATTTCGGACAAAATATAAAAACACATTATTATCTAAAGATAATTAATCATCCTTGCAGGAATATGCCAACAATTTGTTCCTGCAGTGTGACAAGTGCAGAATGATGGTAAGCAGCATCCATGTTTTGTGATATTACAACCCAGCATTTTAATTGCTTATAGGAGTCACTTTATATCAAGTGTATTACGTTAAATGACTACCACTGATTCTTCATTTATCTCTGCTCGTCCTCTATTTGTTGTCATTTTGTAATTAAATCCTGAAATAGCAGTGCTGTCTATATAATCACAGGTTCATGCAAGATGTTATGGGGAACTGGAACCTGTTGATGGAGTCCTTTGGCTATGCAACTTATGTCGTCCAGGGGCACCTGAAGTTTCTCCACCCTGCTGCCTTTGTCCAGTTACAGGTACTTGCTCATGTCACACTGAAGAACTGGGATCTATACTTTCAGATCCTGAATTGAAGTAACAGTTATTGTATACACCAATAAGAAATTCTCGAGAAAGCAAGCTCATGCTCATGATAGTCAGGATCACACAATGAACTGAAATTTTCACAGGACCTCAATAATGATAGTTGACGTATCAATTCACTGTTTTTGCAGGAGGTGCAATGAAACCTACAACAGATGGACGCTGGGCTCATCTTGCATGTGCTATGTGGATACCAGGTTCTAGTCTTGTTTTTAAGTTCTTGTTTTTGCATATTAATTAATAATTTCAGATCCTTAAACATCTTTTCTTTTTGTAGAAACTTGCTTAGCTGATATTAAAAAAATGGAGCCAGTTGATGGTCTGAACAGAATTAGTAAGGTAATCACCAGTATCTCTTTCATTTTACTCCTCTGTATTACGTTGTCTGCTTCTCCTTAAAAACGCTATTCATAATCTATAAAGAGAACTCACACAAGAATTACGTATAGAAAGATCAGTTTGCATCGTTTGAAAAAAGTCTGAGGCCCTTAAATGATTATGTTTTTTTGTTTGGTTTGTTTCTTCAGGACCGTTGGAAGCTTTTATGTAGCATCTGTGGTGTTCCTTATGGAGCTTGTATCCAGGTAAATGTTTTTTATTATTGCTTGGACTATAAGGTGTGAAAGTTTCATGGCCTTCATTATACTAATTAGAACCATCTTTTCTTTAATTTGTTTGGTGTATGTCACTGTTCTACCCTTGTATCTTACTTTAAGTTGTTAATGCAGTGTTCAAACAATGCATGTTATGTTGCATATCATCCTCTTTGCGCTCGTGCTGCTGGATTTTGTGCTGAGGTATGCTTTTGATCTCTTTATTTCTAAGGTTATTTGGTTTTGCTGTTAATGTGATATTTTTTCTTGTCTTCCAACTTTATATATATTAACTTCTTTTTATTATGTTAAGAGTGAAATACACAGTTTGTTTTGTTACCGGTTCTTGATTAATATTCTCTATGTATATATGTCCATACAGCTTGCAGATGCAGACAGATTGCAGGTGGTCCCTATAGACGAGGATGAAGAGAACCAATGCATTCGTCTATTGTCCTTCTGTAAAAGGCATAGCCCTAATCCTTCAATTGAACGTGTTGCTCCTGATGAACGGATGGGTCAATTACCAAGTCAACAATCAGATTACGTAAATCCTTCTGGCTGTGCCCGCACTGGTATGTCATTTATCTCAGTGTTTCTTTATTGTGATAACAGGTGAACTGATTGCTTCTTTGTAACATTGTTTTATATATATATATATATATATATACATATATATATATATATATATACATATATATACATATATGTATATATATGTATACATATATATACATATATGTATATATATGTATATATATACATAGAGATGGGATATTATGAGAAGGGGTCTTAAAATGAGAAGGGTGAGAAGGATTGTGGGAATGACATGTGTCACTTTGCCACATCATCATTCCGCCAAAAATTTTTTTCCCGCCAAAAAAAAATTTTTTTTTTTGGGCAAAAAATTTTTTTTTTCCCCACCAAAATTTTTACTGCATCGTGATGCAGTAACCGTGATGCAGTAAAAAATTATACTGCATCGTGATGCAGTAACCGTAATGAAGTAAAAAAAAATATACTGCATCATGATGCAGTAACCGTAATGCAGTAAAAATTTATACTGCATCGTGATGCAGTAAAAATTTTGGCGGGAAAAAAAAAAAATTTTTTGCCCAAAAAAAAATTTTTTTTTGGCGGGAAAAAATTTTTTTTCCCGTAAAAATTTTTACTGCATCACGATGCAGTAACCGTGATGCGGCATGATGATGTGGCATGGGGATGACACATGTCACTCCCACAATCCTTCCTACCCTTCTCATTTTAAGCCCCTTCTCATTGTATATATATATAGGGAAAATGATGCCTGCAGTTGGGGGGCAGGCAATTGCCTGCTTCTCTTTGTAAAAAAGGGTGGGGACAGGGGGAAAATGTGTATCAGTCACTTACCGGAGGGGCTAAATTGTACATTTTTCAAACTTTTTACAAAGGGGAAGGCAGGCAATTCCCCTGCCCCCCAACTGCAGGTATGTTATCCCCATATATATATATACATATATATACATATATATACATATATGTATATATATGTATATATATACATATATGTCTATATATATATATATATATATATATATATATGTATATATATATCTATATATGTATATATACATATATATATACATATATGTATATATATGTATATTGTATATATATACATATATATATAATATATACATATATATAAATATATATATATATACATATATAATAAAGTCACAAACTTTATTAGCTTTTTGATTTTATTAAAGCTTTTTAAGAATTAAACTTTATGGTTTGTTTAGTTTATAAGATCGGGTGGTTATTTTCGTCTAATCTCTTAGATCGGATTTTACTTTCTTATCCTTTTTCACTTTTAGTTAATTAGTTAAATAAATATGCTCATGTTTGTTGGATCATTTGTTTTGGTTTGCTTATTTAATATGTGTCGTGAGTAGATTTTTATATAGTTGTTGAGTAGATTATTCCGTGAATTAAGTGTGGTTTTAAAAGTTATAAAATATATTGGTTAGTAATTTTAAGTTACTTAGATTGAAATTTTGGTTGTTTGAGCGGGCAAAAGCCGTGAAAATAATTGGGTGTTAATTTAGATATTGATATCTCTCTATGAAATTGTTTTAAAAAAAAACCAACGTTGTGAGAAAATGATTATTGATAAAAGATATTAATTATCAATAGAGGACTTAATTGAAATAATAAACCACACTTAAGGATTTTGATAATTTGCTTAACAAGTATATTTTTTTATCATAAATTTCTTATTTTGCTTGCTTAGGTATAATCTAGTTTTTCATTTTTTTTTTAGTTATCTTTTATCGTTAACTCTAGATTATTTACTTGCTACTAGTTTTTAGATTAGGTTGCGTTTTTGGGTTATTTGTGCTTTACATGCGTAATTATTGCTTTATGATTGGTATTCGTAGTTATAAAACCAGAAGGATTATTAGTTGGTAGGCTGTGTTAGGGGTGAGTATTGGGCCGAAACCGACCCGTCCCGACCCGAGCCCGACCCATCCAGAAACCGACAACCTGAAAATCCCTAACCGAGTCACGACCCGAGTATAGCTCGGTTTATCCCGACTCCCGACCCGACCCGAGTCCCGACTTCCGACTTCCTGGAAATCCCAACCCGAGTCCTGGCTCGAGTATAGCTCGGTTTGTGTCAGCCGGGGTCAGTTTCGGTCTGTTTGTGTCGGTTTTCGGTCGTCGGTGGGTTTTGCTCACCCCTAGCTGTGTACATGAAGAAAATATAATAGAATAATAGTTTCACATTTAATATTTGTGTATCATTGTATGCAATTGGTATTTAATATTCGCCTATGAAGTGTTAAGCTTATCAATGTTAGATAGTTGATTTAGTGATATAATTAGTAACACGTTTTTTTTTTTTTTTGCATATTTCGTTTTAAACTCGTATAAAATTATGAATTGTTTACTTCATTGGAAGCCCGTGTATTATCATACAGTACTATTTTGTTTTCAATCTAGTATAACTTTTCTTCAGTTCCACCAACAAAGCCATGGTTTTATCCTTTCACTTTCAAAAGATAGTTTTCATGGAATCTAAACTCTTGATATTCAATCATATGGAAGTCACTTATGTATACTGGAATCTGGAGGCAACAGCATACATATATGGCTAGACAAGCATATCAGATTCCCAAGCACACCGCAACAAATAAAACAAACCAACCGTCACAAAGTAACTAAGACAAGTCTAGCAATGCATAAAGTATAACCACAAGTGAAACTATCTCATCATCTCCAACATACACAAATAGCTAAAGAAAACGATTACTATTAGTTTGTGAGTTCCATAATTGCAGACACAATGTCCCCATTTGCAGCCTTTAGAGCGCTAACAGCCTTTGACCTTGAAACCCCAGCTTGTGTAACTAATACAAATCACATACTCTTACCTTCACCATCAACTTCTTCAATGTCATCATCGTCATCTTCATCCAATGGTTCATCATGCTGCATAAAAATCCTTTAAACATCATACTGTCAGAGACATTACCGATATGGACATCATCCTTACTAATTGTGTTGGTTGTGTTTACAATCCAAACAAATCGAGCAAAACATGAATTTACACAATACCTAAGACTCATCCTAGATCATAAAAGTACTAAGAGCTTCACAATTCCAGCAAACAAATAAAGATCGAGCAATAAAGTAATCATGTTAACCAAACTAATGTTCGGATAATCAGTTTTACGAAACCAACTAATTACGTTTGCAAAACTCTGTTCCAAAAAAAGCAGGTCTCAACCTACTAAAAAAACGCAGATAATCAACTTTTTGCTGATGGTTTGCCAAAGACCATTTTCTGCTTACGGGGCCTTTGTTTTAGCTTATTTGTCCGGGACCATCAAGAGAAATATTATCTTGGAAACTTAGTCCTTTATTAGCTCATTGTCATTGCCATAATCATTTCAGACTAAAGCTTGACAAGGATTACATAGAAATATAAAATTAACGTAACACAGATAAATCTTCTTTGATTACAGTCAAATTATCTAAGGGGGCGTTTGGTTCGCCGTAATTGGATGTAATTGTAATTCAGATTACATTACGTAGGCTGTTTGGTTCACAGAATGGAGGGAATTGTAATTCAGATTACATTACGTAGGCTGTTTGGTTTGCGTTGTAATTGTAATTCAGTCATTACAATTACATCAAAGGAGGGAATTCAGATTACATAGGATGTTGGATGGAAAGTTTTGAATTACGTTGTAATTCAAAATTTTATAATAATAATAATAATAATAATAATAATAATAATAATTCGAAAAAATTTATAAAAATTCAAAAAATTTATAAAAATTCGAAAAAATTTATAAAAATTCAAAAAATTTATAAAAATTTAAAAATTTAAAAATTCAAAAAATTTAAAAAAATTAAAAATTTTATAAAAAATTTATAAAATTCGAAAAATTTATAAAATTTTATAAAAAATTTATAAAATTTAAAAAATTTATAAAAATTTAAAAATTTAAAAATTCAAAAAATTTAAAAATTTTACAAAAAATTTTATAAAAATTCAAATTTTTAAATTTTTATAAAATTTTATAAATTTTTCGAATTTTATAAATTTTTTATAAAATTTTTAAATTTTTATAAATTTTTGGAATTTTTTTAAATTTTTTCGAATTTTTATAAATTTTTTGAATTTTTATAAATTTTTTCGAATTTTTATAAATTTTTTGAAATTTTATAAATTTTTCGAATTACAATTACGTTGAGATCCAACCAAACACAGTGACAGAAAACATCAATTACAATTCATACACATTACAATTACAACACATTACAACTCTTTGAATTACAATTCATTCAAATTACAATTCCTTTGACAGATTACAATTCCTTTCAAAACATACTGCGAACCAAACGCACCCTAAGTACATAACACAGGCTACAAAATTAGCAAACACAAATTATCTAAAACATCACTAACTAAAAATTAAAACATTAAAAATCCTAAAAATTACAAATCCTAAAAATTAAAACATTACATATCCTAGATACTAGGTGAAACAAGGGTCTCCGTAAACAACGCACCCTTAGAACACCCAAAAGAGACTGAAGAAGCACACTTCATAATTGTGTGATACTATATTGTAGTTCATAAGCCTACATATAATAAATATGTTATCTTATAAATCATTTGTGATATATATAACATTAACAAATAACTAGTTTTGACCGTTACAGTTGGTCTCACATTTATACATCGTGCTCATACTAGCCCAAACTATCGACCAAAAAATATGTGTTTGCCTCTTTTTTTCTCTCTAACCAGACTACTTGGCTTTTTATCTAGATTTACTAGCCTCACTTTCTACATTGACTAACTGCAACTCTTCATCTCTCCATTCTTTTCAAAAATCAAAATACTTGCCAAATTTCCCCTTAATCATCCCCATTTATTCAATGGCCGACAGTTAAGAATATATCCAACACCTAACCCAACAAAAAAATTAAGATTTATAACTTATAAAAAGTACCTAATGCAGATGCTCTATACTTGAATTCCCAACAAATAACTTTCTCCCAGTTTGTTTACTCATAAAACTCTCTCAAGGACTCAAACTTAACTTTACTCATTTAGCAACAATAATACTATGATTCATATGGGTCATGTGTCATTGACAATAATCGACATAATAAATAAAATGGCGTTTATATGAACAAAAATGGTGTTGCCATTTTATTATTAGAATGGGTGGACTTATAATATTAGAGTGCAAAGAGTGCAAGTTCATCACAAATGAAAACCAACAAACTTTATAGCATATGACTCGATTAATTTTTTTACATCATATTAGTAATTTTCACCATTTCATCAGTTAACTACATACAGTAGCATTTAGCAACAAAATGAGACAATCAAAATTATTACATTTAACATTAGGTGTTAAATGCTAACAAACACTTCATAAACAAGTAATACTATCTGAGGGGCTTAAAGAGCAAATGAACTTACCTCATTGATTTGGATGCTCATATTGAGCCAGATTAAGATTTCTTAAAAATTTGATCCACCGCTGGTGCCCTTCCAAACATAAAAATGTTTCACCTGCCACTCTGTTATTCTCAAAGTATTTTACATATAGAGTTATGTCGTTCGAAGAAACCCCATGATGGGAATTAAGGTGAGCTAGTATAGGGCCAAACCCGGTCATTATATGTGGGTAAGCGCCTATGGGAGTTGGAGCTATAGGTTGAGCCACGGAGGATCTTGAACGTCTACCGCGAGAGGATGAATTGTTTCCCAGATGATGAGGGACTCTTATAGTCATCTTCTGTTCAAAGCATTTTCTAAGATATTTTTTGAATTTACCCCTCGTCATATTAGGATGATAGAGACTAGTCTCCGGAGCACGCTGCAAATCACCAAATAACTATTATAAGTTTCTCTAAGATTATATATTGAAAGTTTTTCAGTAAAAATTTGATAAAATCTCACCAAATAACTGTTATAAATTTCTCTAAGATTACAAACGCGTGAACCAACATCGTTGGAAGTTATATCGACACCTCTAGCGTCCGAGAGTCTTAAAGCAAATTTTCTATAAAATGCATCGTTAAAGGCGGACCCGATCGACACATCTTTACGACTACGCACCTTGGATAATCTTTTTAGTAATGATGAGTCATGTTCATGCCATTCATTTTCATCCATCTACACACAACACCAATAGCATCAAAATCTTATACCCAATGAATAAATGTATATATATATTGAAATCTATAAACTTACCATTTTGCTGCACCAGTTTTTGCAACACTTCTGCGGTGGGTGTGGAGTGTGGACTGAGACGAAGTGCAATGACCCATATATATAAATATCATTGTATGTTACTGTATACTCACTGTAATATAATATGTATATGTATGTTAGTGTATGCTCACTATAATATATTAGGTTTATCTTGTAAGACATTGCGTGTACACTTTTAGAAAAAGTTTTGACAATATTTTTCAAGAGTTATGATATATAGGCCTACAAATAGGCCTACCCCATTCATATTTTGACAAGTGTCAAACACTTTTTCTCTCTCTTCATATTAACCAATCAAAATTTCAATTTCACCATTAAAATAGGTAAATTGGTACATATACATATTATATTACAGTGAGTATACAGTAACATACAATGATATTTCTAGGATTACACCCAAATAGCCTTTATATGGGTGGAATTATGTAAAGTTGGATCCTAGATTTTCAAGAAAATTAAGTTGGTTATATGAATATATCCATGGGTATTATATTTTCTTGAGAATAAGTATTATCGAAAATACTAATGTTTGAACTTTTCTATTTTCTGTAGAATGGCTCAACCCGATAACTCCGTGTTCGCTCCTTTCAAGAGTCATCTTGAAAGAGCCAAATTGACTGGGAAAAATTTCAATGATTGGCACAGATCGCTCAGAATTGTCCTGAGGGCGACTGGTAAGCTCAATTACTTGAATACTCCTTGCCCTGATGAGCCTGCTTCGACCGCTACTGAAGAGGTCAAAGCAGCATGGAGAGCTGAGTATGCTAAGTACAGATGTTGTGAACTCCACACTGGTTTAGACCTTACATTGCCAGAATTAACACTTTTCTTTTTCTCAGCCTCTCTAGCCATTCTTTTCTCATGAAAATCACAGTCTCTAATCAAATGACTTAGGCTTCCACATATATATATATATATATATATATATATATATATGTATACATATATGTATACATATATGTATACATATACATATATATATACATATGTATATAATATACATATATACATATGTATATATACATATGTATATAATATACATATGTATAATATACATATATCTATATATATACATATATATATATATGTATCTATATATATATATATATATATATATATATATATATACATATTTATACATATGTATGTACACATATGTATACATATGTATGTACACATATGTATATATATATATACATATATATATATATATATATATATATATACCCAAGAGTGATAATGTAAAAAGAGAGTTTAGGAAAAGTTACACTTTTGGTATATATATATATACATATATATATATACCCAAGAGTGATAATGTAAAAGAGAGTTTAGGAAAAGTTACACTTTTGGTCCTAAAAGATGTTATGTATGTGGAAGCCTAAGTCATTTGATTAGAGACTGTGATTTTCATGAGAAAAGAATGGCTAGAGAGGCTGAGAAAAAGAAAAGTGTTAATTCTGGCAATGTAAGGTCTAAACCAGTGTGGAGTTCACAACATCTGTACTTAGCATACTCAGCTCTCCATGCTGCTTTGACCTCTTCAGTAGCGGTCGAAGCAGGCTCATCAGGGCAAGGAGTATTCAAGTAATTGAGCTTACCAGTCGCCCTCAGGACAATTCTGAGCGATCTGTGCCAATCATTGAAATTTTTCCCAGTCAATTTGGCTCTTTCAAGATGACTCTTGAAAGGAGCGAACACGGAGTTATCGGGTTGAGCCATTCTACAGAAAATAGAAAAGTTCAAACATTAGTATTTTCGATAATACTTATTCTCAAGAAAATATAATACCCATGGATATATTCATATAACCAACTTAATTTTCTTGAAAATCTAGGATCCAACTTTACATAATTCCACCCATATAAAGGCTATTTGGGTGTAATCCTAGAAATATCATTGTATGTTACTGTATACTCACTGTAATATAATATGTATATGTACCAATTTACCTATTTTAATGATGAAATTGAAATTTTGATTGGTTAATATGAAGAGAGAGAAAAAGTGTTTGACACTTGTCAAAATATGAATGGTGTAGGCCTATTTGTAGGCCTATATATCATAACTCTTGAAAAATATTGTCAAAACTTTTTCTAAAAGTGTACACGCAATGTCTTACAAGATAAACCTAATATATTACAGTGAGTATACACTAACATACATATACATATTATATTACAGTGAGTATACAGTAACATACAATGATATTTATATATATGGGTCATTGCACTTCGTCTCAGTCCACACTCCACACCCACCGCAGAAGTGTTGCAAAAACTGGTGCAGCAAAATGGTAAGTTTATAGATTTCAATATATATATACATTTATTCATTGGGTATAAGATTTTGATGCTATTGGTGTTGTGTGTAGATGGATGAAAATGAATGGCATGAACATGACTCATCATTACTAAAAAGATTATCCAAGGTGCGTAGTCGTAAAGATGTGTCGATCGGGTCCGCCTTTAACGATGCATTTTATAGAAAATTTGCTTTAAGACTCTCGGACACGCTAGAGGTGTCGATATAACTTCCAACGATGTTGGTTCACGCGTTTGTAATCTTAGAGAAATTTATAACAGTTATTTGGTGAGATTTTATCAAATTTTTACTGAAAAACTTTAAATATATAATCTTAGAGAAACTTATAATAGTTATTTGGTGATTTGCAGCGTGCTCCGGAGACTAGTCTCTATCATCCTAATATGACGAGGGGTAAATTCAAAAATATCTTAGAAAATGCTTTGAACAGAAGATGACTATAAGAGTCCCTCATCATCTGGGAAACAATTCATCCTCTCGCGGTAGACGTTCAAGATCCTCCGTGGCTCAACCTATAGCTCCAACTCCCATAGGCGCTTACCCACATATAATGACCGGGTTTGGCCCTATACTAGCTCACCTTAATTCCCATCATGGGGTTTCTTCGAACGACATAACTCTATATGCAAAATACTTTGAGAATAACAGAGTGGCAGGTGAAACATTTTTATGTTTGGAAGGGCACCAGCGGTGGATCAAATTTTTAAGAAATCTTAATCTGGCTCAATATGAGCATCCAAATCAATGAGGTAAGTTCATTTGCTCTTTAAGCCCCTCAGATAGTATTACTTGTTTATGAAGTGTTTATTAGCATTTAACACCTAATGTTAAATGTAGTAATTTTGATTGTCTCATTTTGTTGCTAAATGCTACTGTATGTAGTTAACTGATGAAATGGTGAAAATTACTAATATGATGTAAAAAAATTAATCGAGTCATATGCTATAAAGTTTGTTGGTTTTCATTTGTGATGAACTTGCACTCTTTGCACTCTAATATTATAAGTCCACCCATTCTAATAATAAAATGGCAACACCATTTTTGTTCATATAAACGCCATTTTATTTATTATGTCGATTATTGTCAATGACACATGACCCATATGAATCATAGTATTATTGTTGCTAAATGAGTAAAGTTAAGTTTGAGTCCTTGAGAGAGTTTTATGAGTAAACAAACTGGGAGAAAGTTATTTGTTGGGAATTCAAGTATAGAGCATCTGCATTAGGTACTTTTTATAAGTTATAAATCTTAATTTTTTTGTTGGGTTAGGTGTTGGATATATTCTTAACTGTCGGCCATTGAATAAATGGGGATGATTAAGGGGAAATTTGGCAAGTATTTTGATTTTTGAAAAGAATGGAGAGATGAAGAGTTGCAGTTAGTCAATGTAGAAAGTGAGGCTAGTAAATCTAGATAAAAAGCCAAGTAGTCTGGTTAGAGAGAAAAAAAGAGGCAAACACATATTTTTTGGTCGATAGTTTGGGCTAGTATGAGCACGATGTATAAATGTGAGACCAACTGTAACGGTCAAAACTAGTGATTTGTTAATGTTATATAGATCACAAATGATTTATAAGATAACATATTTATTATATGTAGGCTTATGAACTACAATATAGTATCACACAATTATGAAGTGTGCTTCTTCAGTCTCTTTTGGGTGTTCTAAGGGTGCGTTGTTTACGGAGACCGGCACACAAACCCGGCTATTATTTAGAGTTACTACAAATAATGGAGACCAGGTACTGCTTAATCAACTTTATTTATTTTTTTCTTTTTAGCTTTGTTCCTTTTGGTACTTATTGTTAGTTGGGTCCTTTAAACTCCATGCCTATTACTCGTTTTATTTAACTGCTGTTGCGACTTCTTGATATGCTCGTTCTTTTGCTTCACTGTTATCCAGTCATTTGTTCCGATTGCTTGATGTGAAACTCTTTCATGCAGTATGATGGGGCAGATCCTTCAGCGTGCTGGAATATAATTTACGAAAAAATAAGACAGATGCATTCAAGCATTTCTGATAATTCACAGGCAGAAGCTGCATCAGAAAGCTTCTTCAAATCGGGTGCTGATATGTTTGGCTTTCCTGATCCTCATGTATTGAGACTTATACAGGTAACTCACCTAGAATTTTCTTGTAATATTATACAAGTATTGAACACATGTTATCCCCACCCTACCATTGCTGTATAAAGTTCATAGGCTCACTCTATAAGACAGATTATTTTCTGCTAGCTGAAATCGGTTTTCTAGCCTTGTATAATTGTCAATGTATTTGTAGGGGGCATCAAATTCGAAGTTGACATCAAAGAGCATACGCCACATGCCAGCTGGTTATAGACCCGTTCATGTTAAATGGAAGGACCTCGATAAGTGCAATGTTTGTCACATGGATGAGGTGAAAATTTTTCTTTGCATTTTTACCGACTTTACAAAACAATGCAGTTTTTCTTTCATTATTTCGGACAAAATATAAAAACACATTATTATCTAAAGATAATTAATCATCCTTGCAGGAATATGCCAACAATTTGTTCCTGCAGTGTGACAAGTGCAGAATGATGGTAAGCAGCATCCATGTTTTGTGATATTACAACCCAGCATTTTAATTGCTTATAGGAGTCACTTTATATCAAGTGTATTACGTTAAATGACTACCACTGATTCTTCATTTATCTCTGCTCGTCCTCTATTTGTTGTCATTTTGTAATTAAATCCTGAAATAGCAGTGCTGTCTATATAATCACAGGTTCATGCAAGATGTTATGGGGAACTGGAACCTGTTGATGGAGTCCTTTGGCTATGCAACTTATGTCGTCCAGGGGCACCTGAAGTTTCTCCACCCTGCTGCCTTTGTCCAGTTACAGGTACTTGCTCATGTCACACTGAAGAACTGGGATCTATACTTTCAGATCCTGAATTGAAGTAACAGTTATTGTATACACCAATAAGAAATTCTCGAGAAAGCAAGCTCATGCTCATGATAGTCAGGATCACACAATGAACTGAAATTTTCACAGGACCTCAATAATGATAGTTGACGTATCAATTCACTGTTTTTGCAGGAGGTGCAATGAAACCTACAACAGATGGACGCTGGGCTCATCTTGCATGTGCTATGTGGATACCAGGTTCTAGTCTTGTTTTTAAGTTCTTGTTTTTGCATATTAATTAATAATTTCAGATCCTTAAACATCTTTTCTTTTTGTAGAAACTTGCTTAGCTGATATTAAAAAAATGGAGCCAGTTGATGGTCTGAACAGAATTAGTAAGGTAATCACCAGTATCTCTTTCATTTTACTCCTCTGTATTACGTTGTCTGCTTCTCCTTAAAAACGCTATTCATAATCTATAAAGAGAACTCACACAAGAATTATGTATAGAAAGATCAGTTTGCATCGTTTGAAAAAAGTCTGAGGCCCTTAAATGATTATGTTTTTTTGTTTGGTTTGTTTCTTCAGGACCGTTGGAAGCTTTTATGTAGCATCTGTGGTGTTCCTTATGGAGCTTGTATCCAGGTAAATGTTTTTTATTATTGCTTGGACTATAAGGTGTGAAAGTTTCATGGCCTTCATTATACTAATTAGAACCATCTTTTCTTTAATTTGTTTGGTGTATGTCACTGTTCTACCCTTGTATCTTACTTTAAGTTGTTAATGCAGTGTTCAAACAATGCATGTTATGTTGCATATCATCCTCTTTGCGCTCGTGCTGCTGGATTTTGTGCTGAGGTATGCTTTTGATCTCTTTATTTCTAAGGTTATTTGGTTTTGCTGTTAATGTGATATTTTTTCTTGTCTTCCAACTTTATATATTAACTTCTTTTTATTATGTTAAGAGTGAAATACACAGTTTGTTTTGTTACCGGTTCTTGATTAATATTCTCTATGTATATATGTCCATACAGCTTGCAGATGCAGACAGATTGCAGGTGGTCCCTATAGACGAGGATGAAGAGAACCAATGCATTCGTCTATTGTCCTTCTGTAAAAGGCATAGCCCTAATCCTTCAATTGAACGTGTTGCTCCTGATGAACGGATGGGTCAATTACCAAGTCAACAATCAGATTACGTAAATCCTTCTGGCTGTGCCCGCACTGGTATGTCATTTATCTCAGTGTTTCTTTATTGTGATAACAGGTGAACTGATTGCTTCTTTGTAACATTGTTTTATATATATATATGTATACATATATATGTATACATATATATATATATATATATATATATATATATATATATATATATATATATATATATATACATATATATACATATATGTATATATATATACAATATATATACATATATGTATATATATGTATATATATACATAGAGATGGGATATTATGAGAAGGGGTCTTAAAATGAGAAGGGTGAGAAGGATTGTGGGAATGACATGTGTCACTTTGCCACATCATCATTCCGCCAAAATTCTTTTTCCCGCCAAAAAAAAATTTTTTTTTTTTGGGCAAAATTTTTTTTTTCCCCACCAAAATTTTTTACTGCATCGTGATGCAGTAACCGTGATGCAGTAACCGTAATGAAGTAAAAAAAAATATACTGCATCATGATGCAGTAACCGTAATGAAGTAAAAATTTATACTGCATCGTGATGCAGTAAAAATTTTGGCGGGAAAAAAAAAAAATTTTTTGCCCAAAAAAAAATTTTTTTTTGGCGGGAAAAAAATTTTTTTTCCCGTAAAAATTTTTACTGCATCACGATGCAGTAACCGTGATGCGGCATGATGATGTGGCATGGGGATGACACATGTCACTCCCACAATCCTTCCTACCCTTCTCATTGTATATATATATAGGGAAAATGATGCCTGCAGTTGGGGGGCAGGCAATTGCCTGCTTCTCTTTGTAAAAAAGGGTGGGGACAGGGGGAAAATGTGTATCAGTCACTTACCGGAGGGGCTAAATTGTACATTTTTCAAACTTTTTACAAAGGGGAAGGCAGGCAATTCCCCTGCCCCCCAACTGCAGGTATGTTATCCCCATATATATATACATATATATACATATATGTATATATATGTATATATATACATATATGTCTATATATATATATATATATATATGTATATATATATATCTATATATGTATATATACATATATATACATGTATATATATGTATATATACATATATATATACATATATGTATATATATGTATATTGTATATATATACATATATATATATATAATATATACATATATATAAATATATATATATATACATATATAATAAAGTCACAAACTTTATTAGCTTTTTGATTTTATTAAAGCTTTTTAAGAATTAAACTTTATGGTTTGTTTAGTTTATAAGATCGGGTGGTTATTTTCGTCTAATCTCTTAGATCGGATTTTACTTTCTTATCCTTTTTCACTTTTAGTTAATTAGTTAAATAAATATGCTCATGTTTGTTGGATCATTTGTTTTGGTTTGCTTATTTAATATGTGTCGTGAGTAGATTTTTATATAGTTGAGTAGATTATTCCGTGAATTAAGTGTGGTTTTAAAAGTTATAAAATATATTGGTTAGTAATTTTAAGTTACTTAGATTGAAATTTTGGTTGTTTGAGCGGGCAAAAGCCGTGAAAATAATTGGGTGTTAATTTAGATATTGATATCTCTCTATGAAATTGTTTTAAAAAAAAACCAACGTTGTGAGAAAATGATTATTGATAAAAGATATTAATTCATCAATAGAGGACTTAATTGAAATAATAAACCACACTTAAGGATTTTGATAATTTGCTTAACAAGTATATTTTTTTATCATAAATTTCTTATTTTGCTTGCTTAGGTATAATCTAGTTTTTCATTTTTTTTTTAGTTATCTTTTATCGTTAACTCTAGATTATTTACTTGCTACTAGTTTTTAGATTAGGTTGCGTTTTTGGGTTATTTGTGCTTTACATGCGTAATTATTGCTTTATGATTGGTATTCGTAGTTATAAAACCAGAAGGATTATTAGTTGGTAGGCTGTGTTAGGGGTGAGTATTGGGCCGAAACCGACCCGTCCCGACCCGAGCCCGACCCATCCAGAAACCGACAACCTGAAAATCCCTAACCGAGTCACGACCCGAGTATAGCTCGGTTTATCCCGACTCCCGACCCGACCCGAGTCCCGACTTCCGACTTCCTGGAAATCTCAATCCGAGTCCTGGCTCGAGTATAGCTCGGTTTGTGTCAGCCGGGGTCAGTTTCGGTCTGTTTGTGTCGGTTTTCGGTCGTCGGTGGGTTTTGCTCACCCCTAGCTGTGTACATGAAGAAAATATAATAGAATAATAGTTTCACATTTAATATTTGTGTATCATTGTATGCAATTGGTATTTAATATTCGCCTATGAAGTGTTAAGCTTATCAATGTTAGATAGTTGATTTAGTGATATAATTAGTAACACGTTTTTTTTTTTTTTTTTTGCATATTTCGTTTTAAACTCGTATAAAATTATGAATTGTTTACTTCATTGGAAGCCCGTGTATTATCATACAGTACTATTTTGTTTTCAATCTAGTATAACTTTTCTTCAGTTCCACCAACAAAGCCATGGTTTTATCCTTTCACTTTCAAAAGATAGTTTTCATGGAATCTAAACTCTTGATATTCAATCATATGGAAGTCACTTATGTATACTGGAATCTGGAGGCAACAACATACATATATGGCTAGACAAGCATATCAGATTCCCAAGCACACCGCAACAAATAAAACAAACCAACCGTCACAAAGTAACTAAGACAAGTCTAGCAATGCATAAAGTATAACCACAAGTGAAACTATCTCATCATCTCCAACATACACAAATAGCTAAAGAAAACGATTACTATTAGTTTGTGAGTTCCATAATTGCAGACACAATGTCCCCATTTGCAGCCTTTAGAGCGCTAACAGCCTTTGACCTTGAAACCCTAGCTTGTGTAACTAATACAAATCACATACTCTTACCTTCACCATCAACTTCTTCAATGTCATCATCGTCATCTTCATCCAATGGTTCATCATGCTGCATAAAAATCCTTTAAACATCATACTGTCAGAGACATTACCGATATGGACATCATCCTTACTAATTGTGTTGGTTGTGTTTACAATCCAAACAAATCGAGCAAAACATGAATTTACACAATACCTAAGACTCATCCTAGATCATAAAAGTACTAAGAGCTTCACAATTCCAGCAAACAAATAAAGATCGAGCAATAAAGTAATCATGTTAACCAAACTAATGTTCGGATAATCAGTTTTACGAAACCAACTAATTACGTTTGCAAAACTCTGTTCCAAAAAAAGCAGGTCTCAACCTACTAAAAAAACGCAGATAATCAACTTTTTGCTGATGGTTTGCCAAAGACCATTTTCTGCTTACGGGGCCTTTGTTTTAGCTTATTTGTCCGGGACCATCAAGAGAAATATTATCTTGGAAACTTAGTCCTTTATTAGCTCATTGTCATTGCCATAATCATTTCAGACTAAAGCTTGACAAGGATTACATAGAAATATAAAATTAACGTAACACAGATAAATCTTCTTTGATTACAGTCAAATTATCTAAGGGGGCGTTTGGTTCGCCGTAATCTGGCGTAATTGGATGTAATTGTAATTCAGATTACATTACGTAGGCTGTTTGGTTCACAGAATGGAGGGAATTGTAATTCAGATTACATTACGTAGGCTGTTTGGTTTGCGTTGTAATTGTAATTCAGTCATTACAATTACATCAAAGGAGGGAATTCAGATTACATAGGATGTTGGATGGAAAGTTTTGAATTACGTTGTAATTCAAAATTTTATAATAATAATAATAATAATAATAATAATAATAATAATAATATTCGAAAAAATTTATAAAAATTCAAAAAATTTATAAAAATTCGAAAAAATTTATAAAAATTCAAAAAATTTATAAAAATTTAAAAATTTAAAAATTCAAAAAATTTAAAAAAAATTAAAAATTTTATAAAAAATTTATAAAATTCGAAAATTTTATAAAAAATTTATAAAATTTAAAAAATTTATAAAAATTTAAAAATTTAAAAATTCAAAAAATTTAAAAATTTTACACAAAATTTTATAAAAATTCAAATTTTTAAATTTTTATAAAATTTTATAAATTTTTCGAATTTTATAAATTTTTTATAAAATTTTTAAATTTTTATAAATTTTTGGAATTTTTTTAATTTTTTCGAATTTTTATAAATTTTTTGAATTTTTATAAATTTTTTCGAATTTATATAAATTTTTCGAATTTTTATAAATTTTTTCGAATTTTTATAAATTTTTTGAAATTTTATAAATTTTTCGAATTACAATTACGTTGAGATCCAACCAAACACAGTGACAGAAAACATCAATTACAATTCATACACATTACAATTACAACACATTACAACTCTTTGAATTACAATTCATTCAAATTACAATTCCTTTGACAGATTACAATTCCTTTCAAAACATACTGCGAACCAAACGCACCCTAAGTACATAACACAGGCTACAAAATTAGCAAACACAAATTATCTAAAACATCACTAACTAAAAATTAAAACATTAAAAATCCTAAAAATTACAAATCCTAAAAATTAAAACATTACATATCCTAGATACTAGGTGAAACAAGGGTCTCCGTAAACAACGCACCCTTAGAACACCCAAAAGAGACTGAAGAAGCACACTTCATAATTGTGTGATACTATATTGTAGTTCATAAGCCTACATATAATAAATATGTTATCTTATAAATCATTTGTGATATATATAACATTAACAAATCACTAGTTTTGACCGTTACAGTTGGTCTCACATTTATACATCGTGCTCATACTAGCCCAAACCATCGACCAAAAAATATGTGTTTGCCTCTTTTTTTCTCTCTAACCAGACTACTTGGCTTTTTATCTAGATTTACTAGCCTCACTTTCTACATTGACTAACTGCAACTCTTCATCTCTCCATTCTTTTCAAAAATCAAAATACTTGCCAAATTTCCCCTTAATCATCCCCATTTATTCAATGGCCGACAGTTAAGAATATATCCAACACCTAACCCAACAAAAAAATTAAGATTTATAACTTATAAAAAGTACCTAATGCAGATGCTCTATACTTGAATTCCCAACAAATAACTTTCTCCCAGTTTGTTTACTCATAAAACTCTCTCAAGGACTCAAACTTAACTTTACTCATTTAGCAACAATAATACTATGATTCATATGGGTCATGTGTCATTGACAATAATCGACATAATAAATAAAATGGCGTTTATATGAACAAAAATGGTGTTGCCATTTTATTATTAGAATGGGTGGACTTATAATATTAGAGTGCAAAGAGTGCAAGTTCATCACAAATGAAAACCAACAAACTTTATAGCATATGACTCGATTAATTTTTTTACATCATATTAGTAATTTTCACCATTTCATCAGTTAACTACATACAGTAGCATTTAGCAACAAAATGAGACAATCAAAATTACTACATTTAACATTAGGTGTTAAATGCTAACAAACACTTCATAAACAAGTAATACTATCTGAGGGGCTTAAAGAGCAAATGAACTTACCTCATTGATTTGGATGCTCATATTGAGCCAGATTAAGATTTCTTAAAAATTTGATCCACCGCTGGTGCCCTTCCAAACATAAAAAATGTTTCACCTGCCACTCTGTTATTCTCAAAGTATTTTACATATAGAGTTATGTCGTTCGAAGAAACCCCATGATGGGAATTAAGGTGAGCTAGTATAGGGCCAAACCCGGTCATTATATGTGGGTAAGCGCCTATGGGAGTTGGAGCTATAGGTTGAGCCACGGAGGATCTTGAACGTCTACCGCGAGAGGATGAATTGTTTCCCAGATGATGAGGGACTCTTATAGTCATCTTCTGTTCAAAGCATTTTCTAAGATATTTTTTGAATTTACCCCTCGTCATATTAGGATGATAGAGACTAGTCTCCGGAGCACGCTGCAAATCACCAAATAACTATTATAAGTTTCTCTAAGATTATATATTGAAAGTTTTTCAGTAAAAATTTGATAAAATCTCACCAAATAACTGTTATAAATTTCTCTAAGATTACAAACGCGTGAACCAACATCGTTGGAAGTTATATCGACACCTCTAGCGTCCGAGAGTCTTAAAGCAAATTTTCTATAAAATGCATCGTTAAAGGCGGACCCGATCGACACATCTTTACGACTACGCACCTTGGATAATCTTTTTAGTAATGATGAGTCATGTTCATGCCATTCATTTTCATCCATCTACACACAACACCAATAGCATCAAAATCTTATACCCAATGAATAAATGTATATATATATTGAAATCTATAAACTTACCATTTTGCTGCACCAGTTTTTGCAACACTTCTGCGGTGGGTGTGGAGTGTGGACTGAGACGAAGTGCAATGACCCATATATATAAATATCATTGTATGTTACTGTATACTCACTGTAATATAATATGTATATGTATGTTAGTGTATGCTCACTATAATATATTAGGTTTATCTTGTAAGACATTGCGTGTACACTTTTAGAAAAAGTTTTGACAATATTTTTCAAGAGTTATGATATATAGGCCTACAAATAGGCCTACACCATTCATATTTTGACAAGTGTCAAACACTTTTTCTCTCTCTTCATATTAACCAATCAAAATTTCAATTTCACCATTAAAATAGGTAAATTGGTACATATACATATTATATTACAGTGAGTATACAGTAACATACAATGATATTTCTAGGATTACACCCAAATAGCCTTTATATGGGTGGAATTATGTAAAGTTGGATCCTAGATTTTCAAGAAAATTAAGTTGGTTATATGAATATATCCATGGGTATTATATTTTCTTGAGAATAAGTATTATCGAAAATACTAATGTTTGAACTGGGAAAAATTTCAATGATTGCAAGAGCCAAATTGAAAGAGCCAAATTGACTGGGAAAAATTTCAATGATTGGCACAGATCGCTCAGAATTGTCCTGAGGGCGACTGGTAAGCTCAATTACTTGAATACTCCTTGCCCTGATGAGCCTGCTTCGACCGCTACTGAAGAGGTCAAAGCAGCATGGAGAGCTGAGTATGCTAAGTACAGATGTTGTGAACTCCACACTGGTTTAGACCTTACATTGCCAGAATTAACAGTTTTCTTTTTCTCAGCCTCTCTAGCCATTCTTTTCTCATGAAAATCACAGTCTCTAATCAAATGACTTAGGCTTCCACACATATATATATATTTTATATATATATATATATATATATATATTATATATATGTATATACATATATGTATACATATACATATATGTATATATGTATATATACATATGTATATACATATGTATATAATATAATATATATACATATGTATATATTACATATATACATATGTATATAATATACATATGTATATATACATATATGTATATACATATATATACATGTATACATATATACATATATATACATGTATACATATATACATATATATATATATATATATATATATATATACTATATATATATATATATATTATATAATATAATATATATATATATACATATTTATACATATGTATGTACACATATGTATACATATGTATGTACACATATGTATATATATACATATATATATATCTACCCAAGAGTGATAATGTAAAAAGAGAGTTTAGGAAAAGTTACACTTTTGGTATATATATATACATATATATATATATACCCAAGAGTGATAATGTAAAAGAGAGTTTAGGAAAAGTTACACTTTTGGTCCTAAAAGATGTTATGTATGTGGAAGCCTAAGTCATTTGATTAGAGACTGTGATTTTCATGAGAAAAGAATGGCTAGAGAGGCTGAGAAAAAGAAAAGTGTTAATTCTGGCAATGTAAGGTCTAAACCAGTGTGGAGTTCACAACATCTGTACTTAGCATACTCAGCTCTCCATGCTGCTTTGACCTCTTCAGTAGCGGTCGAAGCAGGCTCATCAGGGCAAGGAGTATTCAAGTAATTGAGCTTACCAGTCGCCCTCAGGACAATTCTGAGTGATCTGTGCCAATCATTGAAATTTTTCCCAGTCAATTTGGCTCTTTCAAGATGACTCTTGAAAGGAGCGAACACGGAGTTATCGGGTTGAGCCATTCTACAGAAAATAGAAAAGTTCAAACATTAGTATTTTCGATAATACTTATTCTCAAGAAAATATAATACCCATGGATATATTCATATAACCAACTTAATTTTCTTGAAAATCTAGGATCCAACTTTACATAATTCCACCCATATAAAGGCTATTTGGGTGTAATCCTAGAAATATCATTGTATGTTACTGTATACTCACTGTAATATAATATGTATATGTACCAATTTACCTATTTTAATGGTGAAATTGAAATTTTGATTGGTTAATATGAAGAGAGAGAAAAAGTGTTTGACACTTGTCAAAATATGAATGGTGTAGGCCTATTTGTAGGCCTATATATCATAACTCTTGAAAAATATTGTCAAAACTTTTTCTAAAAGTGTACACGCAATGTCTTACAAGATAAACCTAATATATTACAGTGAGTATACACTAACATACATATACATATTATATTACAGTGAGTATACAGTAACATACAATGATATTTATATATATGGGTCATTGCACTTCGTCTCAGTCCACACTCCACACCCACCGCAGAAGTGTTGCAAAAACTGGTGCAGCAAAATGGTAAGTTTATAGATTTCAATATATATATACATTTATTCATTGGGTATAAGATTTTGATGCTATTGGTGTTGTGTGTAGATGGATGAAAATGAATGGCATGAACATGACTCATCATTACTAAAAAGATTATCCAAGGTGCGTAGTCGTAAAGATGTGTCGATCGGGTCCGCCTTTAACGATGCATTTTATAGAAAATTTGCTTTAAGACTCTCGGACGCTAGAGGTGTCGATATAACTTCCAACGATGTTGGTTCACGCGTTTGTAATCTTAGAGAAATTTATAACAGTTATTTGGTGAGATTTTATCAAATTTTTACTGAAAAACTTTCAATATATAATCTTAGAGAAACTTATAATAGTTATTTGGTGATTTGCAGCGTGCTCCGGAGACTAGTCTCTATCATCCTAATATGACGAGGGGTAAATTCAAAAAATATCTTAGAAAATGCTTTGAACAGAAGATGACTATAAGAGTCCCTCATCATCTGGGAAACAATTCATCCTCTCGCGGTAGACGTTCAAGATCCTCCGTGGCTCAACCTATAGCTCCAACTCCCATAGGCGCTTACCCACATATAATGACCGGGTTTGGCCCTATACTAGCTCACCTTAATTCCCATCATGGGGTTTCTTCGAACGACATAACTCTATATGCAAAATACTTTGAGAATAACAGAGTGGCAGGTGAAACATTTTTATGTTTGGAAGGGCACCAGCGGTGGATCAAATTTTTAAGAAATCTTAATCTGGCTCAATATGAGCATCCAAATCAATGAGGTAAGTTCATTTGCTCTTTAAGCCCCTCAGATAGTATTACTTGTTTATGAAGTGTTTATTAGCATTTAACACCTAATGTTAAATGTAGTAATTTTGATTGTCTCATTTTGTTGCTAAATGCTACTGTATGTAGTTAACTGATGAAATGGTGAAAATTACTAATATGATGTAAAAAAATTAATCGAGTCATATGCTATAAAGTTTGTTGGTTTTCATTTGTGATGAACTTGCACTCTTTGCACTCTAATATTATAAGTCCACCCATTCTAATAATAAAATGGCAACACCATTTTTGTTCATATAAACGCCATTTTATTTATTATGTCGATTATTGTCAATGACACATGACCCATATGAATCATAGTATTATTGTTGCTAAATGAGTAAAGTTAAGTTTGAGTCCTTGAGAGAGTTTTATGAGTAAACAAACTGGGAGAAAGTTATTTGTTGGGAATTCAAGTATAGAGCATCTGCATTAGGTACTTTTTATAAGTTATAAATCTTAATTTTTTTGTTGGGTTAGGTGTTGGATATATTCTTAACTGTCGGCCATTGAATAAATGGGGATGATTAAGGGGAAATTTGGCAAGTATTTTGATTTTTGAAAAGAATGGAGAGATGAAGAGTTGCAGTTAGTCAATGTAGAAAGTGAGGCTAGTAAATCTAGATAAAAAGCCAAGTAGTCTGGTTAGAGAGAAAAAAAGAGGCAAACACATATTTTTTGGTCGATAGTTTGGGCTAGTATGAGCACGATGTATAAATGTGAGACCAACTGTAACGGTCAAAACTAGTGATTTGTTAATGTTATATAGATCACAAATGATTTATAAGATAACATATTTATTATATGTAGGCTTATGAACTACAATATAGTATCACACAATTATGAAGTGTGCTTCTTCAGTCTCTTTTGGGTGTTCTAAGGGTGCGTTGTTTACGGAGACCCTTGTTTCACCTAGTATCTAGGATATGTAATGTTTTAATTTTTAGGATTTGTAATTTTTAGGATTTTTAATGTTTTAATTTTTAGTTAGTGATGTTTTAGATAATTTGTGTTTGCTAATTTTGTAGCCTGTGTTATGTACTTAGGGTGCGTTTGGTTCGCAGTATGTTTTGAAAGAATTGTAATTCAAAGAGTTGTAATGTGTTGTAATTGTAATGTGTATGAATTGTAATTGATGTTTTCTGTCACTGTGTTTGGTTGGATCTCAACGTAATTGTAATTCGAAAAATTTATAAAATTTCAAAAAATTTATAAAAATTCGAAAAAATTTATAAAATTTCAAAAAATTTATATAAATTCGAAAAAATTTATAAAAATTCAAAAAATCTATAAAAATTCGAAAAAATTTAAAAAAATTCCAAAAATTTATAAAAATTTAAAAATTTAAAAATTTTATAAAAAATTTATAAAATTCGAAAAATTTATAAAATTTTATAAAAATTTGAATTTTTATAAAATTGTGTAAAATTTTTAAATTTTTTGAATTTTTAAATTTTTAAATTTTTATAAATTTTTTATAAAATTTTTCGAATTTTATAAATTTTTTAAATTTTATAAATTTTTTATAAAATTTTATAAATTTTTCGAATTTTATAAATTATTTATAAAATTTTTAAATTTTTTGAATTTTTAAATTTTTAAATTTTTATAAATTTTTTGAATTTTTATATAAATTTTTTGAATTTTTATAAATTTTTCGAATTTATATAAGTTTTTTCGAATTTTTATAAATTTTTTGAATTTTTATAAATTTTTTCGAATTATTATTATTATTATTATTATTATTATTATTATTATTATTATTATTATTATAAAATTTTGAATTACAACGTAATTCAAAACTTTCCATCCAACATCCTATGTAATCTGAATTCCCTCCTTTGATGTAATTGTAATGACTGAATTACAATTACAACGCAAACCAAACAGCCTACGTAATGTAATCTGAATTACAATTCCCTCCATTCTGTGAACCAAACAACCTACGTAATGTAATCTGAATTACAATTACATCCAATTACGCCAGATTACGGCGAACCAAACGCCCCCTTAGATAATTTGACTGTAATCAAAGAAGATTTATCTGTGTTACGTTAATTTTATATTTCTATGTAATCCTTGTCAAGCTTTAGTCTGAAATGATTATGGCAATGACAATGAGCTAATAAAGGACTAAGTTTCCAAGATAATATTTCTCTTGATGGTCCCGGACAAATAAGCTAAAACAAAGGCCCCGTAAGCAGAAAATGGTCTTTGGCAAACCATCAGCAAAAAGTTGATTATCTGCGTTTTTTTAGTAGGTTGAGACCTGCTTTTTTTGGAACAGAGTTTTGCAAACGTAATTAGTTGGTTTCGTAAAACTGATTATCCGAACATTAGTTTGGTTAACATGATTACTTTATTGCTCGATCTTTATTTGTTTGCTGGAATTGTGAAGCTCTTAGTACTTTTATGATCTAGGATGAGTCTTAGGTATTGTGTAAATTCATGTTTTGCTCGATTTGTTTGGATTGTAAACACAACCAACACAATTAGTAAGGATGATGTCCATATCGGTAATGTCTCTGACAGTCTGATGTTTAAAGGATTTTTATGCAGCATGATGAACCATTGGATGAAGATGATGACATTGAAGAAGTTGATGGTGAAGGTAAGAGTATGTGATTTGTATTAGTTACACAAGCTGGGGTTTCAAGGTCAAAGGCTGTTAGCGCTCTAAAGGCTGCAAATGGGGACATTGTGTCTGCAATTATGGAACTCACAAACTAATAGTAATCGTTTTCTTTAGCTATTTGTGTATGTTGGAGATGATGAGATAGTTTCACTTGTGGTTATACTTTATGCATTGCTAGACTTGTCTTAGTTACTTTGTGACGGTTGGTT
Source organism: Artemisia tridentata subsp. tridentata (assembly GCA_021014915.2). NCBI lineage: Eukaryota > Viridiplantae > Streptophyta > Magnoliopsida > Asterales > Asteraceae > Artemisia > Artemisia tridentata. The sequence goes on along the minus strand of CP139501.1, from coordinate 26,065,625 downwards.
TGTTTTATTTGTTGCGGTGTGCTTGGGAATCTGATATGCTTGTCTAGCCATATATGTATGCTGTTGCCTCCAGATTCCAGTATACATAAGTGACTTCCATATGATTGAATATCAAGAGTTTAGATTCCATGAAAACTATCTTTTGAAAGTGAAAGGATAAAACCATGGCTTTGTTGGTGGAACTGAAGAAAAGTTATACTAGATTGAAAACAAAATAGTACTGTATGATAATACACGGGCTTCCAATGAAGTAAACAATTCATAATTTTATACGAGTTTAAAACGA
>CP139501.1:26045339-26060339 GCA_021014915.2 Artemisia tridentata subsp. tridentata | reverse complement strand
CTAAAAGTAATGAGGAATCTATAAAAAATTAAAAGAATTATCCAGGTAACCCCCCTGTTTCAGTAGGTATTGAGTTCAGGAAAAACATAAATGTTTTAAGGAAAAACATACATGTTTCCTGTTGCATTTTTCAGATGTTTTCATTCTGAGTACATGCCTGTTAAGTCTAAATAAGCCAACATCTTTGTTTCCATTCTGAGTACATATGTGTTTAAAGAAGTGGGTGCGTATGTGTTTAAAGGTTTATATAAAATCGATTGAATGGTGCATATGTGTTATGCTAGTTGTTATGATTAATTTTTGTTTCTTATTTATATGTGGTTTAATTGTTTTTATGCATATTTGTTTCAGATTAATGAAGATGATGATATATTGAAGACCGAGAAATGGATGAACACAAATATACATGAAGATGTCCGATTATTGCATAAGTGTTTTTTTGAACATATATGATTATCGCATATGTGTTTTTTTATATTTTATATTTTATGTATTATAATCAAATGCAACGTTATATATAACTATAAAATGTGTATGATGAAAAATTTGTTCGTCTCATCAAATGTTATTGCGTGTTTTTTTTCTTTAATGTTTAGAAGTTGTTGTCAAAAAAACATTTATGTTCTGTAAAAAAAGCATACAGCAACTCATCGTAAAAAAAAAAAAAAAAAAAAAAAAACATTGTATGCACTTGTATATTTTGGAACCATGCAGCAACCAAAAAAAAAAAAAAAAAAAAAAAAAAAAAAAAAAAATCCGAAAATTTTGGAATGTTTAAAATCCGGATTTATTTAAAAAATTCAAAAAGAATATAAAAATTGTATTTTACTATAATACCCTTTTGACTTAATAATAATTTTAATATTTAAAAAATCTCATTGGTCTAGAGGAGTTCTCGCAGTTCCCGCACTTAACAGGGTTCTGAAAATAAAGCCCCTATATATATATATATATAATTATATATATATATTATATATATTATATATATATATATATATATATATATATATAGGGTGGGGATACAATGAGAAGGGGCTTAAAATGAGAAGGATGAGAAGTCATCTCAACCATTGATTTAGAGTGGCAAGATTAAAAAAGCGGAGTGGCTGTTTTGTAAATACTTCAAAGTTGAAGGGCAAACATGTATCAATAAACACTAACAACAAATCAATAACCCTTCCACTTCCACGAGATACAATCTGTACATCATTTCCCCCCAAAATTTCACACTTTTCTCTCTCAAAATCTCACACACAAAAATTCACCAAATAAAAACACGCACTAATTTCATTCAGATTGTTACTGCATCATACCTATGGTGAAGACGAATCTCAATCGATTTAAACATCCTCGTAAGTTAATTACAAACCCTAAACTTGTTACTAAATCATTTTGTTAATTTTTTCTTACTAAAATCGTGTTTTGTTTCTTCAGTAAATTAGAAAAGGTATTAGATTTATTATGATGTAGTAGGATTTAGGAACAAAATATAGAAAAAAGTAGATACATAACGTGTTTAGCAAAGGTGCATACAAGGTGTTTGATAAAATGTCTCAACTAGACTTTATAAATGTGATGCACTAAATTTACATTGTGATGCAGTTTTTTTGTATGCTGATACATTTGTATTAAATATTATGATAAAGTAGTTTTTTATTTTAATTATGATGTTGTAGGTTATTGTGGCAACAAAAGGTGTTTCTGAAAGTAATAAACATTTAAAATACGTTTTCAGTATATTAGTATTTTTTTGATGATGAAATTGATGATAAAAAATGATGCATTAGGTTATATTTTGTATGTTCGATGCACCTGTAGTAATTATTTGATGCAATAATTACTTGTTTGTGCAATATAATGCTAGATTAGGTTACATGCAGAGCGTTTTAGGTGTCTAAAAGTGTTTGTGTGTGTTCGTATGCTTGATGCAGTTGTGGTAAATGATGTGATGCAGTAGTTACTTGTTTGTGCAATATATTGCTAGATTATGTTATGCGAAGAGCGTTTTAAGTGTCAAAAAGTATCTTTGTGTGTGGTTGTGTGCTTGATGCAGCTGTCGTAATAATGTGATGCAGTAATTACTTGTTTGTGCAATATAATGTTAGATTAGGTTACGCAGAGTGTTTTAGGTGTCGAAAAGTGTATGTGTTTGTGTTTCTGTGCTTGATGCAGTTGTGGTAATGATGTGATGCAGTATGTTCTTGTATGTGTCATATAAGTCTAGATTAGCTCATGCGTGTAGTGTTTTAAGTGTTTAAAAAAATTTGTGCATGTCTTTGAATGCATGATGCAGTAGTTGTAATGAAGTGATGCAGTTAGTTCTTGTATGTGTCATATAAGTCTAGATTAGGCCAGGCGCGTAGTGTTTTAAGTGTCGAAAAGTGTTGCGTATGTGTTTGATTTATTGATGAAGTTGGTGTAATGCAGTGATGCAGTAGGTTCTTGTATGTGGCATATAAGTCTAGATTAGGTTAGACGCGTAGTGTTTAAATTGTCGAAATGTGTTTGGTGTGTTTGAATGATTGATGCAGCTGGTATGATGCAGTGATGCAGTAAGTTCATGTACGTGGCATATAAGTCTAGATTAGGTTAGGCGCGCAAGTGTTTTAAGTGTCGAAAAGTGTTTGTCTATATGTTTGATTGGTTGATGCAATATTTGTAAAGTTGTGATGCAGTAGGTTCTTGTATGTGTCATTTAAGTATAGATTAAGTTAGGCGTGCAGTGCATTGCCGTCTTTATTCTACTGCATCACTATTTATTTGTTACTGCATCATAGTTTATATTCTACGGCATTACTATATTTATTCTACTGCATCACTCTCTATTTGTTACTGCATCACTTTTTATATGTATATACATATGTATATATGTATATATATATATTATATATATATATATATATATATATATATATATATATATATATATAATATAATATATATGTATATATATATATTATATATATGTATATATACATATGTATATATATATATATATATATATATATATATATATATATATATATATATATATATACATATGTATATGTATATACATATGTATATGTATAAACATATATACATATACATATAAAATATGTATATATATATATATTATTATATATAGTATTAACATATGTATATATATATACATTATGTATATATATATACATATGTATAATATATAATATGTATTTTATATATATTATATTATATATATATATAATATAGTGTATCTTTATTTTGAGAACCTGTTTAAGTGCGGGAACTGCGAGAACTCCAATTTTGCATTAGAAAACATGCATGTTCATATAAAACATGTATGTTTTCTTACATACACCTTAATACACATACTTGAGTAACACACATGTTCATATAAAACCTGTTAAGTGCAACAGATCAATGCAAAATGGTTTTTATTTTCAGAACCTTGTTAAGTGCGGGAACTGCGAGAACTCCAATTTTGCATTAGAAAACATGCATGTTCATATAAAACATGTATATTTTCTTACATACACCTTAATACACAGGTATGTGTATTAAGGTGTATGTAAGAAAACATACATGTTTTATATAAACATGCACGTTTTCTAATGCAAATTAGGAGTTCTCGCAGTTCCCGCACTTAACAGGGTTCTGAAAATAAAGCTCCCCTATATATATATATATATATATATATATATACATATGTATATGTATATATGTATATATACATATGTATATGTATATACATATGTATATATGTATATATACACAAGCAAGATTAAAGCTCTTCACCTTTGCTGACCACAGGTACGCGAAACAATGGAGAAAGCATTCTGGGATGGTATCTCTGATTCTGTACAACAGGAAAAGTATGATCATGTTGTTGTATTGATGAAGGAGGTGAGGGATGAGCTATGTGAGATGTCTCCTAAGACCAGGAAACAAGAGATTCTGGAAGTTATTGATCTTGATATTCTGTCTCAGGTAGCCTTTTTACTATATACTTTCATTTGTTTGGTTAGATACTAAATTGTTTATAAGTTTTTTATTTTATTTCTCAGTTGTTGAGTTCTCGTTGTTTGGACATGAAATATCTTGGGACAATCATGGAGTTTGCAGTAGTGAGCTTGCGGAAGCTTTCAGCGATAGCTAACGAAGATCAACTGAAACAATCTCACGAGAAATTCATCTCAGAACTGGCTCAGCTATCTTCATTTCCAGATGAAAATTGCAAAAATGTGTTTTACATGTGCTGCTTGATTTGTATCGTAAATGATTTTGTATGCTTGAATGTTTGTCTGATGCGCTAGCAATTGGTATGAGATGCAGTAGCTTTTAAATTGGTACGAAAGTGCTTTAGTATGCTTGAATGTTTGTCTCATGCACTAGTAATTGGTATGAGATACAATAGCTTTTAAATTGGTACGAAAGTGCTTTTGTATGCTTGAATGTTTGTCTGATGCACTAGTAATTGTCATAAGTTGAATGTTTGTCTCCGCGTATGAATATGAGTTAGGTTAGATGTAGTTTGCGTCATGTGCGAAAGTGATTTTGAGTGCCTGATTTTTTATCTGATGCACTAGCAATTGGTATGAGATGGAGTAGCATTTGCTGCATCACAGTTCATATTCTACTGCATCAATGCTTATTTTTTATGAATCAATGCTTATTTCTTACTACATTAATCTTTATATGTTACTGCATCATACTTTATATTATACTGCATCAATGCTTACTTATTAGTGCATCTCAAATGTGATGTGATATATGTTACCGCATCAATGCTTATTTGTTACTGCATCAATGCCTATTTCTTATTGCATCAATCTTGGAAGACAATGTACAATGGAATAGACTGTGGCGTCTTTGTCAGGAGGCATATGAAAACATATGTTGGTCGTGGTGTATTTTTGCATGAATTCAAGAAGGAAAATGCAGGTTAAAAATAACAACTAAATATGCTTCGCGCCAAGTACTTGGTAAAGATATTACTCATCAGTTTTAATGTTAAGAAGATGGAATTGCTGAAAGCATCAGAAGCATACTCGAAGAAGCAAGAAAAGAGCTTTAAGATTTTAACAAATACTTGTGTCATAGTGGATCAAAATTTGATGAAAAGGTTTAACGAAACATTATTCAAGACCGTTGAGGGCTGATATGGCATTTGTGTAGGGATTAGTTTAAAACTGAAAAATCTTTTGGATGTGTTTTACTGAATGATTAGTGTTTCTATGGTACTTTTACATTTGGTTAATGTTTGCTGAAAAGTAAGTGCATTTACTTTCAATGATTAGTCTTTTTATTACTTTTATTTATGGCTGTGTTTGATTATTGTGGAATACTGAATACCATGTTGCATTTGATTGATAAGTGTGATGCACTAACAATACTAGTGCATCACAGTGTATAAAGCTAGTGCATCAAGGCATAATATTTAAATTATGAAAAAGCCACTAAAGCAAAATTCCCCAAGTACTATTCCATTGCATCTCATTATGATATTACTGCATCATTATGTTATTTTACATCAAAGTATTATCACTATGTTATTCTACTACATCACATTAATACTTAACTACATCACTGTGTTTTTATACTGCATCACAAAGTATAATCTACTGCATCACATGGTATAAGCTACTGCATCACAATGTTTAAGTTACTGAATCACCGATGTGTATTTATAGATCTAACCTATACACTAACTCTAACGGGTAGTGTACCCGATCAATGAAGCTAGTGGGGTAAGTAAGAGCCGTTCGTCAGGAGTGAATTACTAATATACTAACCCTAAAGATATTCTAACTACTTAAATAACCTAAACTAACGCAAAGGGGAGTCCAACATGAGTTTGGTTACTAATTATCTGGAAAACAATTAAATAAACTAAATAATGCTAGACAAACGATAGAAGTAAGAAGGCATTTAATTATATAAATTCACTGCACCATAATGATGTATCATACTGCTACATCACAATAATACTTTAGTGCATTGTTGTGTTATTATACTATCATCACAATGTATAATGTAATGCATCACAATGTATAATCTGCTGCATCACTATGTATATTATGGTGAATCACAATACACTATACAAAAAATGCTATACTTAGATAGTATTACTCCATCAATATCTATGCATCACAGTGATGTATCATACTACTGCATCACAATAATACTTTAGTGCATTGCTATGTTATTATCTCCCATCATAATGTATAATCTTCTTCTGAATCACTATGTATATCATACTGCATCGCAAATTCGCAATACACTAAACAAAAAATGCTATACATAGATAGTATTACTGCATCATAATATTACATATTACTGCATCACTATGTTATCTAACTGTATCAAAGTATTATCACTATTTTATACTACATCACAATATTATTCTACTGTATCACAGTAATACTTAACTGCGTCATTGTGTTATTATACTGCATCACAAGGTATAATTTCCTGCATCACAATGTATAAGTTACTGCATCAATATGTAAACAAAATGCCAATGAAGGCCAATACAAGAGAGATTTGCAAAACACCTTATTTGTAAAAGGAATACAAAGAAAACAACATGCCCATGAAGGGCAGCCAGATCCAATTCAATAGCTACTTGAAATACAAAATTATCAGTAAATAGTTTTGAAACGAATGTAGTTTGAACGGCAACATTAACTAAATGACAGAAAAGTGAAGATCATTTTATTCCCACACCTGCTGCAAGGATCATCTGTTAGCTTTAATGATGTTCCTTAACTTCAAAGAGGCCATCTGGACCTGAAATAACAGTAGAAATAAGACCCAATATTAGATCATCAGTGATGAATTGTCTTCATGGATCAAATAAATGCATCACAAATGAAACACTTGTATTTCTCCTATATTAATACCCAATCTAAGCAAACTGATGTGCATAAATAACATGATTGGCAACATTAAATAGCTCATCCAGCTATTTCATGCCAAATAAATAAATGTATATTCAACGTTCAGTTATCCCGTGTACAATGATAACCTATGTTCAAGGCAAATCACATAAGGCGGTCATAAACAATCTTAAATTTACTATTCCACTACATCTAGCATATGTGCTGTTATGAAACATTTTGAAGGAAGAGCTTAGAGGTCTGCTTGTAATATGCCTAAATCATCTCAAAGGTTTCATCATGCCTGGCTTATGTACCTTGCTTATAGCTCTACCCGAAACAATATATTCATCTGCCTTTATCCTAAGATAACTTCTTTCAGTCACAGTGACAATCTCTAAAAAAACAACTTCATTCCATTTCACTCTGCTGTCAACAGCAATTTGAGACTCCAAAACATGGTTTGGTGATGTAAATATACAAGATTCAAGCTTAGTTTTTCAAATTTATAAGAAAAAATAAAAAAGGATGGTTTCACGTAACTGGTGACGTTCAATAATGATAGTGAGACATTCCAAACTAGTTGGAAAGACACAATGTTCAGGCACAATAGCAAAATCTAAGTGAGAACCTAACTAACTATCCATGAGAAGCTGCCGTATGAACAAAGAAAAATTCTAAATTCTAAATTTGAAACTCAGTTCATGTTTAAAGAAAACAAGATAGAGGCAAAAAGAAAAAAAAAAAACACTAACTTTGCATTACTAATGCAGAACTATACCACAGTGAATGAACTGTATACCTCAGGTGCGGAGGTTAATTCAGTAATTTCGTCTCCTAGAGAAGCTATAGCTAAAACGAGAAAGCCTTCTGGGTCGGTCAGCAGCTGTGTACCCATATCGAGCAGCTTCTGCAGCTGCATCAGAACGGACGATTTCCCTGCCAAACTGTAGAAGAAAAACACACATCAGTTACTTCAGTGATGCATAACACGTGATAAAAACTTCAACGCAAATGAAGATACTTGCCATATATCCTGAAACCGGCAGTGTGCATACAGCTGGCAAAAATCCTTTGTGCAGGTGCCTCACTAGGTTGGAAGTTCTTGTTCCTAAAATTTAACATATTAAAGTGAACAAAGAGAATCTGCAACATTACCAAGTTAAACTACAATTTTTGTTTAGGTTTCTTACCACACCATAAAAGCACTTTATTTTGCTTCTTCTTCATTTCATCATACGATGGTCCCGCACTTACTTCCACTTCAAAGATGTTCTCAACTGATACTCCATAGCTCTGAAACCATAAACTAGATAAGAAACCAACGACAATGAATAAACATAAGACACAGTATATAGAAAATGGATCTTATGATTCCCCAACTTTCACAGGCTCATAGGTCTTCTCAACATATTTTAGAATCATAGCGTAGTCCTCTGATTATTTTTCCAACGGCGAAATGGAGCATCCTAACCTCTTATACCACTCAAACAGCGGGTCATCGAGTGTATCACCACTCATCTCCTCTACAATCCTTGATGCCACATTTATGTCCCGCACACCCTCAAGCACAGATGCAGCCTAAATTCAAAAACAGATACTCTTACAATATTAGTAACAACCAGTAGATGACGATTCAAACCCGTAAGTAAAATATTCTTACATGATCTGCTACTTCTTGGTGATCTCCGAAGTGAAAAGGCCTTGCTGAATGCAATAGTGTGAACCATCTCTGACTGAAATCTGACCATACAGCCTTTGCTAGCTGCTCCTCATCTTCATCTTCCATTGTTGCGAATTTTTCCACAAATTCTACTAGAACCTCTTCGCCTAAAAATGGGTTTTTCAAACATTAACAAAAGGTGGATCCTGTAATTAAAAAAATTTCAAATTGAACATGAACGTACATCTTTTTATATGCAAATCAGTGAGCATGGCCACAGGTAGATCAAGTGCATCGAGTCCCATCTCCATCAAAGCATACCTATATATCTCTTGACTGCACAAGACCTTCATGAAATTAGCCACAAATGGATCCAGCTTGCAGTGAGCTGCAGCTGCCCCAAGCTGCCTAAGTGCCAGGCCACCATATCTCACATCATACCCATCATCCTACATGAAATGGAACTTTTAAGCTTTTCTCAGAGATCGGATTTTTTTGTTTTATCACTGAATGGAGCACAACTCACCATGTCGATTGGGTAAAACTTCCGAGGCTTCTTTTCAATCTTCTTCTCCCTTTCCCATGCCTCAAACTCATTTCCAGTCAACTCTTCGAACAACTTCGTCCACATCCTCACGCTCTTCAACTTGTTCTTCTCCACGTGGGTCCGCACCAACTCTGCCTCTCAGAAAGTACAAATGCAATCGGTTCTCCGGGACCATGATAAGTTGCATAACACAGTTGTACAAACGGAAAATGCACAGTTGTACAAGATCCCGTCTTTCTCAAAGATAACACCACCTTCTTTGTCTAACTTGCTATCTTTGTGTACCCCTCTTTTTCCATACATCTTGATCTGCAAGAATCAAACAAACCCAATAAAAATTTATAGCAAATTTATCAAAAGCAAGGCGGGAAATTGAAAAAAAAAAAAAAAAAAAAAAAAAGGATCCTTCCTTCGGCATTTAGAGATTCTAAAGCCTCATGACTTGGGTCTAGTTGATCCCGTGGGATTCCTTTTCCGTCAACAGCAAGATCACTAACAACATCATAAGCATCCAAACGCGTCGGTTCCATTTTATCAATGCTATTACTTAGCCAAGCTTCACGTACCACAGGTATGCCTCGCTGTCTATTCAATTTCAAGAAAGTTCAATAGTTAATGTCAGATTGAGATTAAACAGCTAACATATTATGAATTAAGGCTGGAGTAATTGGTAGTAACTGAGGAAATTTATCTATTACAATGCTTCTGTAACTTTGGAAGAGCCTCCTCGATCTCGCTCCGTTGGAGGCACAACTAGATAGGTCACCCCTAGTGCAAAAAGATATCCGTGGTTATTAAAAAAATCTAACAGCAACAAACTAAATGCTAGCTACTAGTTTCTCATGAGAACTAATTAGTACCAATGACATGGTTGGCCACTTTCCCTCCGTGCTTTTCGATTTTAGACTTCCAATCTTGCTGCAAGATCGTCAAAATAGTAAAGACAATACGTAAATCTAGGTGATGGGTAGGATTGCTCATCAACCCTGACGTGCTTTTAAAAATAAGAATCTTGAGATAAGCCAAGCGAAAAACTTACGTCACTTAAAACTATTTATAAATCTTGCATCAAAACACACAAGACAGGCATGCAGTTATAATAACAGTCTTACAGCCAAATATTATTCTACTGCATCACAATATTATTCTACTGCATCACAGTAATACTTAACTGCATCATTGTGTTATTCTACTGCATCACGATATTATTCTACTGCATCACAATAATACTTAACTGCATCATTGTGTTATTATACTGCATCACAAGGTATAATTTACTGTATCACAATGTATAAGTTACTGCATCAGTATGTATATTCTGAAGTCTAAACTTACAAGCCTACATTCTAAACTTATTTTTTTAATTATTTCACATATAAATCTAAACCAGTATATCTAGCATCAAAAAGCCATTATATCTAGCATCCATACCGATCTCAAGTCCAAAGTTACAAGCCTACATTCTAAACTTATTTTTTAATTAATTCACATATAAGTCTAAACCAGTATATCTAGCATCCATACCGATCTTACGAAACAAAACTCACATACTATCTCAACTATAGAAAGATTCATATGTTACGATATCCCCAATCTGTTAACTAAAGCAACCTAGATTTCACATTCTACTAAAACAATTACTCAATATCAAAACGCTAATGAACTTGTAATTCTCAAAAGTAAATAAACCAAATGTGATTAAGTCATAGCAGTACAATATACTAAAAACAAACTACTGGATATCACAATTTAACTGGAATATATAACTAAATGCGATCAAAGTAACAACAACCTGAGTATCACCAGGCGCAAGTAATATTTTTTTATCTGAGTAACAAATGTAATAAGTTATAGAGTTTCATATTTAACATCCAAAATCAAAATGTAGTTGATATTTTATTGGGTTCAATTACATCTTATTTGCCACAAAAACTTACTCCATCAGTATTTCATTAACACTTTATACACATACAACTACACATACAAGCTTTTTCCACTGAAAAATGACTAAAACAATTAAAGATTTAAAAGCTAATGCATCACAGAGTAAACTTAGTGCATCATAGTTATAAAATATCACCAAGACATTTTATCAAACACCTTATGTGCAGCTTTACTATAAACATTTTGTATATATTTCTTTCAGATCTAGACACTTTGAATATAACATATCTAGATTAATAACAACAAAAAACAAACAAATTATTCAAAATAAATCAATGAACATCATGTACATGCAAAAGAGGATCAATATACCCATATTAATTAACACTAACATTTAACTACAATTAAAAGACCTTACATTCAAATTGAATAATTAATCTGGTTACATCTTCGGCGGGGAACGGTAGTGAACGGTCGACGTTAAATGATGGGGAAGGTGGTGGTGAATGGTGGGGAAGGCGGTGGTGAATGGTGGTGAAGGCGGTGGTGAATGGTAGGGAAGGCGGTGGTGAATGGTGGGGAAGGCGGTGGTGATGGTGGTGAAGGCGCTGGTGAGTGGTGGATTGAATGAGGAGAACAGGGATGATGGAGGGAATGAGGAAGGCGTAGTTGAGGATAGAAGTTAAATGACGAAAAGAAAAGGTGGGACTAATTGGGACAGGTGGCAACTCCTGGTTGCTTCCTAACCTTCTCATTATAAGGACTCTTCTCAAAATATCCAATCTCTTATATATATCTTTAACTATATATTTGTCTAACATTACAGCGACACATAAGCGTAGAAATGCCACCTCAATGAGACTCAATGATGACATGACATTTAAATGATGACATGGCACACACTAATCATGCAATAAAATCCGGAAATTTAAAATTTTGCAACTAATGAGAATCGAACTCATGACCTCTTGCCCAAATAATAAAGACTCAACCACTAGAGCACTTGGATGTTTGTGTTAAAAGCTTTAAAAACAAAATATAGATGCTTTAATAACTCCTCATTCACCTAAACACAATTAAAACTGAAACTCCTACTTTGTTGGCATTTCCAAAACATTTACACCACATTCAATGAAAGGAGCGTATGAATGTATTTTAAAATTTCAAAATCAACATTCACAACAAAAATCACGGCAACTAACCTAAATCAATCACTCCAACCAATCCTAATCTTTATTTCTTTGCTTCCCGAAGGTAATGATTCATTTTTTAAATCAACCATTTTCTTCTCAATCAATATCATCTCCAGAGATGAATAAGGTATGTGTTTTCGATTTTGAACAAATAATATTATTGTTTCTCTTTTTTACTAAACAAATCAATTTGTTTTCATTTGATTTTATTTTAGGTTTATGTTGGAATTGAATATAGTTTCATTCAAAGGTGGATTTCGTTGGTTTGATTGGTTTTTTTACAGGAACATGAATGATTGTGAGCATTTTATCATAACTCAGGTATGTATTTTCAAAATCAAACCTTATTAGCCACAGATTCGACTGATCATATCAACCAGTTTTGTGAATTCGTCATTTTACATAAACAAATTGATTATTTGTTTGATTGGTGGTTTATCTAATTATTGGTTCTTTTATCTTTGTTTGACTGCACCAATTATTATTGAGCGTTTTATTTTTGTATGTTGCTATGATTATTTTTATGTTGTGCTTTTTATTGTTAGATTGTTATCTGATTATCCATAATAGGTTGCTATGGTTAATTTAAAATGATGTCTGTTTAATAATTTAGTAATTTGAATCAATGTATAACATGTGTTTGATAAAATGCTTGAACAAATTTCTTAATGTAGACTAACAACGTCAAACACTTTTTCGGCATCACCATCATTGCAAGAGAGTCGGCATCGCCATTGCTCTGGGAAAAACCTCGACTCAATGACTCCTGATGGAAGTTTTGTATTTGATAATTTGTTTCCTGGGAGCTTTTATATCCGTCCACTATTAAAGGTACTTGCTTTTTTTCATCTTATTTTCGTGATATGAAGTAATAATGCTTTATAATTATGATCGTTAATCGCTGCTGAATTTCTAGGAGTATGCTTTCTCACCGGCAGCACAGGCAGTTGAACTTGGTTCTGGGGAGGCTAAGAAAGTTGTGTTCCAAGCTACACGTGTTGCTTACAGGTATCTTTTTGTTCTCACTATTGACTCAAGCTGTGGTAAGAAGAGTAAAATCAGACTAGCTGGGCTGGTGTATTTTGTAAAGTTATGGCCAGAAATTGCCACATGTTCAGCCAAGTTCATTTAGATTAAGTGCATCCTTTGTATCATGATATTTTTCTAGGGTGTGCTGGTATTTTAGGCTTCATTATAGCATCTAATAGTTGGTTTTTATGATCATGCAAACATTTATATTGACAAAAACATTCTCAACCTTTGGATCGTTCTAACTTTCAATCCTGACCGTACTAACTCCCTAATTTAGGTGACCGCTAGATCAAAAGCAAAATGGGTGGGAAAATGCATTTAAACCTATTATTTGCCCCCTATAATTAAGAAGGCATGCCGCATGCTTACATCAAGACTAACCTGTGTATAACGCGTTGCAGGAACAAAGATGAAAAGAAGATTTTGTTTTATCCCAGGCAACATCAGGTAATCAACTCTGAAGACATGATTAAAGCAATTTCAGTATCTATTCTCAATCTTAACTAAAGTTTTATGTTTTTAATCAGGTAAAAGTGGCACAAGATGGATGTAAAACTTCGGTTCCTCTTTTTTCTGGGTGACCCGGGCTGTACATTGAAGGATCAGTTTCTCCCTCACTTTCAGATTTTTAGTATTAAAATATAGTTTGGAGATAGCCACAATGCTCAATCAAGAAATTGAATTAGCTTTGAAACTATACAAACGAAGATGGATTGTTTGTTGAGGACCCTATATGTGACATAACTTACCATATTGAGGCTTCAAGGTTTGGACTTGTATATTTACAATGAAACCACTTAAATTTACAGATTCAATGTGATTTATCGCAATGAAGTCATAAATTTGTGTCAGATTTTGTATAGCTGGTTTACTAAACTGTCTTTTTCTTGCGATTTGTCTGGCTATCATGTAAAGAAATCGGCGCTAATTCCTTTTCCGTCAGAAAGCTTGGTCAAATCTCTGTACACATACCCTTCAAAAGAAGATGGAAAAGAGTTATTTCCCTCCGTTCTATTATCATTGAGTGGTGAAGGGTTATAGAAATTTAAATTTAATATAGCTGTGGTGGAAATTTTGTATTTGATATTTGTTTCCTGGGAGCTTTTTCTCCGTCCCCTGTTAAAGGTACTTGCTTTTTTCATCTGATTTTTTGTGATATGAAGTAAAAATGCTTTGTAATTATGATCATTAATCGCTGCTGAATTTCTAGGAGTATGCTTTTCACCGGGGCATAGCAGTTTTAACTTGGTTCTGGGGAGGGTAAGAAAGTTGTGTTCCCAAACTACACGTGTTGCATACAGGTTTTCTTTTGTTCTCACCATTGACTCAAGCTGTGGTAAGAAGAGTAAAATCAGACTAGCTGGGCTTTGGGGTATTTTGTAAAGTTATGGCCAGAAATTGCCCCAAAGTTCAGCCAAGTTCATTTACATTAAGTGCATCCTTTGTATCATGATATTTTCCTAGGGTGTGTGAATTTTAGGCTTCATTATAGCATCTAATATGGTTTGTTTTTATGAGCATGCAAACATTTAAACTTGACAAAAACATTCTCAACCTTTGGATCTTCTAACTTTCAATCCCGGCCGTACTAACTCCCTAATTTAGGTGACCGCTTTGATCAAAGCAAAATGGGTGGGAAAATGCATTTAAACATCTATTTGCCCCTATAATTAAGAAGGCATGCCCCATGCTTTTCCTAAAAACTAAAACCCGTGTATGACGCGTTGCAGGAGCAAGATGAAAAGAGATTTGTTTTATCCCAGGGGGAAAAATCAGGTAATCAACGTGTTTCTGTCGTGACCAGTTTTTCGCCCCCAAAGT
>CP139501.1:26033310-26045239 GCA_021014915.2 Artemisia tridentata subsp. tridentata | reverse complement strand
TTGCATTTGATTGATAAGTGTGATGCACTAACAATACTATGCATCACAGTGTTAAAGCTAGGCATCAAGGCAAAATTTATTTAAATTAGAAAAAGCACTAAAGCAAAAAACCCCCCAAGTACTATTTCCATTGCATCTCATTATGATATTACTGCATATTATGTTATTTTACATCAAAGTTTTCACTTTGTTTTCTACTACATCACTTTAAAATACTTAACTACATCACTGTGTTTTTATATGCATCACAAAGTATAATCTACTGCACCATGGTATAAGCTCTGCATCAAATGTTTAAGTTATGAATCACCGATGTGTATTTATAATCTAACCTATACACTAACTTAAGGGTAGTGTACCCATAATGAACAAAGTGGGGTAAGTAAGACCCTTCGTCAGGGTAAAAATTACAATATACTAACCCTAAAGATATTCTAACTACTTAAATAACCTAAACAAAACGAAAAAGGGGAGTCCAAATGAGTTTGGTTACAATTATTGGAAAACAATTAAATAAACTAAATAATGTAGACAAACGATAGAAGTAAGAAGGCATTTAATTTAAAATTCACGCCCATAATGATGTATCATACTGCTACATCAAAAAATACTTTAGTGCATTGTTGTGTTATTTAACATCATCACAATGTTAATGTAATGCATCACAATGTATAATTGCTGCACATTTTTGTATTTATGGTGAATCACAATAAACTATACAAAAAAATGTTTATACTTAGATTGTATTATCCATCAATACTTTGCATCCCAGGGGATGTATATACTACTGCATCACAATAATACTTTATGCTTGCTGTGTTATTACTCCATCATAATGTATAATCTTCTTCTGAATCACTATGTATATCATACTGCATCGCAAATTCGCAATACATAAACAAAAAATTTTACTAGTGTTTTTACTCATCATAATATTACATATTACTGCATCACTATGTTATCTAATGTATCAAAGTATTATCACTATTTTATACTACATCACAATATTATTCTACTGCATCACAGTAATACTTAACTGCGTCATTGTGTTATTATACTGCATCACAAGGTATAATTTCCTGCATCACAATGTATAAGTTACTGTATCAATAAGTAAACAAAATCCCAAGGGAAGGCCAATACAAGAGAGATTTGCAAAACACCTTATTTGTAAAAGGAATACAAAGAAAACAACATGCCCATGAAGGGCAGCCAGATCCAATTCAATAGCTACTTGAAATACAAAAATTATCAGTAAATAGTTTTGAAACGAATGTAGTTTGAACGGCAACATTAACTAAATGACAGAAAAGTGAAGATCATTTTATTCCCACACCTGCTGCAAGGATCATCTGTTAGCTTTAATGATGTTCCTTAACTTCAAAGAGGCCATCTGGACCTGAAATAACAGTAGAAATAAGACCCAATATTAGATCATCAGTGATGAATTGTCTTCATGGATCAATAAATGCATCACAATGAAACACTTGTATTTCTCCTATATTAATACCCAATCTAAGCAAACTGATGTGCATAAATAACATGACTGGCAACATTAAATAGCTCATCCAGCTATTTCATGCCAAATAAATAAATGTATATTCAACGTTCAGTTATCCCGTGTACAATGATAACCTATGTTCAAGGCAAATCACATTTAAAGGGGGTCATAAACAATCTTAAATTTACTATTCCACTACATCTAGCATATGTGCTGTTATGAAACATTTTGAAGGAAGAGCTTAGAGGTCTGCTTGTAATATGCCTAAAATCATCTCAAAGGTTTCATCATGCCTGCTTATGTACCTTGCTTATAGCTCTACCCGAAACAATATATTCATCTGCCTTTATCCTAAGATAACTTCTTTCAGTCACAGTGACAATCTCTAAAAAAACAACTTCATTCCATTTTCACTTGCTGTCAACAGCAATTTGAGACTCCAAAACATGGTTTGGTGATGTAAATATACAAGATTCAAGCTTAGTTTTTCAAATTTATAAGAAAAAATAAAAAAGGATGGTTTCACGTAACTGGTGACGTTTTAAAAAATGATAGTGAGACATTCCAAACTAGTTGGAAAGACACAAAGTTCAGGCACAATAGCAAAATCTAAGTGAGAACCTAACTAACTATCCATGAGAAGCTGCCGTATGAACAAAGAAAAATTCTAAATTCATAAATTTGAAACTCATTCATGTTTAAAGAAAACAAGATAGAGGCAAAAAGAAAAAAGAAAAAACACTAACTTGCATTACTAATGCAGAACTATACCACAGTGAATGAACTGTATACCTCAGGTGCGGAGGTTAATTCAGTAATTTCGTCTCCTAGAGAAGCTATAGCTAAAACGAGAAAGCCCTTTTGGTCGGTCAGCAGCTGTGTTACCCATATCGAGCAGCTTCTGCAGCTGCATCAGAACGGACGATTTTCCCTGCCAAACTGTAGAAGAAAAACACACATCAGTTACTTCAGTGATGCATAACACGTGATAAAAACTTCAACGCAAATGAAGATACTTGCCATATATCCTGAAACCGGCAGTGTGCATACAGCTGGCAAAAATCCTTTGTGCAGGTGCCTCACTAGGTTGGAAGTTCTTGTTCCTAAAATTTAACATATTAAAGTGAACAAAGAGAATCTGCAACATTACCAAGTTAAACTACAATTTTTGTTTAGGTTTCTTACCAAAACCATAAAAGCATTTATTTTGCTTCTTCTTCATTTCATCAAAACGATGGTCCCGCACTTACTTCCACTTCAAAGATGTTCTCAACTGATACTCCATAGCTCTGAAACCATAAACTAGATAAGAAACCAACGACAATGAATAAACATAAGACACAGTATATAGAAAATGGATCTTATGATCTCCCCAACTTTCACAGGCTCATAGGTCTTCTCAACATATTTTAGAATCATAGCGTAGTCCTCTGATTATTTTTCCAACGGCGAAATGGAGCATCCTAACCTCTTATACCACTCAAACAGCGGGTCATCGAGTGTATCACCACTCATCTCCTCTACAATCCTTGATGCCACATTTATGTCCCGCACACCCTCAAGCACAGATGCAGCCTAAATTCAAAAACAGATACTCTTACAATATTAGTAACAACCAGTAGATGACGATTCAAACCCGTAAGTAAAATATTCTTACATGATCTGCTACTTCTTGGTGATCTCCGAAGTGAAAAGGCCTTGCTGAATGCAATAGTGTGAACCATCTCTGACTGAAATCTGACCATACAGCCTTTGCTAGCTGCTCCTCATCTTCATCTTCCATTGTTGCGAATTTTTCCACAAATTTCTACTAGAACCTCTTCGCCTAAAAATGGGTTTTTCAAACATTAACAAAAGGTGGATTCTGTAATTAAAAAAATTTCAAATTGAACATGAACGTACATCTTTTTATATGCAAATCAGTGAGCACGGCCACAGGTAGATCAAGTGCATCGAGTCCCATCTCCATCAAAGCATACCTATATATCTCTTGACTGCACAAGACCTTCATGAAATTAGCCACAAATGGATCCAGCTTGCAGTGAGCTGCAGCTGCCCCAAGCTGCCTAAGTGCCAGGCCACCATATCTCACATCATACCCATCATCCTACATGAAATGGAACTTTTAAGCTTTTCTCAGAGATCGGATTTTTTTGTTTTATCACTGAATGGAGCACAACTCACCATGTCGATTGGGTAAAACTTCCGAGGCTTCTTTTCAATCTTCTTCTCCCTTTCCCATACCTCAAACTCATTTCCAGTCAACTCTTCGAACAGCTTCGTCCACATCCTCACGCTCTTCAACTCGTTCTTCTCCACGTGGGTCCGCACCAACTCTGCCTCTCAGAAAGTACAAATGCAATCGGTTCTCCGGGACCATGATAAGTTGCATAACACAGTTGTACAAACGGAAAATGCACAGTTGTACAAGATCCCGTCTTTCTCAAAGATAACACCACCTTCTTTGTCTAACTTGCTATCTTTGTGTACCCCTCTTTTTCCATACATCTTGATCTGCAAGAATCAAACAAACCCAATAAAAATTTATAGCAAATTTATCAAAAGCAAGGCGGAAATTGAAAAAAAAAAAAAAAAAAAAAAAGGATCTTCACTTCGGCATTTAGAGATTCTAAAGCCTCATGACTTGGGTCTAGTTGATCCCGTGGGATTCCTTTTCCGTCAACAGCAAGATCACTAACAACATCATAAGCATCCAAACGCGTCGGTTTCCATTTTATCAATGCTATTACTTAGCCAAGCTTCACGTACCACAGGTATGCCTCGCTGTCTATTCAATTTCAAGAAAGTTCAATAGTTAATGTCAGATTGAGATTAAACAGCTAACATATTATGAATTAAGGCTGGAGTAATTGGTAGTAACTGAGGAAATTTATCTAGTTACAATGCTTCTGTAACTTTGGAAGAGCCTCCTCGATCTCGCTCCGTTGGAGGCACAACTAGATAGGTCACCCCTAGTGCAAAAAGATATCCGTGGTTATTAAAAAAATCTAACAGCAACAAACTAAATGCTAGCTACTAGTTTCTCATGAGAACTAATTAGTACCAATGACATGGTTGGCCACTTTCCCTCCGTGCTTGTCGATTTTAGACTTCCAATCTTGCTGCAAGATCGTCAAAATAGTAAAGACAATACGTAAATCTAGGTGATGGGTAGGATTGCTCATCAACCCTGACGTGCTTTTAAAAATAAGAATCTTGAGATAAGCCAAGCGAAAAACTTACGTCACTTAAAAACTATTTATAAAATCTTGCATCAAAACACACAAGACAGGCATGCAGTTTATAATAACAGTCTTACAGCCAAATATTATTCTACTGCATCACAATATTATTCTACTGCATCACAGTAATACTTAACTGCATCATTGTGTTATTCTACTGCATCACGATATTATTCTACTGCATCACAATAATACTTAACTGCATCATTGTGTTATTATACTGCATCACAAGGTATAATTTACTGTATCACAATGTATAAGTTACTGCATCAGTATGTATATTCTGAAGTCTAAACTTACAAGCCTACATTCTAAACTTATTTTTTTAATTATTTCACATATAAATCTAAACCAGTATATCTAGCATCAAAAAACCATTATATCTAGCATCCATACCGATCTCAAGTCCAAAGTTACAAGCCTACATTCTAAACTTATTTTTTAATTAATTCACATATAAGTCTAAACCAGTATATCTAGCATCCATACCGATCTTACGAAACAAAACTCACATACTATCTCAACTATAGAAAGATTCATATGTTACGATATCCCCAATCTGTTAACTAAAGCAACCTAGATTTCACATTCTACTAAAACAATTACTCAATATCAAAACGCTAATGAACTTTGTAATTCTCAAAAGTAAATAAACCAAATGTGATTAAGTCATAGCAGTACAATTATACTAAAACAAACTACTGGATATCACAATTTAACTGGAATATATACTAAATGCGATCAAAGTAACAACAACCTGAGTATCACCAGGCGCAAGTAATATTTTTTATCTGAGTAACAAATGTAATAAGTTATAGAGTTCAATTTAACATCCAAAATCAAAATGTAGTGATATTTTATTGGGTTCAATTTACATCTATATTTGCCACAAAAACTTACTCCATCAGTATTTCATTAACACTTTATACACATACAACTACACATACAAGCTTTTTCCACTGAAAAATGACTAAAACAATTAAAGATTTAAAAGCTAATGCATCACAGAGTAAACTTAGTGCATCATAGTTATAAAATATCACCAAGACATTTTATCAAACACCTTATGTGCAGCTTTACTATAAACATTTTGTATATATTTCTTTCAGATCTAGACACTTTGAATATAACATATCTAGATTAATAACAACAAAAAACAAACAAATTATTCAAAATAAATCAATGAACATCATGTACATGCAAAAGAGGATCAATATACCCATATTAATTAACACTAACATTTAACTACAATTAAAAGACCTTACATTCAAATTGAATAATTAATCTGGTTACATCTTCGGCGGGGAACGGTAGTGAACGGTCGACGTTAAATGATGGGGAAGGTGGTGGTGAATGGTGGGGAAGGCGGTGGTGAATGGTGGTGAAGGCGGTGGTGAATGGTAGGGAAGGCGGTGGTGAATGGTGGGGAAGGCGGTGGTGAATGGTGGTGAAGGCGCTGGTGAGTGGTGGATTGGATGAGGAGAACAGGGATGATGGAGGGAATGAGGAAGGCGTAGTTGAGGATAGAAGTATAAATGACGAAAAGAAAAAGGTAGGACTAATTGGGACAGGTGGCAACTCCTAGTTGCTTCCTAACCTTCTCGTTATAAGGACTCTTCTCAAAATATCCAATCTCTATATATATATCTTTAACTATATATTTGTCTAACATTACAGCGACACATAAGCGTAGAAATGCCACCTCAATGATGACATGACATTTAAATGATGACATGGCACACACTAATCATGCAATAAAATCCGGAAATTTAAAATTTTTGCAACTAATGAGAATCGAACTCATGACCTCTTGCCCAAATAATAAAGACTCAACCACTAGAGCACTTGGATGTTTGTGTTAAAAGCTTTAAAAACAAAATATAGATGCTTTAATAACTCCTCATTCACCTAAACACAATTAAAACTGAAACTCCTACTTTGTTGGCATTTCCAAATAACATTTACACCACATTCAATGAAAGGAGCGTATGAATGTATTTTAAAATTTCAAAATCAACATTCACAACAAAAATCACGGCAACTAACCTAAATCAATCACTCCAACCAATCCTAATCTTTATTTCTTTGCTTCCCGAAGGTAATGATTCATTTTTTAAATCAACCATTTTCTTCTCAATCAATATCATCTCCAGAGATGAATAAGGTATGTGTTTTCGATTTTGAACAAATAATATTATTGTTTCTCTTTTTTACTAAACAAATCAATTTGTTTTCATTTGATTTTATTTTAGGTTTATGTTGGAATTGAATATAGTTTCATTCAAAGGTGGATTTCGTTGGTTTGATTGGTTTTTTTACAGGAACATGAATGATTGTGAGCATTTTATCATAACTCAGGTATGTATTTTCAAAATCAAACCTTATTAGCCACAGATTCGACTGATCATATCAACCAGTTTTGTGAATTCGTCATTTTACATAAACAAATTGATTATTTGTTTGATTGGTGGTTTATCTAATTATTGGTTCTTTTATCTTTGTTTGACTGCACCAATCATTATTGAGCGTTTTATTTTTGTATGTTGCTATGATTATTTTTATGTTGTGCTTTTTATTATTAGATTGTTATCTGATTATCCATAATAGGTTGCCATGGTTAATTTAAAATGATGTCTGTTTAATAATTTAGTAATTTGAATCAATGTATAACATGTGTTTGATAAAATGCTTGAACAAATTTCTTAATGTAGACTAACAACGTCAAACACTTTTTCGGCATCACCATCATTGCAAGAGAGTCGGCATCGCCATGCTCTGGGAAAAACCTCGACTCAATGACTCCTGATGGAAGTTTTGTATTTGATAATTTGTTTCCTGGGAGCTTTTATATCCGTCCACTATTAAAGGTACTTGCTTTTTTTCATCTTATTTTCGTGATATGAAGTAATAATGCTTTATAATTATGATCGTTAATCGCTGCTGAATTTCTAGGAGTATGCTTTCTCACCGGCAGCACAGGCAGTTGAACTTGGTTCTGGGGAGGCTAAGAAAGTTGTGTTCCAAGCTACACGTGTTGCTTACAGGTATCTTTTTGTTCTCACTATTGACTCAAGCTGTGGTAAGAAGAGTAACATCAGACTAGCTGGGCTGGTGTATTTTGTAAAGTTATGGCCAGAAATTGCCACATGTTCAGCCAAGTTCATTTAGATTAAGTGCATCCTTTGTATCATGATATTTTTCTAGGGTGTGCTGGTATTTTAGGCTTCATTATAGCATCTAATAGTTGGTTTTTATGATCATGCAAACATTTATATTGACAAAAACATTCTCAACCTTTGGATCGTTCTAACTTTCAATCCTGACCGTACTAACTCCCTAATTTAGGTGACCGCTAGATCAAAAGCAAAATGGGTGGGAAAATGCATTTAAACCTATTATTTGCCCCCTATAATTAAGAAGGCATGCCGCATGCTTACATCAAGACTAACCTGTGTATAACGCGTTGCAGGAACAAAGATGAAAAGAAGATTTTGTTTTATCCCAGGCAACATCAGGTAATCAACTCTGAAGACATGATTAATGCAATTTCAGTATCTATTCTCAATCTTAACTAAAGTTTTATGTTTTTAATCAGGTAAAAGTGGCACAAGATGGATGTAAAACTTCGGTTCCTCTTTTTTCTGGGTGACCCGGGCTGTACATTGAAGGATCAGTTTCTCCCTCACTTTCAGATGTTAGTATTAAAATCATAGCTTCTAGAGATAGCCACAATGCTCAAATCAAGAAATATGAATTAGCTTTTGAAACTACTACAAACGAAGATGGATTGTTTGTTGGAGGACCCTATATGATGACATAACTTACCATATTGAGGCTTCAAAGGTTTGGACTTGCTATATTTACAATGAAACCACTTAAATTTACAAATTCATGTGATTTATCAGCAATGAAGTCATAAATTTGTGTCAGATTTTGTATAGCTGGTTTACTAAACATGTCTTTTTCTTGCGATAGTCTGGCTATCATGTAAAGAAAATCGGCGCTAATTCCTTTTCCTGTCAGAAGCTTGGTCAAATCTCTGTACACATACATTCTAAAGAAGATGGAAGAGAGTTATTTCCCTCCGTTCTATTATCATTGAGTGGTGAAGATGGTTATAGAAATAATTCAATATATGCTGCTGGTGGAAGTTTTGTATTTGATAATTTGTTTCCTGGGAGCTTTTATCTCCGTCCACTGTTAAAGGTACTTGCTTTTTTTCATCTGATTTTCGTGATATGAAGTAAAAATGCTTTTTAATTATGATCATTAATCGCTGCTGAATTTCTAGGAGTATGCTTTCTCACCGGCAGCATAGGCAGTTGAACTTGGTTCTGGGGAGGCTAAGAAAGTTGTGTTCCAAGCTACACGTGTTGCATACAGGTATCTTTTTGTTCTCACCATTGACTCAAGCTGTGGTAAGAAGAGTAAAATCAGACTAGCTGGGCTGGTGTATTTTGTAAAGTTATGGCCAGAAATTGCCTCATGTTCAGCCAAGTTCATTTACATTAAGTGCATCCTTTGTATCATGATATTTTCCTAGGGTGTGCTGATATTTTAGGCTTCATTATAGCATCTAATAGTTGGTTTTTATGAGCATGCAAACATTTATCTTGACAAAAACATTCTCAACCTTTGGATCATTCTAACTTTCAATCCTGGCCGTACTAACTCCCTAATTTAGGTGACCGCTAGATCAAAAGCAAAATGGGTGGGAAAATGCATTTAAACATAATATTTGCCCCCTATAATTAAGAAGGCATGCCGCATGCTTACATCAAGACTAACCTGTGTATGACGCGTTGCAGGAGCAAAGATGAAAAGAAGATTTTGTTTTATCCCAGGCAACATCAGGTAATCAACTGTGTTTCTGTCGTGACCAGTTTGCAGCCTGAAAGTGTTGATGAGACACTCAAGTATGCAACCAAGATACTTAAGTGGGGTGAAGAGAAACATGATTTCAGTGTTGGTGGATAGTCTCTGTACAACACAAACAAGTTCGTATTCTCCATGATTCAACCATACCAGACTTTTTAAATGGATCACTCCCAAAGTGCCAAAATCATGTATGACCCTTTGTTGTTTTATCATCCCAAAGTGCTTGACACCATTCAACTAATTTTCTCTCCCACAATGTAGGAACCACAAAATCATGGCTGCTGCTGTCTAAAGAATGTTTGACCACTGATGTCTAAAAGGGTGTTTGGTTGTTGCTGTCTACAAAGGTGACCAGAGGTTTTTGACATGAACATGTATTGTGTTAGGCTGCGTAGAAGTTTCTACACGAGTTCACATGTTTCGTCTAATCGGGCTGCTGAATTAGTTTAGTCCATAAGTAGTCATCTTAGCTGGATATGACGGTGGGGAAATGTATTTATTAGAGAGTTACAGAAGTAGTCATCTCAGCTAGATATGACGATTTATCGGAGAGTTCCAGAAGTAGTCATCTTAGCGGGATATGACGGTGAATTTCATTACCTCTTTTACCCTTATCCGTTTATTTTTATCCATTATAGTTCCATGTTGTGAATTTTGAAAGATGGTGTCATGCTGGATGATTTTGCAGCTGTGTTTTATATGTGGACAGATTGAATTGATGTCCGGGCCCATTGATGAAACTTTAGTCATAAACGCGGCAGAAGAGAAAGCAAAAGAGCTCACAAACCAGGTAACAGATTCTGTTAATTTTATGCCCGTGTTCATTTTGTTAGTGTAATCGAAACCTTAATTTTTGTCACAGTTGCTCTTACGCCTGTTCAATCCCATGAACAAGCAATGTGCATCCATCAAGGTAATGATCATAACTGTCGGTTGTTTCCCTAACCACTTGAAAATTTATATTGCAGCTTCATGCACACCTTTTTACTTCTTTTAATCAGATATACGGGAAGTGCAACCAAGGTATCCAAGCGATTGTGCCACACAGGATTCTTGGCAACACTATTTTATTCCTCTCTTTGAGGTTCGTCTCTTCTATGTTAAATATGTTTATAGCAAAAACTTGCTTTCAAAAAAGATGTACCGCATTCGAGATCAATGGATGCTGCCACTGCTACCAATGACCATACCTGCCGCTGTCGTATATCTGCAGGTAAGTTTGGTACACAAATGTTTCGATTTTTAAGGTTACTGTAACATGTGCTTCTTTCTTACTATTGATGTGTAAACTTTTACAGGACCTCATTCATGTTCACGTAGAGTCAGGTTGATCCGTCATGTCTGTATCTTTCGCTTTAATCCACTCAATAAAACTATTTAGATTTGTGTGTGAGCATCTGCCTTTGTTAATGATATTTGTAATCTTATCTTTGATATCCAAAGGCCTTATCTCTGTTTTTTTTTCACTTAGCAAATGTTCTATCTTACTTTTGCAAGAGCCTGCATCATACTTTTGCACTTTAGAACGTAAAACGCTCGGGTTAACTGGATGTAGATGCTACTTAGGATGAGGAGCACGTATTTGGAAGCTGTAGAGATGATCAGAGCTACTATACTTGAATACCTCAAAAGCTTCAATGCCCATGGATAACAAACCCCTGCAGGTTGTAAGAGAATATGGTGATTAAATAGTATTGACGGGATCAGATGGAAAGCCAAGAACATTAAAAAAGAAAGGAAAAAGGAAGTCCTCTAATAGGTTTACAGTTAATGCAACCTCATATACCACACTAATAGCTCATATGTAATTATTAGATTTCTAACGTAACATATCGACTATTTTGATGTATATAATCTATTTTAATGGATATCAAATAGTAGACAACAAAATAGCTCATAAACTTCTCAATTGGTAAAGTTATAGTTTTAGTTGTAATTTTGACGATTTGCTTGCAAGCTAATAAACAAGCATTAGCAGTTTTTATTTTTTTTTATTTTCAGTTTGCATGTCATTATCTAATAGAAATGAAATGGAGATAAGCATGTAGGAAGCCATCATATTCTATGATAATGATTAGAGGTGGTAAGATGAGTGGGTTGGGTAACGGGTAAAAACTTTTCTCAAAGATATTTAGTGCATAAATATGTCAGAAGTAACAAATACAACAATTTAAAAGGTTGTATGGCTTTCATTATTTCATTCTTTCAATATCAAGCACAATTGCAACTTACAACAAAAACGAGTTATGTATGCAGATTAAACTACTAAAATTAGTAGTTTTTTTTTTTGTAACATTGATTGTGAGTT
>CP139501.1:25845810-26028310 GCA_021014915.2 Artemisia tridentata subsp. tridentata | reverse complement strand
TACTTTGATGTAAAATAACACAGTGATGCAGTAATATCACAATGAGATGCACTAGAATAATACTTCAGGATTTTGGCTTTGATGGTTTTTTTTTCCATGGAGCATAATAAATCATTACTGTCAACAAAATAGTATTCAATATTCCGCAAACACTGACAATACTTTTGAGCATAACCCATACATATGTTTTTTCTAGTTCCTACAATCTACACCATCAAGAACAATACAAATATGGTAAACCAAATATAAAATAAACAAGATAGCCCAGAGCAGGAACATCTTCACTGCAGGTTCAAAGTTGTTGGAGAAGGTTAAAAGCTGGTGAAGCATTTAGTCCTTGTTTGTTTTTTCTTCCACACTTGACTTGCTGAGTATGAACACATCAATTACAATAAGCATGACACTTGTAAACCACTGTATCAACATCTTTATCAGAAATGTGACAAACGTTGTAAGAAATTATAAATAACTAACGAGTTCTACCATATAACAAAGGTTTATAGTCTTCCTTTGGTGCAAAAAATAAAGTACAAAATGAAACATAATACACTAAACAAGTAAAGGCTTAAGAGCCAACGTAAATACCACCTTCTGTAAATAGTCAAATCTTGCAAGCATCGATTGCTTTGCTACCTTGCTGGTAATTCTGGAAAAAGAAGTCACGAGTAAATGTGACGTTCTTGTATAACCTTGGAGTTTCATCCGTGACGAGCCCATCCACAGGTCCAATAACGTTTTCAGTTTGAGGCATCCGGAACATAGCCATAGTCATCCTCTTTTTTTTTAGAGTTTACACACATCTCTATGCAACGGACTTTTGAATATCCCATTACTCATTATCTACACATTTTTTTACCACTCATTATCTGCATCCAAAACATAGCCAGAGTCATTCATTGGTCCCATTCTCTTTTAATTATCTATACTACCATATAAAATATTTGGGACATTCCATAAATAATCAAGTATACAAAGTTACTTTCGCACATGGCACAAACTACATCTAACCTAACATATGCTCATACGCTGCAAACTAAAAGCTATTGCATCTCAGTTCAATAGCTACTGCATCAGATAAATAATAAGGCATACAAAGTCACTTTCGCACAAGAGTCATGACACAAACTACATCTAACCTAACTTATGCTTATACGCCGCAAACTAAAAGCTACTGCATCTCAATTCAATAGCTACTGCATCACATAAATAATCAAGTACACAAAGTCACTTTGGCACATGACACAAACTACATCTAACCTAACTTATGCTTATACGCCGCAAACTAAAAGCTACTGCATCTCAATTCAATAGCTACTGCATCACATAAATAATCAAGCATACAAAGTCACTTTCGAACATGACACAAACTACATCTAACCTAACTTATGCTTATACGCCGCAAACTAAAAGCTACTGCATCTCAATTCAATAGCTACTGCATCACATAAATAATCAAGTAACAAAGTCGCTTTGGCACATGACACAAACTACATCTAACCTAACTTATGCTTATACGCCGCAAACTAAAAGCTACTACATCTCAATTAAATAGCTACTGCATCACATAAATAATCAAGCATACAAAGTCACTTTCGAACATGACACAAACTACATCTAACCTAACTTATGCTTATACGCCGCAAACTAAAAGCTACTGCATCTCAATTCAATAGCTACTGCATCACATAAATAATCAAGTATACAAAGTCACTTTGGCACATGACACAAACTACATCTAACCTAACTTATGCTTATACGCCGCAAACTAAAAGCTACTGCATCTCAATTCAATAGCTACTGCATCACATAAATAATCAAGTATACAAAGTCACTTTGGCACATGACACAAACTACATCTAACCTAACTTATGCTTATACGCCGCAAACTAAAAGCTACTGCATCTCAGTTCAATAGCTACTGCATCAGATAAATAATCAAGTATACAAAGTTAGTTTCGCACATGGCACAAACTACATCTAACCTAACATATGCTCATACGTTGCAAACTAAAAGCTACTGCATCTCAGTTCAATAGCTACTGCATCAGATAAATAATAAAGCATACAAAGTCACTTTTGCACATGAGTCATGACACAAACTACATCTAACATAACATATGCTTATACGCCGCAAACTAAAAGCTACTGCATCTCAATTCAATAGCTACTGCATCACATAAATAATCAAGTATACAAAGTCACTTTGGCACATGACACAAACTACATCTAACCTAACTTATGCTTATACGCCGCAAACTAAAAGCTACTGCATCTCAATTCAATAGCTACTGCATCAGATAAATAATCAAGCATACAAAGTCACTTTCGCACATGACACAAACTACATCTAACCTAACTTATGCTTATACGCCGCAAACTAAAAGCTACTGCATCTCAATTCAATAGCTACTGCATCACATAAATAATCAAGTATACAAAGTCACTTTGGCACATGACACAAAATACATCTAACCTAACTTATGCTTATTGTAACGCCCCGTGCCCGCTTATACCAAAAACTTTGTCTTTTTACGCGGAAACGCTTGACTAAAATGGACTTATACAAATTCTTCATTCAAATACCAGAACATATAACATTTGGCCCTTTAAAATACTTGCAAGAACATATACTTGAAAACCTTTCAAAACATTTCACACAATATTATTAACACTACCAAACATTCCTTCTGTGACCAAAGATACGCCGCATCATTATGAGGGATACGCCGCATCTTCTGATGCGAGACCATGCGTCGTATCAACCTGAAATGATACGCCGCATCACCATAAACCTCTGATACGCCGCATCTAATATAATAGATACGCCGCATCACCTTAACTTCTGATACGCCGCATCTAATATAATAGATACGCCGTATCTACCCATCCGACACAGAACCTCAGCAGGAAAACCTGCATAAACTCAACACTCACCCATAACTCAATACAACACTATAACATTATATCACAAACACTCACTTTACATTCAAAACCATAACAAACTGTAATACACGGCAATTGACCCGTTTGACATCCAAAATGGGTACAAATAGACACTAATCTAAACACCCCTTTAACTTTACTCGTTTACACATAAAACATACTTAGATCCACCAAATGACTTCCAAATCGTTTCCCAACACTTGACATACACTTTGACACTTGAAAACACATTACAAATCATTAAAAGACCAACGGGGGTACAAACTTAACATTGAGCTCGGTATTCTACCTAGCTCTACTTTCTTACCCATTCTTCTACCAACTGCATATCCAACCTTAATCCTTATCCAAGCCTTCATCTCAACACTTTCGCCTACAAAAAATTAAACACTTAAACCGTAAGCACGAATGCTTAGTAAGTAAAGCGGGTATAACATAACATTACAATTCATTCTCACATTACACATCATAACCTATAATCCTTCATTTCGTCGAACATAAACACATACCTTAATCCAACCTTGTCTAATCCATCACTACCTTACACTTACTAACACATAACAACATCACACAAAACATTCATTAATCTTAGCATATATGATCATCTAGACACATAATGCATAGAAGTCATCATAACATCATTTTATAGCCGGTTTACTTACCTTGAGTCCAAGCCAAGACTATCACTAACATCATCTTCATCATCTTCATCTTTATCATCATCATCATTATTACATCCTAAACCATTATCATCATAACATATAATACATAGTCATTAGCTATAACCATGGTTAACACCACCATAACTAACCTCTAAACACTCTAATCATCATATAATCATATATTGATTATAGGATAGCTAATCCCATCATTTACCAACTTAAACCCATTAAAAACTCATCACATAATCATCATTACTTCTTAATTATCTTAAAACACCATTTACCCTTTAATCCCAAGTTAGGGTTCACAAACCCTAGATTCTTAATCATCAATTAAACACTAATAAAACATCATTACTTACTTGATAACCATGCTAGGACAAGCTATAGACTTCATTCTTGAATTATCACCATTAATCCATCATCATTTCATCATCCAAGCTCCATTTCTCTTCTCTCTCTCTCTCTATCTCGACATTACAGAACACACAAGAATTGTGTGGAAATGTCTAGAGCCTAACACATATAAACTAGCTGGGAGGGCATTTCTATCATTCTGCTTATTTAAGGTCGATGCGCCGCATCTATATTTTAGATGCGCCGCATCCATGCTACCCCTTGAATACGCCGTATCTATTTCTCCAATACGGCGCATGGGCAATAATAAGTCGGTTCTACTCTCCCTTCTTACCATGCGCCGCATGCCACTTTCCTAGATGCGCCGCATCTAGGCCTCATCAGAAAACCACATATCCTTAGTCAAACATACTTAGGCTAGGGTCAACTTTCATCTAGGGTGGGGTCCCACTACCCGGGAAACGGGTCTAACAATTCTACCCCCTTATTTAGATTTCGTCCCCGAAATCTCTCGTCCATTACCATCCAAAACTATTTCACCTTATCTCCATTCTTAGCATCTTCCATTCTTATTCCCCTTTTGATTGCTCGATCTAAGCGATCTTACAATTCTAGGTCCACTATGCGTACATCATACCCCTAGCTCATTTCATTTCTAGCTTACTTCTCCATTCTTTCACTTCTTTTTCCATCATTATGTCGTTCAATGCATCATCCTAGCCACGATTGTATACCATTTAACATTCCTACGTCTATCACATACCTTTCCAACTAGTTCCATTTAACTTCCTCGTCCAAGACTATATGTCACTTGAACATTACATACCCCTTTTTAACTTTTCATAAGCTGAAAATTCGTTAACTTTCTACTTTTATCGCAATCTTACCACTAACTCATTGACATTTTACTACACTTTACGTTTTGCCCTTACTTTTCTTCTCAAGTTTTATAGAGCTTTTAGTCTATATTAGCGCTTATTAGCATTCATCACTCCACATTTCCTTTAATTCATATTGCAACAAACATATCATTTTAAACTTTAATCGTTTCAGCTTACACTTAAAACACCTAAGTCCTATACTTCACTTGACGTTTCCCAGCTAGGGTCGTCATTCAACTCATTGTCTATCCACCTATCTTAGCTCCTTATGATTTCTAATCCCCCTAGACTACTTCTTCTACCCTTCCACTCTACTCATGCCATGTCGGGAACACATAAGCCCACTCATTCGTACTTCCTCATTTACATGGAGAGGCGTCCCAAACGATGTAAATCAAGAAATACAAACTCATGGTTCGGTGATTTACGACTTCTTTATTCAAATGAAAAGGCGTCCCAATCCATTTAAATAAAGAAACCATAAACCATCCTACTTATACACTTTCGACACAACACTCGCATTATTATTATTTCACGTTTTAACTTTTCATTTTCATTTTCATTTTCATTTTTATTCCATTTATTATTTAAACTTTTTATTTCCTAGCTTGGATCCACCTTACTTTAACAATTTTCCCCGGAGGGAATATTACACATGCCAAGGATGTAGGCAATCTTTGCCGGTAAAGGCAATACATTTTATCCCGGAGGATCTTTAACACATCCCGAAGGATTTCCTTTACATTCTTTGACCTGGTCATCCCGAAGGATACCACCTTTAACATCCATCCCGAAGGATCATTATCATTCCAACCTTATCACTCTCACATTATCACATTGGATCCAAGCTATAAATCATTTTACACACACATACTATTCCATTCATTTTATTTTGTAAACGCAACTCATAGTGCGTATGAACTTGCTTATTATAATTACACACTTCTATGTGTTTATCGTCTTACATTCTAAATTCGCTTTAGTCATTTTCACCCTTTTACTTTATCCTTTAGTCCACCCGACTCTTTCCATTTTTAAACCTTGCATAGGTTAACTTTCGTTCGTTATTTAGTATCATTCGTTCTTCTTTCGCGTTTTAGTTACTCACACATTATCTACATCGTTACATTTTTCACTCTAGCTTACATTCTTTACCCCGTGCTAGCCATTTCCGTCTTTTACTTTACACGTTAGTATATTCACTAGTCTTTACACAATATCATTTTCTGCAACACATGCTTTCATTATAATAATTACCGCTAATCACCTTAGCCAGAATATAATGATTTTAAGTCAACACTTTGACCTTATGCATACTCATTTCGTTCTTGTTCTTATGCCTTGGCTTATCTTATCTTAGTTATTTGTGCATTTAAGCAATATCATTTGATTTCATCAATTACGTTCTATCATATCATTCATCCTCGTTATCTTACGTACCCTTAGCCCGTCTCTATACTACCTTAACGTCATTCATTAGGCGTGTATATTGTGTAACAAGACCATATATTGGCTGTTAACATCTTACGAGTCATAATCATTACATGCCATCATTTATTAATCTCATTCTTTACCTTTCATACCTTCCATCCCTACTTCATTAGTTCCTTAGCTTATTTTATCTTTTCACGTTATAGTTTAGCACATTTATAATGTTCCATACTTTAAATATCAACGTTTAGATTTACTTATTAGCCCGTCTCAAATACCGAATACCATTCCTATTCTCATTCCATTATCGCTAGGCTAACATACGCTTATGAAATCACAACCAATCACCGGTACCGACCAAGGTGCACGGCTAACTAATCACTTTAACATTTCAAGTCCTCCTTGGACTTACATCATATAAACATTGGCACATAAGGCACATACATCATTCATTAACTTTGGTCCACATAACATATCACACTTAACTTAAACGTTTAACTTACGCATTTCTTACACCTACGTCCAACATTTTTACGAGAGGTTTAAGTCTAGGCAACCTAAAGGAAACCAAATTCACTTAAACCGAAGCTCTGATACCAATTTGTAACGCCCCGTGCCCGCTTATACCAAAAACTTTGACTTTTTACGCGGAAACGCTTGACTAAAATGGACTTATACAAATTCTTCATTCAAATACCAGAACATATAACATTTGGCCCTTTAAAATACTTGCAAGAACATATACTTGAAAACCTTTCAAAACATTTCACACAATATTATTAACACTACCAAACATTTCTTCTGTGACCAAAGATACGCCGCATCATTATGAGGGATACGCCGCATCTTTTGATGCGAGACCATGCGTCGTATCAACTTGAAATGATACGCCGCATCACCATAAACCTCTGATACGCCGCATCTAATATAATAGATACGCCGCATCACCTTAACTTCTGATACGCCGCATCTAATATAATAGATACGCCGTATCTACCCATCCGACACAGAACCTCAGCAGGAAGACCTACATAAACTCAACACTCACCCATAACTCAATACAACACTATAACATTATATCACAAACACTCACTTTACATTCAAAACCATAACAAACTGTAATACACGGCAATTGACCCGTTTGACATCCAAAATGGGTACAAATAGACACTAATCTAAACACCCCTTTAACTTTACTCGTTTACACATAAAACATACTTAGATCCACCAAATGACTTCCAAATCGTTTCCCAACACTTGACATACACTTTGACACTTGAAAACACATTACAAATCATTAAAAGACCAACGGGGGTACAAACTTGACATTGAGCTCGGTATTCTACCTAGCTCTACTTTCTTACCCATTCTTCTACCAACTGCATATCCAACCTTAATCCTTATCCAAGCCTTCATCTCAACACTTTCGCCTACAAAACATTAAACACTTAAACCGTAAGCACGAATGCTTAGTAAGTAAAGCGGGTATAACATAACATTACAATTCATTCTCACATTACACATCATAACCTATAATCCTTCATTTCGTCGAACATAAACACATACCTTAATCCAACCTTGTCTAATCCATCACTACCTTACACTTACTAACACATAACAACATCACACAAAACATTCATTAATCTTAGCATATATGATCATCTAGACACATAATGCATAGAAGTCATCATAACATCATTTTATAGCCGGTTTACTTACCTTGAGTCCAAGCCAAGACTATCACTAACATCATCTTCATCATCTTCATCTTTATCATCATCATCATTATTACATCCTAAACCATTATCATCATAACATATAATACATAGTCATTAGCTATAACCATGGTTAACACCACCATAACTAACCTCTAAACACTCTAATCATCATATAATCATATATTGATTATAGGATAGCTAATCCCATCATTTACCAACTTAAACCCATTAAAAACTCATCACATAATCATCATTACTTCTTAATTATCTTAAAACACCATTTACCCTTTAATCCCAAGTTAGGGTTCACAAACCCTAGATTCTTAATCATCAATTAAACACTAATAAAACATCATTACTTACTTGATAACCATGCTAGGACAAGCTATAGACTTCATTCTTGAATTATCACCATTAATCCATCATCATTTCATCATCCAAGCTCCATTTCTCTTCTCTCTCTCTCTCTCTCTATCTCGACATTACAGAACACACAAGAATTGTGTGGAAATGTCTAGAGCCTAACACATATAAACTAGCTGGGAGGGCATTTCTGTCATTCTGCTTATTTAAGGTCGATGCGCCGCATCTATATTTTAGATGCGCCGCATCCATGCTACCCCTTGAATACGCCGTATCTATTTCTCCAATACGGCGCATGGGCAATAATAAGTCGGTTCTACTTTCCCTTCTTACCATGCGCCGCATGCCACTTTCCTAGATGCGCCGCATCTAGGCCTCAATAGAAAACCACATATCCTTAGTCAAACATACTTAGGCTCGGGTCAACTTTCATCTAGGGTGGGGTCCCACTACCCGGGAAACTGGTCTAACACTTATACGCCGCAAACTAAAAGCTACTGCATCTCAATTCAATAGTTACTGCATCAGATAAATAATCAAGCATACAAAGTCGCTTTCGCACATGACACAAACTACATCTAACCTAACTTATGCTTATACGCCGCAAACTAAAAGCTACTGCATCTCAATTCAATAGCTACTGCATCACATAAATAATCAAGTATACAAAGTCACTTTGGCACATGACACAAACTACATCTAACCTAACTTATGCGTATACGCCGCAAACTAAAAGCTACTGCATCACATAAATAATCAAGCATACAAAGTCACTTTCGAACATGACACAAACTACATCTAACCTAACTTATGCTTATACGCCGCAAACTAAAAGCTACTGCATCTCAATTCAATAGCTACTGCATCACATAAATAATCAAGTATACAAAGTCACTTTGGCACATGACACAAACTACATCTAACCTAACTTATGCTTATACGCCGCAAACTAAAAGCTACTGCATCTCAATTCAATAGCTACTGCATCACATAAATAATCAAGCATACAAAGTCACTTTCGAACATGACACAAACTACATCTAACCTAACTTATGCTTATACGCCGCAAACTAAAAGCTACTGCATCTCAGTTCAATAGCTACTGCATCACATAAATAATCAAGTATACAAAGTTACTTTCGCACATGGCACAAACTACATCTAACCTAACATATGCTCATACGCTGCAAACTAAAAGCTACTGCATCTCAGTTCAATAGCTACTGCATCAGATAAATAATCAAGCATACAAAGTCGCTTTCGCACATGACACAAACTACATCTAACCTAACTTATGCTTATACGCCGCAAACTAAAAGCTACTGCATCTCAATTCAATAGCTACTGCATCACATAAATAATCAAGTATACAAAGTCACTTTGGCACATGACACAAACTACATCTAACCTAACTTATGCTTATACGCCGCAAACTAAAAGCTACTGCATCTCAATTCAATAGCTACTGCATCACGTAAATAATCAAGTATACAAAGTCACTTTCGAACATAACACAAACTACATCTAACATAACATATGCTTATACGCCTCAAACTAAAAGCTACTGCATCTCAATTCAATAGCTACTGCATCACATAAATAATCAAGTATACAAAGTCACTTTGGCACATGACACAAACTACATCTAACCTAACTTATGCTTATACGCCGCAAACTAAAAGCTACTGCATCTCAATTCAATAGCTACTGCATCACATAAATAATCAAGCATACAAAGTCACTTTCGAACATGACACAAACTACATCTAACCTAACTTATGCTTATACGCCGCAAACTAAAAGCTATTGCATCTCAATTCAATAGCTACTGCATCACATAAATAATCAAGTATACAAAGTCACTTTGGCACATGACACAAACAACATCTAACCTAACTTATGATTATACGCCGCAAACTAAAAGCTACTGCATCTCAATTCAATAGCAACTGCATCACATAAATAATCAAGCATACAAAGTCACTTTCGAACATGACACAAACTACATCTAACCTAACTTATGCTTATACGCCGTAAACTAAAAGCTACTGTATCTCAGTTCAATAGCTACTGCATCACATAAATAATCATGTATACAAAGTTACTTTCGCACATGGAACAAACTACATCTAACCTAACATATGCTCATACGCTGCAAACTAAAAGCTACTGCATCTCAGTTCAATAGCTACTGCATCACATAAATAATCAAGTATACAAAGTTACTTTCGCACATGGCACAAACTACATCTAACCTAACACATGCTCATACGCTACAAACTAAAAGCTACTGCATCTCAGTTCAATAGCTACTGCATCAGATAAATAATAAAGCATACAAAGTCACTTTCGCACATGAGTCATGACACAAACTACATCTAACATAACATATGCTTATACGCCGCAAACTAAAAGCTATTGCATCTCAGTTCAATAGCTACTGCATCAGATAAATAATCAAGCATACAAATTCGCTTTCGCACATGACACAAACTACATCTAACCTAACTTATGCTTATACGCCGCAAACTAAAAGCTACTGCATCTCAATTCAATAGCTACTGCATCACATAAATAATCAAGTATACAAAGTCACTTTGGCACATGACAGAAACTACATCTAACCTAACTTATGCTTATACGCCGCAAACTAGAAGCTACTGCATCTCAATTCAATAGCTACTGCATCACATAAATAATCAAGCATACAAAGTCACTTTCGAACATGACACAAACTACATCTAACCTAACTTATGCTTATACGCCGCAAACTAAAAGCTACTGTATCTCAGTTCAATAGCTACTGCATCACATAAATAATCAAGTATACAAAGTTACTTTCGCACATGGCACAAACTACATCTAACCTAACATATGCTCATACGCTGCAAACTAAAAGCTATTGCATCTCAGTTCAATAGATACTGCATCACATAAATAATCAAGTATACAAAGTTACTTTTGCACATGGCACAAACTACATCTAACCTAACATATGCTCATACGCTGCAAACTAAAAGCTACTGCATCTCAGTTCGAAAGCTACTGCGTCAGATAAATAATCAAGCATATAAAATCACTTTCGCACATGACAAAAACTACATCTAACCTAACTTATGCTTATACACCGCAAACTAAAAGCTACTGCATCAATAGCTACTGCATCAGATAAATAATTAAGCATATAAAATCACTTTCGCACATGACAAAAACTACATCTAACCTAACTTATGCTTATACACCGCAAACTAAAAGCTACTGCATCTCAGTTCAATAGCTACTGCATCAGATAAATAATCAAGCATACAAAGTCACTTTCGCACAAGACACAAACTACATCTAACCTAACTTATGCTTATATGCCGCAAACTGAAAGCTACTGCATCTCAGTTCAATAGTTACTGCATCACATAAATAATCAAGTATACAAAGTCACTTTTGCACATGACACAAACTAAATCTAACCTAACATATGTATATACGCCGCAAACTAAAAGCTACTGCATCTTAGTTCAATAGCTCCTGCATCAGATAAATAATCAAGCGTACAAAGTCACTTTCGCACATGGCACAAACAAACACAAGAAAACTAAAAAAAACACAAGAAAACTCAATTCACAATCATACACTAGAACTAAATCTAATTTTGTGTGGCCTAATAAAGGACATTTTGAATAGACACTTCTTTACTACTACTACTACATACAAGCTCCTTAGATCACTTTTATTCTACTGCATACAAGCTCCTTATATCACTTTTATTCTACTGCATCAATTCTTTAACAACTACTACTTTAAGTATTCAAATAGACAGTAAAGCACATTTCGACAACTAAATTACTTACACATGACTTAAAATAGTTATTTTGAACAAAAAATTACTGCATTAATTTAGTTTTTAAATTACTGCATCAGTTCTTTTACAACTACTTCTTTAAGCATTCAAATACACAATGAAGCACATTTCCACAACTAAATTACTGCAAAACTTAACTTACTGCATCAATTCTAAACAACTACTGCATTAAGCATTCAAATATACAGTCAAGCACATTTGACAACTAAATTACTTATACATGAACTGATAAAGATTTTTTTTTTATTACCTACTGAATTAAGCCAAACAAAACCTACTGCATCAATTTTTTTTCAACTAAATTACTTACACATGGACTAATGAGCATCTAATAAGGAGTGTTCATGTATAATTAATTTAGTTATACATAATCTAATAACCCATCATACGCTACAAAACATATTTTTATGCATCACTTCTATACTACTACTGAATACAAACCCCTTAGATCACTTCTATTCTACTAATGCATTAAGCATTAGTAAAGCTCATTTCTATAAAAGTGCTGCATTAAGCATTCAAATACACAGTAAAGCTCATTTTGACAAATAAAGCTACTGCATCACTTCTATACACCTACTGCATTAATAATTTAAAATCTAAATTTCATTACTGCATTAAGCATTCAAATTACTTATGCGTTTCCTAAATTAATTATGCGTTTCCTAATAAAGCTACTGCATCACTTCTATACACCTACTGCATTAATAATTTAAAATCTAAATTTCATTACTGCATCATATAATTACTTAAAGTAATGCTTACTTGTTGAGTCGTGTATGGATTTTTGTTCCTCCAATTTAGCAGCAACAATCAACCGATTACTCTTTCTACTTGCTAATTTTATAATAAAGTTCTCAAAATTAGTAAATGTAAATTAATTAAAAGATGCAGTAAACAAAATTAATGTTAAAAGATAAACTTACGATTCAATTTTATATTGGCCATAGTTGATGCAGTAATGATTAGTGGTGCTGTGGTGAATAGTTGATCCAGTAATGATTGATTGGTGGTGTGGTGGTGATTGGTGGTGCGGTGATGATTGGTGGTGCGGTGGTGATTGGTGGTGATGGAGAGAAATGTGTGTGAAATTAGGGTTAGAAATGAAAAGGGGATCAGATACTAACACGTTTTCTATTACTAACTCTTTGCCCCTTATGTTTCTATTATTTACAAAAATGACACTCCACCTTTTTGATCTTGCAAATTAGATTCAATGGTTGAGATCGCTTCTCATCCTTCTCATTTTAAGGGGCTTCCCATTGTATCCCCACCCTATATATATATATATATATGTATATATATATATGTATGTGTATATATATATATTATATATTATAATATATATATGTATGTATACATATATATATTGTATTATACATATATATTATGTATACATACTATATAAAATTATATATATATATATATATATATATATATATATATTATGATGTATATATATATGTATATATATATATTATATATATATATATATATATATATATATATATATAATATATATATATATATATATAATATATATATATATAAACATATATATGTGTATATATATTATATATATATACATATATATATATATATATATACACACATATATATATATATATATATACATATATATATTATAATATATAATATATATATACAAACTAACATATATATATATAAATATATTATATATATATATATATATATATATATATATATATATATATATATATATATATATATATATATATATATACTAGCTTCATGACTCGCCCATCTAATATTATTTTATGAATTCTAAGTGAACATACATAAATAAAAAATAACGCCATACATGTATTCTAAGAAGATAATAATAATGAATGCA
Organism: Artemisia tridentata subsp. tridentata; assembly: GCA_021014915.2. Classification (NCBI taxonomy): domain Eukaryota; kingdom Viridiplantae; phylum Streptophyta; class Magnoliopsida; order Asterales; family Asteraceae; genus Artemisia; species Artemisia tridentata. The sequence goes on along the minus strand of CP139501.1, from coordinate 26,014,223 downwards.
TAAAAAGTTGAGCCAGTAGTAACTATGTTCAACACATTTACTTATTTCATATAAAAGCAATACTTCATGAGTCTCATTTGTAAAATGATGAAATGTAATATTGTATCTGCATAAGGATATGTCAAGTATCTTTAAACCGCTTAATGCAGAATTTGTGTTTTGCTCGAAAATTAGCATCCTTCCAGCTCATCTTCCTTGGCCCGTTATGGCTCCCATGGTTTATCGAAAGGGCGGGCTAGCTTCCTAATATTAATTGACGAATTCTAACCCGACGTAAATAAATTATGAATGACGAAAAATATCTTAAACACAATATTGGAAAAAAAAAAAAGTATTCATGTAATATATGTTTGTCTAAAAAGCCTAAGATTTCATATCATAAAAATCAAATACCATTTGTACCCAAAACAAAAACAATAATTTTTTGACTTAAAAAAAGGCACAAACATTAAAATAAGTGTATATCGTAACCTAAAATAGCTATAACTCATTCTTTTGGTTTGTGCTTCATTAACAGCCGAAATCAGGAACTTCTCACAATACTCTGTCTTCGTTCATATGTAACCACAATTTCTTTACGTAATTCGATTATATATCGAGCCAGAGTGATTGACACGCCGCTACCAAATCAGACACTAAGATTATAAAATTTCCATCACAAACAAAGAAAGATTGGACAATCTAAAGCTGCTTATTTCGGTTTCTTAAAGTTACTAATTTTCCATTATCCTAACACATGAGCGCCTTTCTTATATATTTTGTTCATCAATTGGTTTCCAAGGCGTCTGATATTTCATAGAATTTGCATCAAGTTGTATAAGTAAACCATAATAATAGAATTTACATCAAGAAGTAAACCATAATAATAATAGATCATAGTCGAATGATTAGGATGTTTGCAGCCTTATTAACGCTTATCACTTTCAAAATGAGAGAAAATTAATTCCATAAGATACTATGAGTGCTAATAGGAATGGCTAATGTTTTAATTCCAAAAGATATTATGAGTGTTAATAGATATATGATGTATCATTTTTTTTTACAAAAATTTATAAACGTTAAAAATCATAGCTTTGAATTCATCATTACTCTTTATTAAAGTTGCATTTCACCGTCTTTACAACCATCTGGCCATTAACACGCACTTGGTCGATATGAAACATAATAAGACAATCAATGTTCCAAAGTTTACAACAACATTCAATTTTCCAAAGTTACAACAACATTCAATTTTCCAAAGTTACAACAACATTCAATTTTCAATATTGAGGGTTCACCATCATTTGAGTTAAAATGTTCAGAAAAGTAAAAACACAAAAAAGTTTTGGTCTTGTAACCGTTAGTGTACTTGCTGCATCAGTTCGAAATTTTGCATGTGTTTGATTGGGTAAGTAACTTCTTACCGAAAACTTGTATTCCCTTGCAACCATTTTTTCCTGTTTACAAATAAAAAAGTAAATCAAACAACTAATTCACATAGTTCATACGCATATATTTAGATATCACAAAAAAGAAAACCCATAACTATGATTGCTTATTTACAGATCTTATAAGAGATTTTTGGGATTGCACTTCAACTCAACTAACTTTTGACCAGACAACAAAAGAATCGTACCATTGGTTTCCGTCTATGAGTTTAAGGGCTACAAAATAGATTTATGTTAATCAGATCTTAATTGTCTCCAACAAAAATCCAGCAAAAATATAACAATAACAAAGAGTATACTTTCTGGGTTGCATCTTGGGTGGTGAATTAAAACATGACCATAACTGATGAGAATAAATACGTTCCACTATTAAAATAATTGGCTTGATACTAAAATTGAACTCATAAGTTTTCATTGTTCTATCCTGTTTAACACAACCTTCATAAACCATCAAATCACATTTCTCATTCAGAATATAAATATAAGAAAGCCATGACTAATCGTCCAGTATAGTTACTTAAAACCATGAACTGGTGGCCTTTGAATAGACTTAAGAGAAAAATGTTAGTTTATTAGACTATGCAGCAAGTTACTTGTCCCTTAAAATGATGCAGGATTTGACTTGTATAATCATGCAACTAACTGATATTATTGCAAGAGCTCTAATTCCATCCAATTGACACTAATTGAAGGCACGAAACCGTTGCTGCTAATAGTTCACTATAAGAGTAAGAGTTTTCATATACCACATGACACCCAAGCATTTAAGAACATTTCATAAAACTACCACCGACATCATGTTATTGACATATGCAATTCCTACCGCCATACGGAAATGAAAACAAAATCAATAGTTTTAACATTCAAAACACATAAAATAGTAGCAATCAAGTCAATCATAAGGTATTCATTTGTTAAATTGCTAATTGGTAGAATTGTAAAATGAGCTTAAGAGGGAATTAGGACATACCTCATTTTTTTGGTCGAAGAGGAAGCTCAACTGCTACTAAGGCGGTCAATAGTGTGAGCGTTATGACCACCGTACATCCACAGGCAAGAGCTGGTCCAAACTGATACAACCAGCAAAATGCAGAGTTTCATTAGAAGTTACAGCCAACTACAAAGAACATCATAATATTGCATAGTTTTGATGTTAATAAATGGAATTGTCTCACCTTCATAGTAGTAATTATTGATAAGGGGAAATTCCATGGATTAATAGAAGCTACGACACCAACATGCTGCCAATTCATGAAGTACTATCAAAACACAATCTTAGGAGATGAGAACTTCTATAGAATTTTTCTCTTTCATTTTTCAAATATCATAGTACCTTGCTGGAAATAGAATGATGAGGTTTCTTGATGGTTTTCACTGTCATACATTCCCTCATTATCAAGGTCATACAATTCGACCCACATTTAAAAAAAAAATCATGCCTGCAATCCGATCACATTTATTATTTACTATAGACTGTCCGAAAATATCCCCAAAATCTTCTAAATTGTCAGAAAGTATCAAAAAACACATTTAAGCCTGTCAAAACACTGATAAAGTTTGCTTCGAAGTGTTGAAAGAGTGAGTAGATCAATTTGTTTAGTAGAAAACTCTGCAATTTGCTAAACAGGAAATTACCACGTACCGCAACTCTTTAGAACTTCATGTGTTCGGTCCTGCTTCCGAAGGCCCTAAAAAGACATCAAACTCATAGGACCCCTATGACCAGACACGTCATGGTAAAACAAACTAATTCACTGTAATGTAACTAAATCTTCGAATTGCACATTCATTCTAACAGTAGTATAAGCAAGTATTTGGACAATAAGCTAAGGAGAAATGACATAACATATATGTAAAATGAAAAGAGAAAGAGAAAGATGGCATACCAACATAATTGATAGAAAAAGTGCAATTTAGTGTTGTCTTTGCTTAGTGTGAAAGGAGTGATCAGATGGTGGGCAGGTGTGATCAGATACACATAAACAAAATAATAATCCATCAGGATTTACCCCAAATTAACACCGACAGAATTAGTAAAAAAACAAACACATCTAAACTGCAAAACACATACCAGTTTGGAAAGGAAAAGATAGAATAGAAGAAAAAGGGGAAAAGGTTGTGTCTGGTATTTTCCCGCTGATATGGGCAAGCGGTTTTAGAGTTTATTCCCTGAGCATACCCTTTAGCCTAAGTATTACTTGAAGATGTGATCTTTAAGAGGTTATTAATGAATAAAAGATCAAAGAAAAATAGAACAAAACAAAACTTAAACTTGAATTTGAAAGTAAAGGAGTTGATGGAGATAACCTGGATCTCGAGTTCAGTGACAGCAAGTTCACTTTTAAACTGAGAAATAGCATCCTCGCTTCCTAGCAACCGTCCTAATCACATCTTGATCCTTTAAGAAATCCACACAGCTGCGTGCCTAATCACATCTTGATCCTTTAAGAAATCCACACGGCTGCGTGCCTGTCCAATAATCTCAGTCAATGTGTAAATATATGGCAAATAAATATATTAAATTATTACTGTAAATATATAGTTATCACAGTTAACCAAAAAAGTATCCATATACAAAATATCTATAAAAAATTTACATGTGTTTCAGATCTACTTGACCCAGCTCTTTCCAGACCATGTCAAGGAATTACCTGTTTATAACGGTTACCCAAACGCCCACCCCCAGTTTGCCACCTCTAGACTTGAGAGTATGAATATGATGAATCTGTATAATCTGTGTTATCCTTACCTTATATAGTCAAAGTTCCTTTTTGGTAACCCAGCATTGGTAACTGAAAGTAAGATAAGAAGCCGTAGGACACTGACAAGAGGCTCTTGCTTATGAATCATCTCTTCAATGTACTCGAAGCATCTGTTAACACAAAGTATAAAATTTTAATGGTCTGCCACACGATATTTTAATGTTCAACAGAAATAAATAATCATAAATGTTCAAGCAGAATAAATGTTATTTAATCTTACATATCATAGCTCTCGGCCTCCAAAATAGTCTGCTCCATGTCAAGTCGTCCAGAAAATGAAGGTTTTGAAGTAAGAGCAGATAAGTGCTGAGCAAGATTTATGTGCCTCTAAAAAAACAATAAAGAATATTACATCCTAGAACTTTATTTTAAACCACATGTGTTGGAAATAAGAGTCAGAGAAGGCACATACAGTCATTTCTGGCAATGAGTTCAGCTTTTTGACAAAGTCTTTCAGTTCAGAAACTGTTTGATTCTGAGATCACACAAACCATTTAATTCTCTGATTTGGATCTTATTTTGAGTATTTATAAGAACAAATGAATATTGACTTACAGTAGATTGCATCTCTGTATAGTCCTGCTTCATGGATGTTGCTTTTTGACGTAGAACCTGCAATCATACTGCAGATGGCAACAAAGAGAGGATAGCTAAGCTTGCACATGTGTTATATGCATACATAAAACTGCAATAAAATTTTAAAAACATATACATGATGTTTAATATAGATCAACCTGGACAAAAACTTCAAAGTTAAGATCCCGAGTCTCCCTGAACAGCTTGTTACTGAATTTAGATCAAATAAAAATAAGTATACGCAATAGGAAAAAGCGTCAAAACTCAAAAGCTACTTAAAAAGCTGGTATTAAAACAAAATCACCATCGAGCAAATACAGATAGGTGGTAACTGAGCAATATAAGAATAGAGTAGTGCATACGTTGAATTGAGAGGAACCTTCTTCTTTTTCCCATCTTTTTCGTTAGCGTCCATGATTGATGCATCTATCTCAACAGCCCCATTATTGATGTGTAAAAACTGGAAAATCAAGGAAGGCAATACAACAAATAAAGATAAAACCAAGGTTCCGAAGAATCTTATCTTGTTGACTCGTTCCCGGTATGGCGGCGTCATGGCTAAAATATGGGATTCTAGAACTTCTATTATTAGTATAAAAGTTCTGGTAAAATCTTGTAGTTATTTCTAAGTTGTTCGCATGAGAAATAATTAGCAATGATGAAGATACAAAATTGCACAATATATTGAGCCAAAATATCCTATTGAAATAAACATTATGGACTAAACTTGAGAACGTAAAGGAGTTGATGGAGATAACCTGGATCTCGAGTTCAGTGACAGCAAGTTCACTTTTAAACTGAGAAATAGCATCCTCCCTTGCTAGAAACTGTCCTAATCACATCTTGATCCTTTAAGAAATCCACACGGCTGCGTGCCTAATCACATCTTGATCCTTTAAGAAATCCACACGGCTGCGTGCCTATCCAATAATCTCGGTCCATTTCTGCATAAAAAAAAACACATCTAATTACATAAACTACAAACGGTGCCTGTCGAATAATCCCATGCCATTCTATTATGTGTAATTTCAAATGGATACTTATTTCTATTCAATAGAATCGTCTTTTATTTGAAAAAAAGACAACCAACATCCTTCTAAAAGAATCATACCTGATTGGGAAGATGCATCAGCCTCTGCAAATATTCCTCCCGTTTTGTTGCCTAGGTTCGGCTTGAATCATACAACCAACCTACCAGAACATATAGCAACAAAATGTCAAACGACAAAAAAACTGGATAGATTATAGAATATACACAAAGTACATCAAAGTATCAAGTAATCCCAGAAACTTCAACTTACATATACATAGAATGAATGAATTTGATGTGGCTCAAGGTCTGCAATGGTTGTTGGGAGAGTGTTGAGTAATTCTGAGACAAATGGCTCACTCTCACCGACCTGGAACAACATAGCAGCTATGTCAGTATAAAATAAGAAACACCATGAGTCTTCAAGTAGACAAAACTGAATCAAACAGCCAAGGAACCAATTACTTTATCAAAATGTTTACTACATTATTACCTGCATTATGACGAACTTGCGCTTGCTTGTATCATAAAAAATATCAAACCGTGTATCAATCAAAAGAGCTCTTTTGCTATCTTGCCCTCTTAGCATCAGCAAGAAGTGACTTCAGCTATTCATAAAAAAAAAAATACATGTAGCATCAAGAAAAAAGTACCAGATTGCAAACAAAAAGGAATAAGATATGCTACTGAACACCTGCAAGATTATGACAAACAGTATAATCCAATTACGTATATAATAGTATACCTGATCGTTATCAACCAATTCAGGAACGTCTTCTGAGGATGCGTCCAAAGCGTACTCATCACCTTTTGAGTAATTATTTGACTGCATTTATGTGTATATAATAGCCATAAAACATAACTGAAACTGCCAAATCTTGAATCACATGGTGGTAGCAGATCTAATGGATGCATATATGTTTTAAATGAATGTGTAACTACAAACGCACATTATATATGTAGATAAATGTATTCCCATACCTGAACACCATCATTTCGTTGCTTCCGACGTTTATGTCAAACTACCTTCAATCGAAAAGCCTAAAAGATAAGAATTAATATAAAATTAAATTGCAAAACTAATTATAGATCAACAAAATTAACCTAAAAGCATAAGATTTATACCAACGAACTTACATTTTAAATGGATCATTGAATCAATCGGTGGCAATATATTCCAGCACGACGCCGGTTTACTCCGGTGGCCACATCATGACTCAAACATAAAAATCATTTAAATGCAAATGAAACACAATTATCCATTCGATTAAAAAATAAAATCAATCAAAATAACCAAAATTAATATTCGAATTTTTTAGTTTTATAAAAGATACCTGATGAACTATGATTGTAACCATTATTTATGATTTTGGATCACCAATCATGCATCTGCAAAAGGAAAAAAAGAGAATAAAAAAAGAAGACTTTATTTAAGGTTTAGGTTTCAATGATTCATGTAACAATAATGGGCAGCTAAATAATAATTTTGTGAATATAATAATGGACTGAGCTTACAGTCTCCAATAAGGTTGAAGTTACAACAGCAGTTGTAACACCACCTATTTTCATGTTTGCACGAACTGGTGCCCAAACCCAATAGAAGAATCCTGACGTCTGAAAACAATAAATATCGTGACATATGAACACTGAAACTAAATGAAGATATTGTAGAATTGTGTTAACTACCTTTCTGAAATGGTTTTCTCCAGATCTATAAAAGCACCCCCACATATAAACAGGATATCTTTTGTATCAATCTGTTTCAATAGATGAAATGAGGGATTTGAAATATTTAGGGTTTTGTGTGTTTTACGTGAATGATTGAGGAGGGTTAATTTGAATCAGACGTTTTAGGATCTCAAATTTGAATTGCGTTTTTTTAGCTAAGAAATTTTCAGCATTTACTATCAAATTAAATGCTTTTGATAAGCCATTTGTTTTGAATTGCCTATAATTAAGGAGATTATTAAAGCATGACATATTTGTTTTGAAATGCCTATCACAAAAACAGACTTGCTCCAGTGGTAGGAGCGTTGGATGTGTATATGGCTGGTCGTGGGTTCGAAACCAGCCATAGACAATTTTTTTTTAAATAAGTTCGGCTGTCAATTAAAATGCAAGTGGCAAAAAAATGCCAAGTGGCATTGAGGTGGCATTGACGTGTCATTTTCTAGCTGCATGCTTAGCCTCATATATTATGTATATATATATATATATAATATATATATATATATATATATATATATATATATATATATATAGTGAGACTTTCTTGCGAGAACCATTTTATCTGCGAGAACTGAGAGAACCACCAAAAACATACATGCACGCCTTCAATAATTGTATTTTTGCACATATGTTCTAAAAACAACATATATGTTTTTAAAAAAAACATAGTTGTTCTAAAGAATTTGATAAGAAATTGGAAATACAACATTTTTCTTTGAAGGTGTGCATGTATGTTCTTATAAGGCGTGCAACGACAATATTGCGGCCTTGTGTAAGGTTTTTGTAAAAAAAGAGGATGAGTTCATGATGATATTGAAGAACATAGGTGGATACTTACGATTATTGATGATTTGCATGTATTTTTATTTTATTTTAAAAGGCGTGCATGTATGTTTTTTGTGGTTCTCTCAGTTCTCGCAGATAAAATGGTTCTCGTAAGAAAGTCCCCCTATATATATATATATATATATATATATATATATATATATATATATATATATATATATATATAATTGAGATCAAATAAGATCAAAGTTAAAGTTGTAAAAGTAAGATCCCTTCAAGAACCAATAGGAGGAGGACAAGCGGCAGTATATTTAAAACACAAAAAAAAGAAATAATAATAATAATAATAATAATAATAATAATAATAATAATAATAATAATAATAATAATAATAATAATATAGTCAAAAGGGCAAATTGGGTATTTATCACTCTCTTATCCCTTCAACCCTAATAAAAATCATCCCCACCCTTTTTTTTTCATAGTTTATGACGCCACAATATTATCTTCTCTCCTCATTTGCAAACCGCCTCTTCCACCCTACTTTAACCGGCCGACAAAAAACCACCAGCGACCCACCGTTTCCGGATCTTCCAAGCCGACTAAAACCCTATCTCGAGACCCTAGCCATCGTCAAGTAACCAAGAAAAATATTAACCAAGGTCTGTTGTGTATGTGGGTCTCGAACGGTTCTACTCTCCACGCACCCATATCACCTGAATCATAAACCACCATATCTCATGTGTCATATTATTAAACCATATCTGCTCTCCTCACACACATGTCTCCTTCTTCCCATCTCCTTTTCTGCCACCAACCCTAACCCTAAATCTAATATCAGCCGCCCCTTTTGCTACCACCACCGCCAAATCCCATCTCACTTAAACCCTCACCACCATCATCGAACCTCACAATCGGTTCCCCAAATCTCTCAGACCTCATTTCCGAAGCTTTAACCCGATCCAAACAGATCTAAAGAAATCGCTATCGAAGCCGTTAATAAAGCTAATTTGTGTAAAACTGAAGCTATTAAACTTGCCGATCAAATTAAGTCTCAAATTCCGGTCACTACTATTACGTCACTTGTTGGCGGCGGTGATGAGGCGGTGGTTGAGAAGGCGGTGCATTCAATGGTGGATTTGGAGAGGTTTGGAGTCACGGAGGAGTTGAGAGAGTTTGTTCAGGAGATTATATATTTGATGTATTCATTGTAGCAGGTTGTATATTTGGTGTACCACAATCAGCTGCTAACACGATATATTCGGTGTAGCAGGTGATACCCAAAACCACGAAATACCCGGTGTACCCGGTGTACCGGATTTCAAGTTGATACATATGGGGTAAAAAGGTGTCAGTTCTAGTGTATCAAATGGTTTCTTGATCTCGAGTGTAGCAGGAGATACATTCCTGTGGTTGTGTTTCAAATGGTTTCTTGATTTTGAGTTTTGTAGCAGGAAATACATGATGTATTAGTAAATTTATGATGAAGCGAAAAGTATACCGCTTTTTGGGGGTCATTTAAGCCCTAAATCGTATTTATTTGATCAAATATTGCCCTAAATCGTTCCTTTTGTCATTTTAGGTACTTTGGAGAAGAAATCTGGAAAAGGAAGCATTTTGGACGTTTTTGGAGCATAAAAGTGAAGAATTCGACAAAATGCCAAAGCTGCTGGAAAAGTACACGTGACGGCGTCAAGGATTGCTCCTGACGACGTCACGGCTTGGCAAAAGAAGTGGATATGACAAATACACGTGACGCGCCAGAAAGTTTTACAAAGGAAGTCTGACGGCGTCACCCTTTAAGGTGATCAAGACCGTCTCGTGCTAAGACAAAGAGAGATGGCCATCAGGATTAAAGAGTGACGGCGTCACCCTTAACCTTGACGGCGTCAGATTCTGATAGGCCAGAACGGATTTTGGAGGATTAAAGAGGGACGGCGTCAAGAAGGCCATCAAGAAACCCTAACCGCGGCGAGGTGACGGCGTCACGCTCTATAACGTGACGCCGTCAGATCTGTTTTCCTATATATATTTTCATAATTTTTAGTCATTAGTGTGCAACTTTGTGAGGAGAAACCCTAAGACGATTTTTCTGCCATTTTTAAGGGTTTCATACCCTTGGATCTCCCATGTTCAATTGAAGATAAGTAATCAATTAATCATTCAATATGTCTATGTGTTGTTTGATTATAACTTGTTCTTGTCTTTTATTTAACATGCTAGGCTAGATTTATCTTGTGTTTGCTTAGATCTAATGAAACCTAACTATTGATTATTAGTTGTTGGTGTGTTATTAATTGTATTGGATGATTGTTTATCGATGTTAGGCTTAAGAAAACTGGCTAACCTCCTATACGGTAACTTGCTTGAATGTCTTAAGAAACATGAACCAATGCGTACTAAGGTTTTTATGGTTGTATTTAATGCATGAGCGAATTCTAGTGATCCCATGTTAGGAGCTTCTTAGCCGGCTCGACATAGGAGTGAAGTAGGAGCTTGTAGAGTTGGGGAAGTACGTACGCCACCCCACGATTGGTATTAAGGAATACACCCGTCATCCACGCAATTAATACACACTAATCAACCGGTAAAAAATAGTTAGGGAGTAAGGAAATCTAAGTAAACACATTTCTCCCTATATAAGTTCCACAACCTTTTTATTTTCAGTTATTTTATTTTAATTGCAATTGTAGTTATTTGGGTTAGTTGACTAGCAACTAATTCCGCCCACTCCTTCAAACTCGAGATTTTACTTGCTTTTATAAAAAAATATAAAAATTCAAAAAGAATCTTCCCTCACCCTTAGACCTATTAGAGTAGTTTTTCAATCCTAACGACACTATTCCCCTAGAGAACGATCAATCCCCCGGTACTTGCCACTACACTATACTACATCGGTCAGGTACACTGCCTGGTGGGGATTGCAAGCCTCTTGAGATCCCTCGAGAGGTAAAACCTGTTGTAAGGTCGCAAAACCACGCATCAAGTTTTTGGCGCCGTTGCCGGGGAATAGTTATTATTTAGGTTGAATTTTTATTTTATTAGGTCTACTCACTAGATTCCTTTCTAGTGAGATTTTTATTTTATTTTTCTAGGTTTTCTTTAGTCTATCTTTTTTCTTCGTTTCTTTGTTCGTAACCATTACCATTCGACATCATGGAAGGTGGTAATATCCTCGATCCCAACAACCCACCACCACAACAACACCCACCTCCTAGAGCCCGTACCTTAGGAGACTACTCTCGTCCTAGCCACCATGGCTATCGAAACACCATTGAGCTCACTCATGGAGCCAATGTCACTCCCTTGCGATCCGACAGCATCCGGTTGGTGCAAAGCGGATGCGCATTCCATGGACTTCGTTCTGAAGATCCTAATCAACATCTCAAGGACTTTCTCAAAATCGTTGATTCCATAGACCTTGATGTTGCCACTCGAGAGACGACCCGACTGCGTCTCTTTCAATTCTCTCTGCGGGACCAAGCTAGTCAATGGCTAGAGCGTCTACCCGCAGGATCCATCACCTCTTGGGATGATCTCACCACTCGTTTCCTTGCTCAGTTTTTCCCACCAGGAAGAACTACCAAGCTAAGGAATGATATCTTGATGTTCCAACAACGTCAAGGCGAAACCCTCTACGAGGCATGGACTCGATTCAAGGACTTACTCCAAAAAGTCCCTCACCGTGGCATAGAACTTTGGCTCCAAGTCCAAATCTTCTATGACCACATCAATCTCTCCACGAGGCAAACCATTGACCAATCGGCCGGTGGTAAGCTACGTGATCTAAGTGCGGAACAATCATGGGCTCTCTTGGAAGATCTTGCTCTTTATGACAACGAAAGTTGGAATGATCCCCGTGATTTGAATAAAACGGTCAAGGCAATATCTTTGCCTTCGAACAATTCAAGCACTTCCGACCGTAGGATCATAGAACTTGAAGACCAAGTCAAGTTTCTTATGAAATCCTACGAGGCTCTTAAACCTTCAAGCCAAGTGAACAAAATCACTTCTTCGTGTGAATTATGTAGTGGTCCCCACGACACTCGTGATTGCGTGGAACTCCCCGAACAAGCTTTTGCGGACTACGCATCCTCGCGTACCAACGGAGCGAGAGATAAGTGGTACACTTTCAAACCCGAGCCAAACCCCTACGGTGATTCATACAACCCCTCATGGAAAAATCACCCAAACCTTAGGTGGAAACAAAACCAAAACGCACAACAAACCAATTCTTCCAACCCACCTAATCGTTTTCAATCAAGCGGTTCATCCTCGAACCGTACTTTCAACAACAATCCTTCCAACTATGGTAGTACCAATAATCTTGAAGGGTTGATGTCCAACTTCGTGACATCTCAAGAAGCTCGTTTAGCAAAGTTTGAAGCTGATTTCAAACAAAAACAAAGCGAGATGACCAATAAGATTGACACTTTGTTGAAAGCCCTCAATGACCGAGAAATGGGAGCACTCCCTAGCAACACAGTCAATAACCCGAAACTAAATGTCAACACCATTTCATCGGTTTCGTCTCCTAGTTCTTGTCCACAATATTATTCGGTCAATTCCATGAGCTTGTGTTTCAAACAGACCCAAGTCGTTCAAAATGACCAAGGAGTTATGATATCCAACACTAAATTGGTCAACAACATAGTTGAAACACCCCCCACTCAAAACCTTGACGAAGAATTCAAGGAGCTCCACCTTGAACGTACGGTTATTGATGTATTAGCACGAGCCCCCTATTATAATGCCCTCTTAGAAAAATATGAGAAGAAGCTCGAGTTAGGTGACAAAGGGACCGCCTTCGTTCAAGACAAACTACCTAAGAAGTTAGATGATCCGGGCTTATTTGTTCTACCTTGCAAGATCGGTAATTCAGAGGCTTATGACACATTAGCCGATCTTGGGTCAAGCCTTAACCTACTTCCGTTACCTCTTTACACCTCTCTAAAACTAAGGAAACTTGAAGAATCCGAGGTAATAATAGGCTTAGCGGATGGAAGTGTTGCTTACCCGGTTGGAGTAGTCAAGGACGTGTTAGTACACATAGGAAAACTAACCATTTTAGCCGATTTCCACGTCCTTGATATGGTTAGCGACCCTACATGCCCCTTGTTGATAGGTAGAGGATTTTTGGCGACCGCTAGTGCTATGATTGATTGTAAAGAATCTAAGATAGCGGTAGGAGAAGGTGATACTTGGTCAGTCTATGATGTGACGAAACATGCCTATGATACTAGTGAAGAACCAATACCCCATTGGTTAGGATTAAATAGGAGACCATCTAGATATGGACCTTGGATCGATAGAGACTTCATAGGACCCCAACGCCCATTTTACCTAGAAGAGGACTTTGTGAACCGAACACATACGGTAGAGCAACTCTTGGCTAGGGACACCGAATTGGATCCATTTGAAGACCCTCTAGTTTTTAGGAAGATGATTGATTTCCTAGGAGTTTTGCCAATTAACCTAGGGATGAATAAGTGGACTTGTGAGGACGATGATCATAAGTGGGATTGGGACAAACCACCCAAAGATGGAGATGGGTCATGGCATATTAAGATGACATTGTATGACCCGGATGGAGAGAAGTTTGAAAAGATATATCGTACTATGCGGACCAATAGAAAACTTCAATCCAAGCTTAACCCTAAAGATGTCCTCGATGACGATCTTACTTACATAGGTTAAAGTGACTTTGAGTCTAGCTACAAGACTCGTTAATAAAGAAAAGCGCTTCTTGGGAGGCAACCCAAGCTTTATTTGCTTTGTGTGTTTATTTATTTGTTTGTTTGATTTTATTTGCTTCCGTATGTATGTTTAATTTTTATTATTATTGATTCATGTTCGAAACTAAATTGTGAAAATGCTTTATCTTGTTTTTAACTTCGTCTTAACTACATATAAAGGTATTTTGCAAAAGTTAAGTGTAAGGGAAATCCAAATCGGTTTATTAGAACAGATGAACATGAATCATAACAATAATAAATTAACATACATATTAGTAATTGTTTGAGTCAAATGCTTGTATCGAGTCATAATGATATTTTGCAGGATTTCCAGGAAGTAAGGTATAGGTTTTTCCAGAAGTTTTACGGAAACTTAACATGAGAATTCTGTCAGATCATTTCTGACGGCGTCAGACCACAGTCTGACGGCGTCAGTTTTAATTTTCTGAAATTTTTGAAAGTTTTGTTTTTCTTCCGGAATCATAAAAAGTTTTTATTAAATCTCTAACTTATAAACTCCAGGAATCTGCAAAATAATCATTCCACAAGCATTATATCCTTATACATATTTATCCCGCCGATGTTATGCAGGTTTTCTTGTTTGTTTTCTCAGGTTTAACAGGTTATTTTGGACAAGGAAATGTATGTGGAATCAAGCTTTTGGCGCTGCTTTAATCTTGAAGCTTCAACATTACCTTGGAAGAAGATCTAACCATGTTACCCCTTTATCCACCGAGCGAATCAGGGGAGTATTTGATTTCATTCTTTTACCTTATTTACTTTTACATCTTGTTATTTGAACATTGGGGACAATGTTCATCTTAAGTGTAAGGGGGAGGGGGTAAAGTACGATACTTTAGAGAATGCTATTATGCTTGATTTTTCGTTTGTTTAATGGTAGATGTGTAATAAAACTGAGAGAAATACCTGTTAAGGCAATTTTAGTGCCAAATTTAAATTTTTTTACAACATATAGGAGTGAAACTTTGGTCTTAATGAGCGTCTCACGGATAGGAGTTATATGACTAGCACAAAACCGTACCACTAAAAAAAATTTTCCACCCCCAAATATGTGAGGTTCGCCCCTAGAATTGGTAGGAAAAGCATTTATGCTATGATGTGTGTACCGGTAGCACTTAGATTCTAGAACTTGCGTTAGGACCATTTCGAGGCCACAAGTGAGACTACATTCGTGTAGTTAGATTTACTACATGATAAGAGGCATTAGGATTAACCCATTGTTTTACACCCATGTTTTTGTTATAATTACGTTGGCTACATTGGTCAAGTAATTCTCCCACACCCTTTGCGTTGTACTCATTTTTAGTACACGATACCCCTAGTACACCCCTCAGAGCCTATCTTTTCGTTTCTAACTTTAAGCATTTTACTTAAAGTAAGAATTTGTTTACACCCCACTTAAATGTACATCCAAATCGCCTTAGCCTACCTTGTATGCACTCATTTTTAGTGCATTATTGTGACAACATTATTTTAAAACCCAAGTTAATTATCTAATTGATTACATGGTTGCTAAGTCGAGTCATATCCTTGTACATATTGTTTTGGGACGATTGGGACTCATGGGTAAAGTACTAGTGTAATGGAGTAATGGGGAAGAGCAACATTATTACCCCCATATGTGCTAAATATTTTAAAAGTACTCCAAGTGTTTTGATTATCTTAATTCGAGTCATTAGAATAGTTAATTGTAAAGTTATGTAAAAGTTCAAGTGTAAGGGGAATGCAACGCCCCTATGATGTATTATTTTGGATGGTAGGGCAAGAGTGTATGAAAAAAAGAAAAAAAAAAGTAGAAAAAAACATACGGACTACCATCCCGTTTCATTTTATGTTTATTTTATCTTTTTGTTATTTTTTTCATTAGCTTAAGTCGAGTCTAGTCTTGGCTTAGCAACGCCATATTGTACATGTAATTAATCAAGATCTTTAACTCGCCACCAGTAAAATATCCTTTATCCAACAAAACCGTGTTTATCATATCCCTACACCTAACGTTATAACCCGTTTAAAAGCCCTCTTTGATAGTTTATCTTAGGTGCTTAAGCCTAGTGGAGGAGGTTTTTGATCCTTTCCCAAGCCTATGGTAATCTATTTGCTATGACAGGTAGTGAGAGATATTATTCGTTTTCATTTATGAGATATACTTTTATGACACCTGAGAGATGTGAGTATCTAAACACTACTTGTGAGGTGCTAGTTTGTAATCTCCGTGCTTATTATGATTAAAGTGGAACGACTATTTGTTGTAATTACTTTTACATTAGCGTTAAATGACCCCTAACTTGTATTTTGATTAGAATAAAAGCGCATTTGCTTGAGGACAAGCAAATCTCAAGTGTAAGGGTATTTGATGAAGCGAAAAGTGTACCGCTTTTAGGGGGTCATTTAAGCCATAAATCGTATTTATTTGATCAAATATTGCCCTAAATCGTTCCTTTTGTCATTTTAGGTACTTTGGAGAAGAAATCTGGAAAAGGAAGCATTTTGGACGTTTTTGGAGCATAAAAGTGAAGAATTCGACAAAATGCCAAAGCTGCTGGAAAAGTACACATGACGGCGTCAAGGATTGCTCCTGACGGCGTCACGGCTTGGCAAAAGAGGTGGATATGACAAATACACGTGACGCGCCATAAAGTTTTACAAAGGAAGTCTGACGGCGTCACCCTTTAAGGTGATCAAGACCGTCTCGTGCTAAGACAAAGGGAGATGGCCATCAGGATTAAAGAGTGACGGCGTCACCCTTAACCTTGACGGCGTCAGATTCTGATAGGCCAGAACGGATTTTGGAGGATTAAAGAGGGACGGCGTCAAGAAGGCCATCAAGAAACCCTAACCGCGGCGAGGTGACGGCGTCACGCTCTATAACGTGACACCGTCAGATCTGTTTTCCTATATATATTTTCATAATTTTTAGTCATTAGTGTGCAACTTTGTGAGGAGAAACCCTAAGACGATTTTTCTGCCATTTTTAAGGGTTTCATACCCTTGGATCTCCCATGTTCAATTGAAGATAAGTAATCAATTAATCATTCAATATGTCTATGTGTTGTTTGATTATATCTTGTTCTTGTCTTTTATTTAACATGCTAGGCTAGATTTATCTTGTGTTTGCTTAGATCTAATGAAACCTAACTATTGATTATTAGTTGTTGGTGTGTTATTAATTGTATTGGATGATTGTTTATCGATGTTAGGATTAAGAAAACTGGCTAACCTCCTATACAGTAACTTGCTTGAACGTCTTAAGAAACATGAACCAATGCGTACTAAGGTTTTTATGGTTGTATTAATGCATGAGCGAATTCTAGTGATCCCATGTTAGGAGCTTCTTAGCCGGCTCGACATAGGAGTGAAGTAGGAGCTTGTAGAGTTGGGGAAGTACGTACGCCACCCCACGATTGGTATTAAGGAATACACCCGTCATCCACGCAATTAATACACACTAATCAACCGGTAAAAAATAGTTAGGGAGTAAGGAAATCTAAGTAAACACATTTCTCCCCATATAAGTTCCACAACCTTTTTATTTTGCAGTTATTTTATTTTAATTGCAATTGTAGTTATTTGGGTTAGTTGACTAGCAACTAATTCCGCCCACTCCTTCAAACCCGAGATTTTACTTGCTTTTATAAAAAATATAAAAATACAAAAAGAATCTTCCCTCACCCTTAGACCTATTAGAGTAGTTTTTCAATCCTAACGACACTATTCCCCTAGAGAACGATCAATCCCCCGGTACTTGCCACTACACTATACTACATCGGTCAGGTACACTGCCTGGTGGGGATTGTAAGCCTCTTGAGATCCCTCGAGAGGTAAAACCTGTTGTAAGGTCGCAAAACCACGCATCAATTTAGCTGGTGGTCTATTGTGTATTTGTTAATGTAAATATAAATAAATTTGTTAATGTACCTGATGTACCAATAGATGTACTGTGGTCTCGTGTATTTGTTAATCTAAATATATTTTTTATGTACCTGATTATCACGTTATGTAAAAAAAAAGGTGCACTTGTATAAAATTAAAAGCCAAAAATTCAAAAAAAGTTGACCACATTTGGATTTGAATTATCTAAAATACCCTTGAAA
Source organism: Artemisia tridentata subsp. tridentata (assembly GCA_021014915.2). Classification (NCBI taxonomy): domain Eukaryota; kingdom Viridiplantae; phylum Streptophyta; class Magnoliopsida; order Asterales; family Asteraceae; genus Artemisia; species Artemisia tridentata. Next base: position 25,996,067 of record CP139501.1, on the reverse strand, counting down.
CTCTATTTAATTAATTTAATGCCACTAATTTAATGTTAATCTCATCTATCACAAATTAATAGATCTAACGGTCCATATTGGGTCTTACTTTTAGAACTTTATGCTTGATCTCACATTAACCCTCCCCTTTGATGGTATTAGTTAACGGAAAATAATTATTAATGAAGGCGAGCTTGATGTGTATTTATCGTTGGAAGGTATTAGTTATTGGTAAATAATACATTTGGAAGAATATCGTTAAAAATAATAAGTTGACGAAAAATAAGATATAAACGTACCAAATTTCATATTGAATAACGATGTTAATAAATTAACGTTAACATTAATAGAACCCGATGAACGGGCTAGACTTATGAATATTTTTGAGAAAAATAAGTTATAAAGATACAAAAAAAATTATTTAATGCATTAAGAACAAAAAGAAAATGTTAAGTTTTATTCAACAATCAAAAGTTACAAAGTGGTTTGTAAGACTTATGCATAGCCCGCTCAAGGGATAGAAGAGATTGATGCAATTCCAACATAACTTTGGGTAGTGATGAATACATCAAAAGAAACCTATAAAATATTCATGATCATATATACAATTTGGTAAGATAAAGGCACAATGGTTAAATCTCATCAAAGAGGTAGCAAAATGCAAATCAGATAAAGGCTCACTTCGTACTCTGCAAATTCAATAGCCAATGTCTTCATAGTCTTGTCTATATTGGTTGAGGTTCTTGTAGTTTAAGAAGGGAAAAAAAACAACAACTTCAGATTAACTTCTGTTTTCATCAACGTTACTATGCCAAACATGTTAATGCACTTTGGTGCGGCCATTATACATACTATGTAGATCCCATTTATAAGATCTTAGTACCACACGTATATGATTCTAATATCAAAAAGATTTATAAGGAACGGGTCAAAAAGTTCAACATTAGTCCAAAATTTTCTTTGAATTCATAAGACTTACTTAATCATTACAGCAAACATTACATTATTACTGAAATAAGATAATTTCATAATCGTATTTGACCCACTAACACTACATTATTATAGAACAAAAATGTTTTGGTTCAGCCGACTCCAACCATTTTAGCCTATTTGTTTAAACTGGACGTTAGTTGATAGTACCTTCTCTCCTGTGGAGAAATTAGCTCTTGTTTCAGCCACTATAGCGGAAAGAGTCGCAATACCATCATAAGGCAAGACCGAAACATAAAAAATGGGGTCAATATTTATTGACACAACTACTGTGTTTAAACATAATAAAATGGGTCAACATTTATTTATAAGAATATAAATAAGCTTGCCTGATTGAAATACCAAAAGTTTGCCTCCGGTACTCTAAGGTGTAATCATCTTTGGCGTTCATCAAATGCTTCTAGGCTCGAGAGTTGTGCATTCTTGATGCTTCGTTGGGCTTTCCTTTAATAGCTTTTTAACAAAAAATGGGGAAGCAATTCAAAACTAAATATGAGGCCAATTAATAAAGCCAATATTGAATACTAAGGCAAATGCACCGGTGACCATTAAAACTGAATTGTCAAATGAGTTTGTTCTTTATATATTGCAGCATTATATAAAATTTAGTATATAAGGTACTATATACAGGAGTCATGTTCCAATGACGACACATGTTACATGATCCAGAACGCGTTTGGCTTAAGTGTCATCGTATAAGACTACCCTCTTGTCTTGTTTGCCACATCATTCAGTGTAGAAAATGAACAATTTGATCCAATGAAACCCTATATGTTAGCACAAATAAACTATTAGCATGTTGGTTCATAGTTACCAATTCATTGCTAGGATTAAAGAACCAAAAATAGTAGATGAAGATCAAATAAAATGTTTTTTGGTACACTGATTTGATATATACCAATGAACTATGAATATCATTTAAATACGAAAACGGGATCGTCTTTGCAAGTAACTCAGTCAACCTGATTGTAGTGGCAACCATCGTATACGTTCATCATAGAATCCGTAGACCTACGGAAACCATAGAACACAGAATATACTTGTAAGTTAAGATCAGATTTCCAATAAATTAATAGAGATTAGTTGATTAAATGAAGTGTTACTTTCATTTTTTGGAAACTTAGGCACACAACTTTGTTCGTTCAAAGTTTTTGAAGTAGAGTTCTTTACTTTAAATTCAATTTTAACAACAAAGCATAAGAAATAGAATACATACCCCATTTTGAATGATAAAGACTCATTTTCGGCATACCTTCAATTACCTCTTCAGTTGATCATGCTCTTTATTATTCATTATCATGTTACCGGATATATAAGCTACTGAAGCTTGTAACAACTTCTGTTAATTAGAGCATGCAATGTGTATACCACAACACAAAGATGTCATGCATAAAACATTAGGTAATTGTAAAGCTAAATAGGTGACATGAAAAACAATTACAAAGTACCCATATTTAGCATTACCACACTGCTTAATTCCCTCATTAGTTCTTAGACACCCTAACTCTTGTTACCAATACTCGAGACTGGTGTTAGTTCCATGTATATGCATCATTTCCGACATGAGAAATTGCCTTCTGCTGCTAGATTGCTAACTGTAATGACACAAAATTAAAATAAAGTTAGTATAGCTTAAACCATTGTGTATGTCTTCTACTGCTAAAGATTTTTTCCTTACGTCAATGGTAGTGTTACTTACATGTATGTATGCCATCTGATGGTTCAGACATTACACTTCTATGTAAGGGAGAACATGCTGGTACGTTTACTGGTACAACAGTGGTGACAGTAGACGACACACTTGGAACAATATATTTGGTCAGTATGAAAAACATAGCCCTTTGTTGATCCTGGCAGTGCGCTGTCGAAAAAAATTAACATACCATAGTCTTAATACTTTATCAAATATACCAAAATCACTTGCCCGAGAAAGAAGTCTCCCTGTCAGGTGGTAAGTTAAAAAGCACATATATATAAGATATGAAACCACAATACTGGTAATTATTGTAGCCACACCCGTTACTTAAGACACATAGTTTACCTGTGCTAACTCGACAATTTGTTTGCTTACTACTACTACAGCTTCTTGACGTTCTTGGATCTCTGCAAAGATCTCAAGTACCTACAATAACAACAAATAAAGCTTTTGAACACATACAAATATTCCTAACTCCATATAGTGTACATAGATTAATGGAAACTTCAATGCTGACAAATAAATTGATGCAAATATATGTAAATTAGATCCCTAGCTAACTTCGATAAATATCTATATATCCAGTCAATTCATTTAGCAAATACCCATAAAAAAGCCCAAAAAAAAAAAAAAAACTTATAACCTGTCCTGCAATAGTTTCATGGAAGCAATGTTCTTTATGTACTTAATTGTGCCCAAAATATAAAATCATAAGATGCTCGAGTGGAAGTCATATGTTGAGCAATTCCAAAGTGTTAGGGCTGATCAATCAAAGGCTTTACCTTAGTGATTTCGAGTCTTCATACATTACCTCATAATTTAGATTAAATAATAATACATGTAATCATAAGAAAACCTAATTAATTAACAATCAATTTATAAAACAAACTAACCTTAGAAGCAACCACTAACCTGTATACTGTCAAAAAAATAAACAACCAACATAATTCATTACATGCAAAAACATATACAATTATTGCGGTGTGTACAGATTACCTGATCCTTTTCGTTGTAAATTATATTTTCATTTTTATTTCCATATCGTAGTTTATTAATCGGTAATTCGTGTTTTCAATTTAAGGTTTAATTTATGTAATGTTTTTACTTCAAATGCGAAATAAAGTTTTTTTATGCACAACATTGGTGGTTGAATTTGTGTATTTACTATCTTTATCACAGCATAGAATATTCAAACCCTTCATGCTCTTGACCCTTGCGCCAGCGACATATAGTTTCCCATGAGAGAAAATCGGCCTTTGAAGAAACAACCCAACCTTAGACAATGTTTGTCCTTGACTTTTATTAATGGAAAACTATGAAATCGATGGACAATGTATTATGAATGGACATTTAACATAATAATCATTGATTGGAAATAATATGTACTTAAATTAAAGAATCTTTTAGATAAATTTGGTATAATGATGTAATCAAAATATATCAAATAAATGTTGCAAAAGAGAACTAATAGTCCTCATTTGACGAAAAAATAAGATTAATCATTTATCTGTATACCCCAATCCTAAGTGTTGCATCAATAAGTTTCTTGTATACGGGAAGCACTAAATTGTTCGCTTGTTTCCAGCCATCATATATATGTCATGTATTCATAAAGATTTATCTCATAGAAAGTCGAATGAATTACCTTAGAGCAATCAAGTTTTTCAAGAAAATAGGTAGACGTCAGTTTAGATCTATAACGTCATCAGCCCTTTGATATCTGAAGTGATCGTTCCCGTTTTACTGATAAGAATATGACTGAAACAAATTACAACACCTGCATTCAAATCAATTCACCGAGGAGAATTAGACTATGCACATGTCATTGAAATCCAAAATGAGACATAAGAACCAATTCAAGTTGCCTATCTGATTACTGATTATCATACCACATAAATTCTTTAATCAAGAAAAGAGCCAGACATTCAAAGACTATCTTAGACATTAAGTTTTTGTCAAATTTGTTATCTTGTTATTCTTTAAAAACATGAGAACTTTTGGGCGGGCACCATATCTCCATCTTATACTGACTAAAAGCACTTTAATTGGTTCTTATAAGGATATACTTATTTCAGCACAAATAATCCGATAGCCACAACCCATTTCTCTTCAAAACACACAGATAACATGATAATAAAATAACCACTTTGAGAAACACAATCCCAAAAATCCCCCTAAGGCCTTCACTATATAAAATTGTTGCAGCAAAATTTTCATATACAAATGAACATATTTAAGTTAACATGTTAGTGATGAGGAGCGGAAGCTATCCTATTCTAAAAGTGTAAGTTTTTAAGATTTTTCAGGCAGCTTATTGACAGAAATAGGCTGTTTTGTAGTTTCAATTATGGAGATGCTTATTTAAAATAGCTTATTGAGCTGATAAAACATATGCTAAAAATGGCGATAATGCACAAAACATTGTCAATGATAATGCACTTAGATATTTAAGTCATAAACTTTTTAACTAAAGAGAACTGTTAATAAATAATACCGCCAGGCACCATCACCTCTGACTTTCTCAAAGATTCATTGTTGGTCTGTACTTGCGGCAGCTGTTTCTTTGCTGGAGACCCCAGAAAGGTCGACAACTGAAAGCATCATCTGAAGCCATAAAAGCATGTCATATAATAATCAACTTAATTTTCATTGCCTAAGGAAATAACTCGTGAATATAAAGAATTGCAGGTGTGCACAACTGATCCAGTATATGAATACATTTGTTTTGTTACGCATCCACGTGTTTAGAAGAATATACATTTAGCTTATGTACTCTAAATAAGCAAGGTTTTTTGGTCTTTACGTGCAACTCGGTTAAGGATGTTGTCACAACAAAACCTGAAAGAGAACTATTGCCAAACCAAGGTTGATTTAATTTCAAAGTATCAGATGGGTCTCGTGGTAGGAGCTCCTCAGCTGCTATTAAACAACTTAGCTTTTTCAAAATGAAGTTTCCAGGACCTTGACTGGAATCAGAACTGGAGCTGCTTCCATCAGTTGCTACAGAATGAATCTCCTGCGTCTGCTCTAATGCTGGTTGGATGTCTCTAGGTAGTAAATTTGACCTCATTGACCACATTAAAAATTTGACCACATTGTATGTTTCAATTTCAGTAATAAATAGCATATTTGCTCCAAAAATTTCTTCATAAATGAAATATTAATTTTTGGATAGGGAATAAGGATTTTATGAATCAATTAAAACAAAGATTGATTCATTATATGAACTGCATTAAAAATTGAACAAACCTGGTTCAAGATGATAGATTCAGTATTATCATCAAACCCTAATTTAAATCCCGATCTTGTTGTGGTGCTTGATAAGAAGTAACCTTCCATTGGAATAACACCACTCTGGAACTATTTATTCGTGGTAACACAAACGGATCCACACTCAAAGTTGAAATTGATGATATAATCAGAACGATCAAGTTAGACTGCTATGCGAGTGAGTTAGTACTGCTGCTGATAACTTAGTACTGCTGCACGGAAAATATTCAAAATCCGATCAATAAACCTCATATACATGTAATCAAAGATGAATATAACTAAATTAGTCTCAAACTATAATACTGTATGATCATCCGCACCTTCACCAACACAACGTATTTAATATACTGTATGATAAAATACCTTTTTGTAGAATAAGAAAGAACAAAGAGGTTTTGATGTTGATTTAGGGTTTTGTAGAAGAAGGATGGAAAAGATAATGATGGTGACGGATATTTTTTTTAACGAATCTCTGTTTTTTATCACAAAAGTTGAATTGCTTAGTTTGCTAAATATTTAGCCGTATATTTATTTTGTTTTTGGTTGCTGATCACAATTAATGACTTGGCTCCATTGGTTGGGACATTTGCATTGGAAGCTAAAGATGCAGGTTCGAATCTTACTGTGGTCATTTTTTTAATCCTGATTTTATTAATGGAAAAGGCTTGCTTGCGTGGCATAAATTGATTAGGTGGCATTAAATTGATTAGGTGGCATTGAGGTGGCGTTTATGTGGCATTATCTATGTGTAACGCCTCCTGTTATATATAATGTAGATATATATATATATATAGTATTTGATGTCTAAAATAATGAATTTTGGTTGTTTATATTCTAGTAAAATAAAGAAAATAAGTTGTGTATTAAAAGATAATATGTTTACGTTGGTAAGCCCTGTCGATCAGTGGGGTGGAATTAGCCGCAACGATGATGAAAGTAGTAAGTCGGCCGTACCACCACGATATGGGGGTGTTCCCGTATGCAATATATCTCTTTAATTACACATCTTAGTTTCTGAAATTTAACAAAATATAACAAACATATTCATTATGAACAGAATATCAAAACTATTATTAAATCGAAGAGATGGTTCTTCTTCTGATGCTGAAGATGAACAGGATCATATTAATTCTGTAGAAATATCTATTTCCAATATAGAAAATAGTTTGCAAAATTGGAATATACCTAAGCAAGATGTTAAAAATATATACAAAATAGGATCTTTTGATTTTTTACAAGGATACTCTATAAAAACGACTGAAAAAACTTTACCTATAATTCAAAACCAACAAAGTATAAAATTATTCTCTGAAAAAGCTATAAGAGAACATAGGAAAACATATAAATTTTTACATATAGGATTAATTCAAATAGCAATAAAGCCTCTAACAAGATTAGGAATTGATGTTACTACGTGTATTATATTAAGAGATGCTAGATTAGAAAATTTTAAACAATCGTTATTAGCATTAGCTGAATCCAATATATATAATGGTCCAATATATTTTAATTGATATCCTAATTATTCAGTATCACTATTTGATAAAGATATATTAGATGTTTTGACTTTAAACATAAAAACAAAAAATCTAGAAATTAAAGAAGGATCTGATACATTAGTATTAATATATAGAATATATTATAAAACCATGACTACTACGTTAGAACCAAAAGCTAAGCTTAAGTCATCAAAAAATGAAACTGTAATATTTGAAGCTAATTTTGAACATTCTAATGTATGTATACCCAAAAGATTAAAATGGGATGAAATAACTAGGAATCAATCTTGGAAATTAGAAGAGATAATTCAACCTAAACCTTTAAAATTAAATAGAGAAGTATCTAACATTATAGAACACACTGATGGAAATATAGAAATAATTTTTGGAAAAGATAAAATTGAATCTGCAAGACATTCAACTTATATACCTGAAACCTCTAGTTCATCAAGTTTAGATGAAAAATTTTATAATCTTAGGAGAACTCAATCTATGAAATTTAAAGGAGTCGATTTTAATAAATCTATACCTCAACCTTTATATGAAGAAGATAATAAAAGTGATGATACTTATAATCCAACTAAGTCAGAAGTTGAATATTATAGAGAAGAACATATATGAGTGATACTAAAATGCAAATTAAAAATAATAAAAATAAGTCAATAATACATCATCTAGAAAGATTATATAAAAAAGAAAAGGCAATAAGAAATGAATTTAGATTCGTTGAAAAATGGAAAAAAGAATGACGAATGTATGTTCTTTGTGGAACATTAAGAAATTATGATATAAATTGGGCTATTAGAGTATTAAAAGGAGACTTAATAGCAAATAAAAGTATGATTAAACAAGTTAGAGAAGAGTTAGTCATTTGTTAATGAGTCTATATCAATATAATCTTAAAAAAGAAATAAAACATTATCAAGAGTCGATCTTAAGAAATAGTAGTAATATAAATTCTCTAAACCAAGATCTATTAGAAGGTTATTATGTTGATTATGAGGAACATATAAATTTAATAAAAACATACATTAAAAACAATATAAAATTAAGAGAAAAGTTAACGAAAGCTAAAAGGTTTGTTTTTTAGAAAAGTCAATATTATTGTGCTAATCATGGAAATGTCCAGTGAAATGATGAATATTAAATTTAAAATGAATATAAAATACTTAAAAGATGAAATGCTAAATGACTATAATAATGAAAAGTTAGTATGGTATTATTTAACATTTAATCAAAGAAAAAGATGGATTCATGAAATCGAATGGCAATCATATATGTTAAGAAATGAAGAAAATATATTATTCTTTTCATGGTTTCAAATATATTGTATGAAAAATAGTTTGAAATTTCCTTTTAAAGAAGAAATAGATGTAACTACTGAAATAAATAAAGTTTATAAGAATTTAAAAACAGACGAAAAAGAAATAGGTATTCATCCACCATATAATGATATATTAATTGAAAAAGAAAATAAACAATATGTAGCAACGCCTTTAGCTAATAGAAGTGAAGATAATGAAAAATCATTGTCAAATATAATTAATCAAAATAATTATACTAACGAAATGTTAAATACTATAGGACAACAATTAGATAGAATTGAGAATAATTATAATAATGAAGCTAGTACATCAAATTCTAAAGATGAAAAAATTGAAGAAAATCCTTTATTTATACCGTATAATATAAACGATACAAAGCAATCTATAAATTTAGGAAAACAAAATAAAATACTAAAAGAAATAGAAGAAAGATTATCGAATTTTCATATAAACGAAAAAATAAATGTTATCGATAATGAAGAAGAAAGTGTATCAGAAATTGAAGAACAATTTAACACCTTAGAAGTTAATAAAATAAGATATAATTCAAAACCTGAAGTAAAAAATTATTATCCTAGACCAACAATGCCTGATCTACAATACGAAGAAAGAAATACTTTAGTTCAATCAAAATATGACGGTTCATCTATTTATGAATGGAATATTGATGGTTTATCAGAATACCTTATATTAAACAAATTAAATGAAATGACTATGGCATCAAATGCTTATAAGTTACAAGAAAATTCTGAAGATTCAATATTTAGCCTTTTAACATCCGGATTCACAGGAATTTTAAAAGGATGGTGGGATTCTTATGTTTCTGAAAATCAAAAAACAGTTATAAAAGAAACTAAAAAGGTTATAGTTAAAGAAGAAAATGGTCAACGAGTTCAAACAAGAGTTGATGATTCTGTTAATACATTATTATTTGCTATATTAAAAATTTTTGTTGGAAATCCTGCTGCATATCAAGAAAGAAATTCGACTATATTACTAAATTTAACATGTTGAAAATTACAGGATTTTAGATGGTTTAAAGATGTATTTTTAGCTAAGGTCATGACTTGACCAGATAGTAGTCAAGCCTATTGGAAAGAACGATTTATAACAAGATTGCCAAAATTGTTTGCTGAAAGAATAAGAAATATATTAAATAGAGATTATAATAATGTTATACCATGGGTTGATTTAACTTATGGAGAAATTATAAATTATATTAATCAAGAAGGTTTAGCTATTTGTTCAGATTTAAAATTAAAATCTAAAATGAAAAAAGAAGGCATAAATAATAGAAGAGAGTTAGGAAAATTTTGTGAACAGTATGGTTATGAACCACTAAAATTACCTACGAGTAGATCTAAAAGAACTAAATAAAATTATAGGATTAGAAAATGTAGAAAACCCAGTAGAAAATATAAGCAATATGAAAATCAATATGAAAAAAGAAATAAATACAGAAAAGATAGAAAACCTACATTTAATAAAGAAAAAGGATTTAAAGACACTATAATATGCTATAAATGTGGAAAACAAGGTCATACATCAAGAAATTGTTATACTAAGAAAAAGATAAATGAGTTAAGTATATCTGATGAACTTAAAGATCAAATTATTAAAATTATGATAAATGATGATTCAAGTGATTCTAGTATTTCGGATTATGAAGAAGATGATTTAAATATAGTAGAAAATTCGTCCAATACTAGTAGTAATTCTGAAGATTGTGAATGTATAGGAAACTGTACATGTGATTATAAAGAAATAAATGTTATAACCAAAGAAGATGAAAATCTACAAATATTAATTGAACTAATGAATAAAATAGAAGATAAAGATATAAAGCAAGTTTATTTAGATAGATTAAATGAACAACTAAAAGATAGAAATGATAAAAAATCTATTGAAACCAATAATATTTAGGAATATAATTTTAATGAAATATGTCAAAGATTTTATCAAGAACCAAAGAAAATAACCATTTCAGAGTTGCAAGAAGAAATAAGAACAATAAAATCTAAAATAGCTATATTAAAACAAAAGGTTAAAAATCTAGAAGAAAATAAAATAGAAAACAAGAAAGATAAAAACATACGAGATGAAGGAACTTCGAAGAACAATAATACTGAAACTATAATAAATCATATATAAAGTATTAGCACTCAAAGATGGTATACTAAACTTAATATTGTAGTTAATGGAGAATTTAAATTATCTTTGATAGCTTTGCTCGATTCAAGAGCAGACTTAAACTGTATACAAGAAGGATTAATTCCAACACAATATTATGAAAAATCATCACAAAGGCTTGGAGCTGCCAATAGATCTAAACTTGATATAAAATATAAATTATCCAATGTACATATATGCAAAGATAATTATTGTTTCAAAACACCACTTATATTAGTCAAAAATTTAAGTTCTCAACTTATATTAGGACAACCATTTTTAATCCAATTATATCTAATATCTTCTATAAGTGAGAAAGGTCTTTCTACAAAGATATTAGGGAAAGAAATTACATTTGAATTCGTAACACCATTAATAACCCGAGAAATAAATCTATTGGAGAATAAACAAAAACATGTCAAATACTTAGTCAATGAAATAAGTAATAAAAGAATAGAAGAACAAGTACAAAGCAATTCTATACAAAACAAAATAAAACAACTAGAAGAAAAATTTAAAAATAATGTTTGTGCAACCATTCCAAATGCCTTTTGGAAAAGAAAACAACATATTGTAAAATTACCTTATATTAAAGAATTTAATGAGAAAAATATTCCCACTAAATTAAAATCTATACACATGTCTTAGGAATTAGAAAAACAATGTAAAAAAGAAATACAAGAATTATTAGATAAAAAGCTTATAAGGTCATCTAAATCACCATGGTCTTGCTCCGCCTTTTATGTTATAAATAATGTAGAAATTGAAAGAGGAGCACCCAGATTAGTTATAAATTATAAACCTTTGAATAAAGTATTAGAATGGATAAGATATCCCATACCAAATAAAAGGGATTTGTTGAAAAAATTATTTGATTCAAAAATATTTTCAAAGTTTGATATGAAATCTGGATTTTGGAAAATTCAAATTGACGAAAAAGATAGATATAAAACTGGATTTAATGTCCCTTTTGGTCATTATGAATGGAACGTTATGCCTTTTGGATTAAAAAATGCTCCATCAGAATTTCAAAATGTAATGAATGATATTATAATTCCTATAAATGATTTAACTATAGTTTATATTGACGATGTTCTTATATTCACTAAAAGTATAGATCAACATTTTAAACATTTAAATATATTTTATGATATTATATACAAAAATGGATTAGCAGTTTCACCCGCCAAAATAAGTCTATTTAAAACAGAAATAAGATTTTTAGGCCATAATATAATTCAGGGTACTATAAAACCTATAGAAAGAAGTTTAGAATTTTCTAATAAATTTCCAAATGAAATAAAAGATAAAAAACAGTTACAAAGATTTTTAGGATGTTTAAATTATATTCATGATTTCTTTAAAGATTTAGGAATTATATGTAAACCACTATATGATAGATTAAAGAAGAATCCTAAACCATGGACCGAAGAACATACAAATATAATTAAAAATATAAAAGAAAAGGTAAAACATCTACCATGCTCAAATATACCTCATCCAAATGCAAATCTTATAGTTGAAACAGATGCTAGTGATATAGGTTATGGTGGAATACTAAAACAAAAACTAAAAGATAATGATAAAGAACAATTAGTTAGATACTTTTCAGGTTCTTGGAATGATACTCAAAAAAATTATTCTACTATAAAAAAGGAGATATTAAGTATTGTTCTAAATGTCAAAAAATTTGAAGATGATTTGTATATGAAACCTTTTTTTATTAAGAATTGATTGTTTATCAGCAAAACATGTTGTAGAAAAGGATGTAAAAAATTTGATTTCTAAACAAGTTTTTGCAAGATGGCAAGCTATACTTTGCAATTTTGATTTTGAAATTGAATTCATAAAAGGAGAAAATAATTCTTTACCAGATTTCTTATCAAGAGAATTTTTACAGGGAACATGAATCCAGAAAAGAAATCCATTATACCCAAACCTAAACTCCCATCTCCATCAACTCCTCCATCAGTTATATCTCATAATAGGTTCACACCACTTACCCAACTCAACCCATATTCATCTCCATACTACGGTAATGCCAGACCATCATACTCTGCCTTAGTTCATATGAATCAAGGATCTTCATCCACAACTAAACCCGAAACACATACAAATCCTTATTATCAAGTTATCAAAATTCTAGAACCCTTTGATGAAAAATTATTGAAACAAGGTTTTAAAACTCTTAATGAATTTTTATTTCCTGAAAATACTCATTTTTATTCAAATGATTTTCAAACTCGTGAATACTATGAACCTATTCTTATGGAAAGCAGATCCGTTGATATACAACATAATCGCAATGAAAAGGATCATCATCAAATTGATTTTAGCAAAGTTAGAATAAAAAAGATTTTGTCTATTGAAGATTGGGGTACTGAACCCTATAAAAATAAACCCCGAATATCCAGTATATAATTATTATGATTACAAGGATGCTTGGACAAAAGCATTTTTCTTAAAGAATTATAGTCATACTTGGTTATTCCGTTTTACTGAAGAATTTTCAAATAATCCAAAATCATATCCGAGATGGTTCGTTAACTGGTTCAAATACATGGGAAGTCTTCCTGAAATATTCCCTCCAAGAATTTTAGAAGGATACAATAAATACAAACAAATGTTTTCTCAAGAAAGTGTACCTCCTTTTGAGTACGCTTTACAATTTTCAATTATATTCAGGATCCCTTGGATCATGTCTTTTAATTATAAAAAACGAGAAGCTAATGGATATACTCCACCCCTTTATGTTCGAGAATTCTATTGCAAATGGTAGAATAAAACCGAAGAAAATCAAGCAGATATCAATGCAGTTACAGCCTATCATAATAATCTTATCAAAAGCAAGGTTTCTAGCCAATCCAGTTCAAAATCCTCAATAACCGATAAAGAAACTATAAGAAGAATTCAAGCTGCATGCTCGTCCGAAGAAGAAATTCAAAAGATATTAATTGAGATCAAGAGCTCTCCATCTACTAGTGAAGAATTTATTCAAGACTCTCAAGACCCATACGAAGATAACTTTTTAGTTTGAAAATAAAAGAATCAGTTTATATTCAATGATAAAGAAAATGTAATTTAAAGTATTGTTGTATTATATTCATGGCTTTTAGAGCTACTTCTAGAAAAGGTGATATCATGGCCGACAAGGGATTATGCTTTCAGTGAAAATTATTATAAGAAGACAATGACGAATAAAGATAATGCAAGATATGATTGAATGAAGACAAAGGAGTTGGACAACTCAAAAGAAAGAATAAGTGATAATTGAAGGCTTTACTGGCAAATGCCAGTTTCTCAAAAAAATGCTACCGGCAATGTTTAGCTATAAAAGGAAGGCTCATTCTGAGTTATGATCATCTTTCTTTCCACTCTTATGAAAAAACCCTCTCTTGTAATATCTACTTCCAGATGTTCTAAATCTTTAGAGTTCCAAATTATTATATCCTCAAGCAATATATCAAATTCTTGTAATACTTCTGATCATATCAATAAAGGTATAATTTTATAAATCTCTTTCGTATTATGTTTTCATTTATAATTTTACTTTGTTTCATATATGTTGTCTCATACTTCTAAAATAAAAAATTAATATAATATATATATATAAAATATAGGATATAAAGCTATTTAATATATATATTATATTCAATCACAATCCGTAATAATATATATATATTATATATAATATATATATATATATATATATATATATATATATATATATATATATATATATATAATATATATATAGGGTAGGGATACAATGAGAAGGGGCTTAAAATGAGAAGGGTAGGAAGGATTGTGGGAGTGACATGTGTCATCCCCATGCCACATCTTCATGCCGCATCACGGTTACTGCATCGTGATGCAGTAAAAATTTTGGCGGGAAAATTTTTTTTTCCCGCAAAAAAAAAAAAAAAATTTTTTGTGGACAAAATTTTTTTTTTCCCGCCAAAATTTTTACTGCATCACGATGCAGTATAAATTTTTACTACATTACGGTTACTGCATCACGATGCAGTATATTTTTTTACTTCGTTACGGTTACTGCATCACGATGCTGTATAATTTTTTACTGCATCACGATGCAGTAAAAATTTTGGCGGAATTGAAATGGGCAAAAGATAGACAATGGTGCATACACCCCCCACAATCCTTCCCACCCTTCTCATTTTATGACCCCTTCTCATAATATCCCATCTATATATATATATATATATATATATATATATTATATATATATATATATATATATATATATATATATATATATATATATATATTATAATATATATATATGTATATAATATATATAATAGTATATATATGTGTATATATGTATATATGTGTATATATATATGTGTGTATATATGTTCTTCTTCTGATGCTGAAGATGAACAGGATCATAGTAATTCTGTAGAAGTATCTATTTCTAATATAGAAAATAGTTTGCAAAATTGGAATATACCTAAACAAGATGTTAAAACCATATACAAAATAGGATCTTTTGATTTTTTACAAGGATATTCAATAAAAACAACTGAAAAAACTTTACCGATAATTCAAAATCAACAAAGTATAAAATTATTCTCTGAAAAAGCTATAAGAGAACATAGGAAAACATATAAATTCTTACATATAGGATTAATTCAAATAGCAATAAAGCCTCTAAATAGATTAGGAATAGATGTTCCTACTTGTATTATATTAAGAGATGCTAGATTAGGAAATTTTAAACAATCGTTATTAGCATTAGCTGAATCCAATATATGTAATGGTCCAATATATTTCAATTGTTATCCAAATTATTCTGTATCATTATTTGATAAAAATATATTAGATGTTTTAACTCTAAACATAAAAACAAAAAATTTAGAAATTAAAGAAGGATCTGATCCATTAGTATTAATATATAGAATATATTATAAAACCATGACTACTACCTTAGAACCAAAAGCTAAGCTTAAGTCATCAAAAAATGAAATTGTAATTTTTGAAGCTAATTTTGAACATTCTAATGTATGTAACACCATTAATAACTAGAGAAATTAATCTATTAGAAAATAAACAAAAACATGTCAAATACTTAGTCAATGAAATAAGTAATAAAAGAATAGAAGAACAAGTACAAAGTAATTCTATACGAAATAAAATAAAACAATTAGAAGAAAAGTTTAAAAATAATGTCTGTGCAACCATCCCAAATGCCTTTTGGAAAAGAAAACAACACATTGTGGAATTACCTTATATCAAAGAATTTAATGAGAAAAATATTCCAACTAAATCAAAATCTATACACATGTCTCAGGAATTAGAAAATCATTGTAAAAAAGAAATACAAGATTCGTTAGATAAAAAGCTTATAAGGCCATCTAAATCACCATGGTCGTGTTCCGACTTTTATGTTATAAATTATGCTGAAATTGAAAGAGGAGCACCTAGATTAGTTATAAATTATAAACCTTTGAATAAAGTTCTAGAATGGATAAGATATCCCATACCAAATAAAAGAGATTTTTGAAAAAATTATTTGATTCAAAAATATTTTCTAAGTTTGATATGAAATCAGGATTTTGGCAAATTCAAATTAATGAAAAAGAAATATATAAAACTGGATTTAATGTCCCTTTCGGTCATTATGAATGGAATGTCATGCCCTTTGGGTTAAAAAAATGCTCCATTAGAATTTCAGAATATAATGAATGATATTATAATTCCTATAAATGATTTTGCTATAGTTTATATTGATGATGTTCTTATATTCTCCAAAAGTATAGATCAACATTTTAAACATTTAAATATATTTTATGATATTATATACAAAAATGGACTAGCAGTTTCACCTACTAAAATAAGTCTATTTAAAACAGAAATAAGATTTTTAGGCCATAATATAATTCAAGGTACTATAAAACCTATAGAAAGAAGTTTAGAATTTTCAAATAAATTTCCAAATGAAATAAAAGATAAAAAACAATTACAAAGATTTTTAGGATGTTTAAATTATATTCATGATTTCTTTAAAGATTTAGGAATTATATGTAAACCATTATATGATAGATTAAAGAAGAATCCTAAACCATGGACTGAAAAACATACCAATATAATTAAACATATAAATGAAAAGGTAAAACATTTACCATGCTTAAATATACCTCATCCTAATGCAAATCTTATAGTTGAAACAGATGCTAGTGATATAGGTTATGGTGGAATACTAAAACAAAAACTAAATGATAATGATAAAGAACAATTAGTTAGATACTTTTCAGGTTCTTGGAATGATACTCAAAGAAATTATTCTACTATAAAAAAGGAGATATTAAGTATTGTTCTAAATATTAAAAAATTTGAAGATGATTTGTATATGAAGCCTTTTTTATTAAGAATTGATTGTTTATCAGCAAAACATGTTTTAGAAAAGGATGTAAAAAATTTGATTTCTAAACAAGTTTTTGCAAGATGGCAAGCTATACTTTGCAATTTTGATTTTGAAATTGAATTTATAAAAGGAGAAAATAATTCTTTACCAGATTTCTTATCAAGAGAATTTTTACAGGGAACATGAATCCAGAAAAGAAATCCATTATACCCAAACCTAAACTCCTATCTCCATCAACTCCTCCATCAGCTATATCTCATAACAGATTCACACCACTTACCAAACTTAGCCCATATTCACCCTCATACTATGGTAATACTAGACCATCATATTCTGCCTTAGTTCATATGAATCAAGGATCTTCATCCACAGCTAAGCCAGAAACACATACAAATCCGTATTATCAAGTTATCAAAATTCTAGAACCTTATGATGAAAAATTATTGAAACAAGGTTTTAAAACTCTTAATGAATTTTTATTTCCTGAAAATACTCATTTTTATTCAAATGATTTTCAAACTCGTGAATACTATGAATCTATTCTTATGGAAAGCAGATCCGTTGATATACAACATAATCGCAATGAAAAGGATCCTCATCAAATTGATTTTAGCAAAGTTAGAATAAAAAAGATTTTGTCTATTGAAGACTGGGGTACTGAACCCTATAAAAATAAACCCCTTCTTAGACACCCAGAATATCCAGCATATAATTATTATGATTACCAGGATGCTTGGACAAAAGCATTTTTCTTAAAGAATTATAGTCATACTTGGTTCTTCCGTTTTACTGAAGAATTTTCAAATAATCCAAAATCATATCCAAGATGGTTTGTCAACTGGTTCAAATACATGGGAAGTCTTCCTGAAATATTCCCTCCAAGAATTTTAGAAGGATACAATAAATATAAACAAATGTTTTCTCAAGAAGGTGTACCTCCTTTCGAGTATACTTTACAATTTTCAATTATATTCAGGATCCCTTGGATCATGTCTTTTAATTATAAAAAACGAGAAGCCAATGGATATACTCCACCCCTTTATGTTCGAGAATTTTATTGCAAATGGTGGAATAAAACCGAAGAAAATCAAGCAGATATCAATGCAGTTATTGCCTATCATAATAATCTTATCAAAAGCAAGGTTTCTAGCCAATCAAGTTCAAAATCTTTAATAACCGATAAAGAAACTATAAGAAGAATTCAAGCTGCATGTTCGTCCGAAGAAGAAATTCAAAAGATAC
Source organism: Artemisia tridentata subsp. tridentata (assembly GCA_021014915.2). NCBI lineage: Eukaryota > Viridiplantae > Streptophyta > Magnoliopsida > Asterales > Asteraceae > Artemisia > Artemisia tridentata. The sequence goes on along the minus strand of CP139501.1, from coordinate 25,977,509 downwards.
TAAATGAGATCAAGAGTTCTCCATCTACTAGTGAAGAAGTTATTCAAGATTCTCAAGACCCATACGAAGATAACTTTTTAGTTTAAAAATAAAAGAATTAGTTTATATTCAATAATAAAGAAAATGTAGTTTAAAGTACTGTTGTATTATATTCATGGCTTTTAGAGCTACTTTTAGAAAAGGTGATATTATGGCCGACAAAAGATTATGCCATCGGTGAAAGTTGGAAGAAATTATCATAAGAAGACAATGAAGAATAAAGATAATGCAAGACATGATTGAATGAAGACAAAAGAGTTGGACAGCTCAAAAGAAGAAATAATTGGTATCCATAATTGAAGACTTTACGGGCAAATGCCAGTTTCTCAAGAAATGCTACCGGCAAAACTTAACTATAAAAGGAAGGCTCATTCCTAGTTATAATCATCTTTCTTTCCCTCTTATAAAAAAACCCTCTCTTGTAATATCAGCTTCCAGATGTTCCAAGTCTTTAGATTTTCAAATCATTATATCTCCAAGCAATTTAGCTCAATCTGAATGTATATCAAATCCTTGTAATAATTCTGAGTTTATCAATAAAGGTATATTGTTCTAAAATCCCTTTTCTATACAATGTTTTTATTCATTATGTTACTTTGCTTCATATATACGATCATTTTCCATATAATCATTAAAATCATTACTAAATTAATAGAATTATTTTAAATAATGATAACGATCCTGTATCAAAATGGTATCAGAGCCTAGGAGCTCTTATTTTCGAGGTAATAATGGTCTTTGATATCTTCAATAGTAATGAATTTTGGTTGCTTATATTCTGATAAATTTAAGAAAATAGGTGGTGTATTAAAAGATAATATGTTTACGTTGGTAAGCCCTGTCGATCAGTGGGTTGGAATTAGCCGCAACGATGATGAAAGTAGTAAGTCAGTCGTACCACCACGATATGGGGGTGTTCCCGTATGCAATATATCTTATTAATTACACATCTTAGCTTCTGAAATTTGTCAAAATATAACAAACATATTCATTATGAACAGAATATCAAAACTATTATTAAATCGTAGAGATGGTTCTTCTTCTGATGTTGAAGATGAACATGATCATAGTAATTCTGTAGAAGTATCTATTTCTAATATAGAAAATAGTTTGCAAAATTGGAATATACCTAAACAAGAAGTTAAAACCATATACAAAATAGGATCTTTTGATTTTTTACAAGGATATTCTATAAAAACAACTGAAAAAACTTTACCGATAATTCAAAATCAACAAAGTATAAAATTATTCTCTGAAAAAGCTATAAGAGAACATAGGAAAACATATAAATTCTTACATATAGGATTAATTCAAATAGCAATAAAGCCTCTAACTAGATTAGGAATAGATGTTCCTACTTGTATTATATTAAGAGATGCTAGATTAGAAAATTTTAAACAATCTTTATTAGCATTAGCTGAATCCAATATATGTAATGGTCCAATATATTTCAATTGTTATCCAAATTATTCTGTATCATTATTTGATAAAAATATATTAGATGTTTTAACTCTAAACATAAAAACAAAAAATTTAGAAATTAAAGAAGGATCTGATCCATTAGTATTAATATATAGAATATATTATAAAACCATGACTACTACCATAGAACCAAAAGCTAAGCTTAAGTCATCAAAAAATGAAACTGTAATATTTGAAGCTAATTTTGAACATTCTAATGTATGTATACCTAAAAGATTAAAATGGGATGAAATAACAAGGAATCAGTCTTGGAAATTAGAAGAAATAATTCAACCTAAACCTTTAAAATTAAATAGAGAAGTATCTAACATTATAGAACATACTGATGGAAATATAGAAATAATCTTTGGAAAAGATAAAATTGAATCAGCAAGACACTCAACTTATATACCTGAAGCCTCTAGTTCATCAAGTTTAGATGAAAAATTATATAATCTTAGGAGAACACAATCTATGAAATTTAAAGGAGTCGATTTTAATAAAGCTATACCTCAACCTTTATATGAAGAAGATAATAAAAGTGACGATACATATAATCCAACTAAGTCAGAAGTTGAATACTATAGGGAAGAACAAATATGAGTGATACTAAAATACAATTAAGAAACAAAAAAAATCGATCAATCATTCATCATCTAGAAAGATTATATAAAAAAGAAAGGGCTATAAGGAATGAATTAAGGTTCGTTGAAAAATGGAAAAAAGAAGGACGAATGTATGTTCTTTGTGGAACATTAAGAAATTATGATATAAATTGGGCTATTGAGTATTAAAAGGAGACTTAATAGCAAATAAAAGTATGATTAAACAAGTTAGAGAAGAGTTAGTCATTTGTTAATGAGTCTATACCAATATAATCTTAAAAAAGAAATAAAACATTATCAAGAATCGATCTTGAGAAATAGTAGTAATATAAATTCTCTAAACCAAGATTTATTAGAAGGTTATTATATTAATTATCAGGAACATATAAATTTAATAAAAATATACACTAAAAACAATATAAAATTAAGAGAAAGGTTAACAAAAGCTAAAAGATTTGTTTTTTAGAAAAGTCAAAATTATTGTGCTAATCATGGAAATGTCCAGTGAAATGATGAATATTAAATTTAAATTGAATATAAAGTACTTAAAAGATGAAATGCTAAATGATTATAATAATGAAAAGTTAGTATGGTCCTATATTAATGTCATATAATTGATCCAATTAAGTGTCCAGAATATTCAACAGAGAAAGATATGGTAATAGTGTATTGATGAATTCGTGATTAAAATTGTGCTTAAAAGTGACATTAATATGGGACGAGGTATTTAACATTTAATCAAGAAAAGATGCTTCAGAACGATGGCAATATATATTAAGAATGAAATATATATCTTTTCATGGTTTCAAATATATTGTATGAAAAATAGTTTGGAATTTCCTTTTAAAGATGGAATTGATGTAACTACTGAAATAAATAAGGTTTATAAAAGTTTAAAAACAGATGAAAAAGAAATAGGTATTCATCCACCATATAATGATATATTAATTGAAAAGGATAATAAACAATATGTAGCAACGCCTTTAGCTAACAGAAGTGAAGACAATGGGAAATCATTGTCAAATATAATTAATCAAAATAATTATACTAACGAAATATTAAACACTATAGGACAACAATTAGATAGAATTGAAAATAATCATAATAACAATGAAGCCAGTACATCAAATCCTAAAGATGAGAAAATTGAAGAAAATCCTTTATTCGTACCATATAATATAAACAATACAAAGCAATCTATAAATTTGGGAAAACAAAATAAGATACTAAAAGAAATAGAAGAAAGATTATCAAATTTTCATATAAATGAAAAAATAAATGTTATCAATAATGAAGATGAAAGCATATCAGAAATTGAAGAACAATTTAACACCTTAGAAGTTAATAAAATAAAATATAATTCAAAACCTGAAGTAAAAAATTATTATCTTAGACCAACAATGCCTGATCTACAATACGAAGAAAGAAATACTTTAGTTCAATCAAAATATGATGGTTCATCTATTTATGAATGGAATATTGATGGTTTATCAGAATATCTTATATTAAACAAATTAAATGAAATGACTATGGCATCAAATGCTTATAAGTTACAAGAAAATTCTGATGATTCAATATTTAGCCTTTTAACATCCGGATTCACGGGAATTTTAAAAGGATGGTGGGATTCTTATGTTTCTGAAAGTCAAAAAACAGCTATAAAAGAAACTAAAAAGGTAATTGTTAAAGAAGAAAATGGTCAACGGGTTCAAACAAGAGTTGATGATTCTGTTAATACATTATTATTTGCTATATTAAAGAATTTTGTTGGAAATCCTGCTGCATATCAAGAAAGAAATTCGACTATATTACTAAACTTAACATGTAGAAAATTATAGGATTTTAGATGGTATAAAGATGTATTTTTAGCTAAAGTCATGACTAGGCCGGATAGTAGTCAAGCTTATTGGAAAGAAAGGTTTATAGCAGGTTTACCAAAATTGTTTGCTGAAAGAATAAGAAATAGACTAAATAGAGATTATAATAATGTTATACCATGGATAGAATTAACTTATGGAGAAATTATAAATTATATTAATCAAGAAGGTTTAGCTATTTGTTCAGATTTAAAATTAAAATCTAAAATGAAAAAGGAAGTATAAATAATAGAAGAGAATTAGGAAACTTTTGTGAACAATATGGTTATGAACCACTAAAATTACCTACGAGTAGATCTAAAAGAACTAAAGAAAATTATAGGATTAGAAAATATAGAAAACCCATTAGAAAATATAAGCAATATGAAAATCAATATGAAAAAAGAAATAAATACAGAAAAAATAGAAAACCTACATTTAATAACGAAAAAGGATTTAAAGATACTATAATATGTTATAATTGTGGAAAACAAGGTCATACATCAAGAAATTATTATACTAAGAAAAAGATTAATGAGTTAAGCATATCTGATGAACTTAAAGATCAAATTATTAAAATTATGATAAATGATGATTCAAGTGATTCTAGTATTTCAGATTATGAAGAAGATGACTTAAATATTGTTGAAAATTCATCCGATACTAGTAGTGATTCTAAAAATTGTAAATGTATAGGAAATTGTACATGTGATTATAAAGAAATAAATGCTATAACCGTGGAAGATGAAAATCTACAAATATTAATTGAATTAATGAATAAAATAGAAGATAAAGATATAAAGCAAGTTTATTTAGATAGATTAAATGAACAACTAAAAGATAAAAATAATAAAAAATCCATTGAAACCAATAATGTTCAAGAATATAATTTTAATGAAATTTGTCAGAGATTTTATCAAGAACCAAAGAAAATAACTATTTCAGATTTACAAGAAGAACTAAAAATAATAAAATCCGAAATAACCATATTAAAACAAAAGGTTAAAATTTTAGAAGAAAATAAAATGGAAAACAAGAAAGAAAAGAAGAAAGATAAATAAGATGAAGGAACTTCAAATAACAATAACGCTGAAACTATAATAAATCATATACAAAGTATCAGTACTCAAAGATGGTATACTAAACTTAATATTGTAGTCAATGGAGAATTTAAATTATCTTTGATAGCTTTACTTGATTCAGGAGCAGATTTAAATTGTATACAAGAAGGATTAATTCCAACACAATATTATGAAAAATCATCGCAAAGGCTTGGAGCTGCCAATAAATCTAAACTTGAGATAAAATATAAATTATCCAATGTACATATATGTAAAGATAATTATTGTTTCAAAACACCACTTATATTAGTCAAGAATCTGAGTTCTCAACTTATATTAGGACAACCATTCTTAATTCAATTATATCCAATATCCTCTATAAGCGAGAAAGGTCTTTCTACAAAAATATTAGGGAAAGAAATTACGTTTGAATTTGTAACACCTTTAATAACTAGAGAAATTAATCTATTAGAAAATAAACAAAAACATGTCAAATACTTAGTCAATGAAATAAGTAATAAAAGAATAGAAGAACAAGTACAAAGTAATTCTATACGAAATAAAATAAAACAATTAGAAAAAAAGTTTAAAAATAATGTCTGTGCAACCATCCCAAATGCCTTTTGGAAAAGAAAACAACACATTGTGGAAATTACCTTATATCAAAGAATTTAATGAGAAAAATATTCCAACTAAATCAAAATCTATACACATGTCTCAGGAATTAGAAAATCATTGTAAAAAAGAAATACAATATTTTATAGATAAAAAGCTTATAAGGCCATCTAAATCACCATGGTCTTGTTCCGCCTTTTATGTTATAAATAATGCTGAAATTGAAAGAGGAGCACCTAGATTAGTTATAAATTATAAACCTTTGAATAAAGTTCTAGAATAGATAAGATATCCCATACCAAATAAAAGAGATTTGTTGAAAAAATTATTTGATTCAAAAATATTTTCTAAGTTTGATATTAAATCAGGATTTTGGCAAATTCAAATTAATGAAAAAGAAAGATATAAAACTGGATTTAGTGTCCCTTTCGGTCATTATGAATGGAATGTCATGCGCTTTTGGTTAAAAAATGCTCCATCAGAATTTCAGAATATAATGAATGATATTATAATTCCTATAAATGATTTTGCTATAGTTTATATTGATGATGTTCTTATATTCTCCAAAAGTATAGATCAACATTTTAAACATTTAAATATATTTTATGATATTATATACAAAAATGGACTAGCAACCAAACAAAATAATGTTAGTATAGCTTAAATCATTGTGTATGTCTTCTACTGCTAAAGATTTTTTCCTTACATCAATGATAGTGTTACTTACATGTATGTATGCCATCTGATGGTTCAGACATTACACTTCTATGTAAGGGAGAACATGCTGGTACGTTTACTGGTACAACAATGGTGACAGTAGACGACACACTTGGAACAATATATTTGGTCAGTATGAAAAACATAGCCCTTTGTTGATCCTGGCAGTGCGCTGTCGAAAAAAATTAACATACCATAGTCCTAATACTTTATCAAATATACCAAAATCACTTGCCCGAGAAAGAAGTCTCCCCTGTCAGGTGGTAAGTTAAAAAGCACATATATATAAGATATGAAACCACAATACTGGTAATTATTGTAGCCACACCCGTTACTTAAGACACATAGTTTACCTGTGCTAACTCGACAATTTGTTTGCTTACTACTACTACAGCTTCTTGACGTTCTTGGATCTCTGCAAAGATCTCAAGTACCTACAATAACAACAAATAAAGCTTTTGAACACATACAAATATTCCTAACTCCATATAGTGTACATAGATTAATGGAAACTTCAATGCTGACAAATAAATTGATGCAAATATATGTAAATTAGCTCCCTAGCTAACTTCGATAAATATCTATGTATCCGGTCAATTCATTTAGCAAATACCCATAAAAAAGCCCAAGAAAAAAAACTTATAACCTGTCCTGCAATAGTTTCATGGAAGCAATGTTCTTTATGTACTTAATTGTGCCCAAAATATAAAATCATAAGATGCTCGAGTGGAAGTCATATGTTGAGCAATTCCAAAGTGTTAGGGCTGATCAATCAAAGGCTTTATCTTAGTGATTTCGAGTCTTCATACATTACCTCATAATTTAGATTAAATAATAATACATGTAATCATAAGAAAACCTAATTAATTAACAATCAATTTACTAAACAAAATAACCTTAGAAGCAACCACTAACCTGTATACTGTCAAAACAATAAACAACCAACATAATTCATTACATGCAAAAACATATACAATTATTGCGGTGTGTACAGATTACCTGATCCTTTTCGTTGTAAATTATATTTTCATTTTTATTTCCATATCGTAGTTTGTTAATCGGTAATTCGTGTTTTCAATTTAAGGTTTAATTTATGTAATGTTTTTACTTCAAATGCGAAATAAAGTTTTTTTATGCACAACATTGGTCGTTGAATTTGTGTATTTACTATCTTTATCACAACATAGAATATTCAAACCCTTCATGCTCTTGACCCTTGCGCCAGCGACATATAGTTTCCCATGAGAGAAAATCGGCCTTTGAAGAAACAACCCAACCTTAGACAATGTTTGTCCTTGACTTTTATTAATGGAAAACTATGAAATCGATGGACAATGTATTATGAATGGACATTTAACATAATAATCATTGATTGGAAATAATATGTACTTAAATTAAAGAATCTTTTAGATAAATTTGGTATAATGATGTAATCAAAAGATATCAAATAAATGTTGCAAAAGAGAACTAATAGTCCTCATTTGACGAAAAAATAAGATTAATCATTTATCTGTATACCCCAATCCTAAGTGTTGCATCAATAAGTTTCTTGTATACGGGAAGCACTAAATTGTTCGCTTGTTTCCAGCCATCATATATGTCATGTATTCATAAAGATTTATCTCATAGAAAGTCGAATGAATTACCTTAGAGCAATCAAGTTTTTCAAGAAAATAGGTAGACGTCAGTTTAGATCTATAACGTCATCAGCCCTTTGATATCTGAAGTGATCGTTCCCGTTTTACTGATAAGAATATAACTGAAACAAATTACAACACCTGCATTCAAATCAATTCACCGAGGAGAATTAGACTATGCACATGTCATTGAAATCCAAAATGAGACATAAGAACCAATTCAAGTTGCCAATCTGATTACTGATTATCATACCACATAAATTCTTTAATCAAGAAAAAGCCAGACATTCAAAGACTATCTTAGACATTAAGTTTTTGTCAAATTTGTTATCTTGTTATTCTTTAAAAACATGAGAACTTTTGGGCGGGCACCATATCTCCATCTTATACCGACTAAAAGCACTTTAATTGGTTCTTATAAGGATATACTTATTTCAGCACAAATAATCCGATAGCCACAACCCATTTCTCTTCAAAACACACAGATAACATGATAATAAAATAACCACTTTGAGAAACACAATCCCAAAAATCCCCCTAAGGCCTTCACTATATAAAATTGTTGCAGCAAAATTTTCATATACAAATGAACATATTTAAGTTAACATGTTAGTGATGAGGAGCGGAAGCTATCCTATTCTAAAAGTGTAAGTTTTTAAGATTTTTCAGGCAGCTTATTGACAGAAATAGGCTGTTTTGTAGTTGCAATTATGGAGATGCTTATTTAAAATAGCTTATTGAGCTGATAAAACATATGCTAAAAATGGCGATAATGCACAAAACATTGTCAATGATAATGCACCTAGATATTTAAGTCATAAACTTTTTAACTAAAGAGAACTGTTAATAAATAATACCGCCTGGCACCATCACCTCTGACTTTCTCAAAGATTCATTGTTGGTCTGTACTTGCCTTTCCTGTTAACTGGCAGCTGTTTCTCTGCTGGAGACCCCAGAAAGGTCGACAACTGAAAGCATCATCTGAAGCCATAAAAGCATGTCATATAATAATCAACTTAATTTTCATTGCCTAAGGAAATAACTCGTGAATATAAAGAATTGCAGGTGTGCACAACTGATCCATTATATGAATACATTTGTTTTGTTACGCATCCACGTGTTTAGAAGAATATACATTTAGCTTATGTACTCTAAATAAGCAAGTTTTTTTGGTCTTTACCTGCAACTCGGTTAAGGATGTTGTCACAACAAAACCTGAAAGAGAACTACTGCCAAACCAAGGTTGATTTAATTTCAAAGTATCAGATGGGTCTCGTGGTAGGAGATCCTCAGCTGCTATTAAACAACTTAGCTTTTTCAAAATGAAGTTTCCAGGACCTTGACTGGAATCAGAACTGGAGCTGCTTCCATCAGTTGCTACAGAATGAATCTCTTGCGTCTGCTCTAATGCTGCTTGGATGTCTCTAGGTAGTAAATTTGACCTCATTGACCACATTAAAAATTTGACAACATTGTATGTTTCAATTTCAGTAACAAATAGCATATTTGCTCCCAAAATTTCTTCATAAATGAAATATTAATTTTTGGATAGGGAATAAGGATTTTATGAATCAATTAAATCAAAGATTGATTCATTATATGATCTGCATTAAAAATTGAACAAACCTGGTTCAAGATGATAGATTCAGTATTATCATCAAACCCTAATTTAAATCCCGATCTTGTTGTGGTGCTTGATAAGAAGTAACCTTCCATTGGAATAACACCACTCTAGAACCGTTTATTCGTGGTAACACAAACGGATCCACACTCAAAGTTGAAATTGATGATATAATCAGAACGATCAAGTTAGACTGCTATGCGAGTGAGTTAGTACTGCTGCTGATAACTTAGTACTGCTGCACGGAAAATATTCAAAATCTGATCAATAAACCTCATATACATGTAATCAAAGATGAATATAACTAAATTAGTCTCAAACTATAATACTGTATGATCATCCACACCTTCACCAACACAACGTATTTAATATACTGTATGATAAAATACCTTTTTGTAGAATAAGAAAGAACAAAGAGGTTTTGATGTTGATTTAGGGTTTTGTAGAAGAAGGATGGAAAAGATAATGATGGTGGCGGATTTTTTTTTAACGAATCTCTGTTTTTTATCACAAAAGTTGGATTGCTTAGTTTGCTAAATATTTAGCCGTATATTTATTTTGTTTTTGGTTGCTGATCACAATTAATGACTTGGCTCCATTGGTTGGGACGTTTGCATTGGAAGCTAAAGATGCAGGTTCGAATCTTACTGTGGTCATTTTTTAAATCCTGATTTTATTAATGGAAAAGGCTTGCTTGCGTGGCATAAATTGATTAGGTGGCATTAAATTGATTAGGTGGCATTGAGGTGGCGTTTATGTGGCATTATCTATGTGTAACGCCTCCTGTTATATATAATGTAGAGACATATATATAGTATTTGATGTCTAAAATAATGAATTTTGGTTGTTTATATTCTGGTAAAATAAAGAAAATAAGTTGTGTATTAAAAGATAATATGTTTACGTTGGTAAGCCCTGTCGATCAGTGGGGTGGAATTAGCCGCAACGATGATGAAAGTAGTAAGTCGGCCGTACCACCACGATATGGGAGGGGGGTTCCTGTATGCAATATATCTCTTTAATTACACATCTTAGTTTCTGAAATTTAACAAAATATAACAAACATATTCATTATGAACAGAATATCAAAACTATTATTAAATCGAAGAGATGGTTCTTCTTCTGATGTTGAAAATGAACAGGATCATAGTAATTCTGTAGAAATATCTATTTCCAATATAGAAAATAGTTTGCAAAATTGGAATATACCTAAGCAAGATGTTAAAACTATATACAAAATAGGATCTTTTGATTTTTTACAAGGATACTCTATAAAAACGACTGAAAAAACTTTACCTATAATTCAAAACCAACAAAGTATAAAATTATTCTCTGAAAAAGCTATAAGAGAACATAGGAAAACATATAAATTTTTACATATAGGATTAATTCAAATAACAATAAAGCCTCTAACTAGATTAGGAATTGATGTTACTACGTGTATTATATTAAGAGATGCTAGATTAGAAAATTTTAAACAATCGTTATTAGCATTAGCTGAATCCAATATATGTAATGGTCCAATATATTTTAATTGATATCCTAATTATTCAGTATTACTATTTGATAAAAATATATTAGATGTTTTGACTTTAAACATAAAAACAAAAAATCTAGAAATTAAAGAAGGATCTCATCCATTAGTATTAATATATAGAATATATTATAAAACCATGACTACTACGTTAGAACCAAAAGCTAAGCTTATGTCATCAAAAAATGAAACTGTAATATTTGAAGCTAATTTTGAACATTCTAATGTATGTATACCCAAAAGATTAAAATGGGATTAAATAACTAGGAATCAATCTTGGAAATTAGAAGAGATAATTCAACCTAAACCTTTAAAATTAAATAGAGAAGTATCTAACATTATAGAACACACTGATGGAAATATAGAAATAATTTTTGGAAAATATAAAATTGAATCTGCAAGACATTCAACTTATATACCTGAAACCTCTAGTTCATCAAGTTTAGATGAAAATTTTTATAATCTTAGGAGAACTCAATCTATGAAATTTAAAGGAGTCGATTTTAATAAATCTATACCTCAACCTTTATATGAAGAAGATAATAAAAGTGATGATACTTATAATCCAACTAAGTCAAAAGTTGAATATTATAGAGAAGAACAAATATGAGTGATACTAAAATGCAAATTAAAAATAATAAAAATAAGTCAATAATACATCATCTAGAAAGATTATATAAAAAAGAAAAGGCAATAAGAAATGAATTAAGATTCGTTGAAAATTGGAAAAAAGAAGGACGAATGTATGTTCTTTGTGGAACATTAAGAAATTATGATATAAATTGGGCTATTAGAGTATTAAAAGGAGACTTAATAGCAAATAAAAGTATGATTAAACATGTTAGAGAAGAGTTAGTCATTTGTTAATGAGTCTATATCAATATAATCTTAAAAAAGAAATAAAACATTATCAAGAGTCGATCTTAAGAAATAGTAGTAATATAAATTCTCTAAACCAAGATCTATTGGAAGGTTATTATATTGATTATGAGGAACATATAAATTTAATAAAAACATACATTAAAAACAACATAAAATTAAGAGAAAAGTTAACGAAAGCTAAAAGGTTTGTTTTTTAGAAAAGTCAAAATTATTGTGCTAATCATGGAAATGTCCAGTGAAACGATGAATATTAAATTTAAAATGAATATAAAATACTTAAAAGATGAAATGCTAAATGACTATAATAATGAAAAGTCAATATGGTATTATTTAACATTTAATCAAAGAAAAAGATGGCTTCATGAAATCGAATGGCAATCATATATGTTAAGAAATGAAGAAAATATATTATTCTTTTCATGGTTTCAAATATATTGTATGAAAAATAGTTTGAAATTTCCTTTTAAAGAAGAAATAGATGTAACTACTGAAATAAATAAAGTTTATTAGAATTTAAAAACAGACGAAAAAGAAATAGGTATTCATCCACCATATAATGATATATTAATTGAAAAAGAAAATAAACAATATGTAGCAACGCCTTTAGCTAATAGAAGTGAAGATAACGAAAAATCATTGTCAAATATAATTAATCAAAATAATTATACTAACGAAATGTTAAATACTATAGGACAACAATTAGATAGAATTGAGAACAATTATAATTATGAAGCTAGTACATCAAATTCTAAAGATGAAAAAATTGAAGAAAATCCTTTATTTATACCGTATAATATAAACGATACAAAGCAATCTATAAATTTAGGATAACAAAATAAGATACTAAAAGAAATAGAAGAAAGATTATCGAATTTTCATATAAACGAAAAAATAAATGTTATCGATAATGAAGAAGAAAGTGTATCAGAAATTGAAGAACAATTTAACACCTTAGAAGTTAATAAAATAAGATATAATTCAAAACCTGAAGTAAAAAATTATTATCCTAGACCAACAATGCCTGATCTACAATACGAAGAAAGAAATACTTTAGTTCAATCAAAATATGATGGTTCATCTATTTATGAATGGAATATTGATGGTTTATCAGAATACCTTATATTAAACAAATTAAATGAAATGACTATGGCATCAAATGCTTATAAGTTACAAGAAAATTATGAAGATTCAATATTTAGCCTTTTAACATCCGGATTCACAGGAATTTTAAATGGATGGTGGGATTCTTATGTTTCTGAAAATCAAAAAACAGTTATAAAAGAAACTAAAAAGGTTATAGTTAAAGAAGAAAATGGTCAACGAGTTCAAAAAGAGTTGATGATTCTGTTAATACATTATTATTTGCTATATTAAAAAATTTTGTTGGAAATCGTGCTGCATATCAAGAAAGAAATTCAACTATATTACTAAATTTAACATGTAGAAAATTACAGGATTTTAGATGGTATAAAGATGTATTTTTAGCTAAGGTCATGACTAGACCAGATAGTAGTCAAGCCTATTGGAAAGAACGATTTATAACAGGATTGCCAAAATTGTTTGCTGAAAGAATAAGAAATATATTAAATAGAGATTATAATAATTTTATACCATGGGTTGATTTAACTTATGGAGAAATTATAAATTATATTAATCAAGAAGGTTTAGCTATTTGTTCAGATTTAAAATTAAAATCTAAAATGAAAAAAGAAGGCATAAATAATAGAAGAGAGTTAGGAAACTTTTGTGAACAGTATGGTTATGAACCACTAAAATTACCTACGAGTAGATCTAAAAGAACTAAAGAAAATTATAGGATTAGAAAATATAGAAAACCCAGTAGAAAATATAAGCAATATGAAAATCAATATGAAAAAAGAAATAAATGCAGAAAAGATAGAAAACCTACATTTAATAAAGAAAAAAGATTTAAAGACACTATAATATGTTATAAATGTGGAAAACAAGGTCATACATCAAGAAATTGTTATACTAAGAAAAAGATAAATGAGTTAAGTATATCTGATGAACTTAAAGATCATATTATTAAAATTATGATAAATGATGATTCAAGTGATTCTAGTATTTCGGATTATGAAGAAGATGATTTAAATATAGTAGAAAATTCGTCCAATACTAGTAGTAATTCTGAAGATTGTGAATGTATAGGAAACTGTACATGTGATTATAAAGAAATATATGTTATAACCAAAGAAGATGAAAATCTACAAATATTAATTGAACTAATGAATAAAATAGAAGATAAAGATATAAAGCAAGTTTATTTAGATAGATTAAATGAACAACTAAAAGATAGAAATGATAAAAAATCTATTGAAACCAATAATATTCAGGAATATAATTTTAATGAAATATGTCAAAGATTTTATCAAGAACCAAAGAAAATAACCATTTCAGAGTTGCAAGAAGAAATAAGAACAATAAAATCTGAAATAGCTATATTAAAACAAAAGGTTAAAAATCTAGAAGAAAATAAAATAGAAAACAAGAAAGATAAAAACATACGAGATGAAGGAACTTTGAAGAACAATAATACTGAAACTATAATAAATCATATACAAAGTATTAGCACTCAAAGATGGTATACTAAACTTAATATTGTAGTTAATGGAGAATTTAAATTATCTTTGATAGCTTTGCTCGATTCAGGAGCAGACTTAAACTGTATACAAGAAGGATTAATTCCAACACAATATTATGAAAAATCATCACAAAGGCTTGGAGCTGCCAATAGATCTAAACTTGATATAAAATATAAATTATCCAATGTACATATATGCAAAGATAATTATTGTTTCAAAACACCACTTATATTAGTCAAAAATTTAAGTTCTCAACTTATATTAGGACAACCATTTTTAATCCAATTATATCCAATATCTTCTATAAGTGAGAAAGGTCTTTCTACAAAGATATTAGAGAAAGAAATTACATTTGAATTCGTAACACCATTAATAACCAGAGAAATAAATCTATTGGAGAATAAACAAAAACATGTCAAATACTTAGTCAATGAAATAAGTAATAAAAGAATAGAAGAACAAGTACAAAGCAATTCTATATAAAACAAAATAAAACAACTAGAAGAAAAATTTAAAAATAATGTTTGTGCAACCATTCCAAATGCCTTTTGGAAAAGAAAACAACATATTGTAAATGGGTTAATACCTATACATGTTACTAAAGTTTGCAAAAAATTTGATTTAGGTTACTATACTTTTTTTTTTGTTGAATTAGGTTACCAATGTATACGGGTTTGTTGAATTAGGTTACTTTGTTGAATTTTGGTTAAAAAATGTTACAAAATGGTCCTTGTCGTTAGTCGGGCGTCACAGAATTAGTCCCTAGACCACTATTTTGGTTAGTTTGACCGTTTTTCGTCACAGAATTAGTCCCTATACCACTATATCGGTTAGTTTGACCATTTTCGTCACAGAATTAGTCCCTAGACCACTATTTCGGTTAGTTTGACCGTTTTTCTTACGTTTTCATACGTTTTCGCCTATTTTCTTAACTTTTCACACATTAAGCGACCTTTTTCGAAATTAATTTTTTTTCGAAATTAAATTATTTCGAAATTAATTTAAAAAAAAAATAATTTCGAAAAAAAATTAATTTCGAAAAAAATTAATTTCGAAAAAAATTAATTTCGAAAAAAATTAATTTCGAAAAAAAATTAATTTAGAAAAAAAATTAACCGAAATACGGACTAGGGACTAATTCCGTGACGAAAGACGGTCAAACAAACCGAAATAGTGGTCTAGGGACTAATTCCGTGACGCCCGACTAACTACAAGGGCCATTTTGTACTTAAAATCTAACGAATGTTGACGTAAGTAACCTAATTCAACAAACCCGTATACATGGGTAACCTAATTCAACCAAAAAAAAGTATAGTAACCTAAATCAAATTTTTTGCAAACTTTAGTAACATGTATAGGTATTAACCCATTGTAAAATTACCTTATATTAAAGAATTTAATGAGAAAAATATTCCCACTAAATTAAAATCTATACACATGTCTCAGGAATTAGAAAAACATTGTAAAAAAGAAATACAAGAATTATTAGATAAAAAGCTTATAAGGTCATCTAAATCACCATGGTCTTGCTCCGCCTTTTATGTTATAAATAATGTAGAAATTGAAAGAGGAGCACCCAGATTAGTTATAAATTATAAACCTTTGAATAAAGTATTAGAATGGATAAGATATCCCATACCAAATAAAAGGGATTTGTTGAAAAAATTATTTGATTCAAAAATATTTTCAAAGTTTGATATGAAATCTGGATTTTGGCAAATTCAAATTGATGAAAAAGATAGATATAAAACTGGATTTATTGTCCCTTTTGGTCATTATGAATGGAACGTTATGCCTTTTGGATTAAAAAATGCTCCATCAGAATTTCAAAATGTAATGAATGATATTATAATTCCTATAAATGATTTTGCTATAGTTTATATTGATGATGTTCTTATATTCTCTAAAAGTATAGATCAACATTTTAAACATTTAAATATATTTTATGATATTATATACAAAAATGGATTAGCAGTTTCACCCACCAAAATAAGTCTATTTAAAACAGAAATAAGATTTTTAGGCCATAATATAATTCAGGGTACTATAAAACCTATAGAAAGAAGTTTAGAATTTTCAAATAAATTTCCAAATGAAATAAAAGATAAAAAACAGTTACAAAGATTTTTAGGATGTTTAAATTATATTCATGATTTCTTTAAAGATTTAGGAATTATATGTAAACCACTATATGATAGATTAAAGAAGAATCCTAAACCATGGACCGAAGAACATACCAATATAATTAAAAATATAAAAGAAAAGGTAAAACATCTACGATGCTCAAATATACCTCATCCAAATGCAAATCTTATAGTTGAAACGGATGCTAGTGATATAGGTTATGGTGGAATACTAAAACAAAAACTAAAAGATAATGATAAAGAACAATTAGTTAGATACTTTTCAGGTTATTGGAATGATACTCAAAAAAATTATTCTACTATAAAAAAGGAGATATTAAGTATTGTTCTAAATATCAAAAAATTTGAAGATGATTTGTATATGAAACCTTTTTTTTATTAAGAATTGATTGTTTATCAGCAAAACATGTTTTAGAAAAGGATGTAAAAAATTTGATTTCTAAGCAAGTTTTTGCAAGATGGCAAGCTATACTTTGCAATTTTGATTTTGAAATTGAATTCATAAAAGGAGAAAATAATTCTTTACCAGATTTCTTATCAAGAGAATTTTTAAAGGGAACATGAATCCAGAAAAGAAATCCATTATACCCAAACCTAAACTCCCATCACCATCAACTCCTCCATCAGTTATATCTCATAATAGGTTCACACCACTTACCCAACTCAGACAATATTCATCTCCATACTACGGTAATGCCAGACCATCATACTCTGCCTTAGTTCATATGAATCAAGGATCTTCATCCACAACTAAACCCGAAACACATACAAATCCTTATTATCAAGTTATCAAAATTCTAGAACCCTTTGATGAAAAATTATTGAAACAAGGTTTTAAAACTCTTAATGAATTTTTATTTCCTGAAAATACTCATTTTTATTCAAATGATTTTCAAACTCGTGAATACTATGAACCTATTCTTATGGAAAGCAGATCCGTTGATATATCACATAATCGCAATGAAAAGGATCCTCATCAAATTGATTTTAGCAAAGTTAGAATAAAAAAGATTTTGTCTATTGAAGATTGGGTTACTGAACCCTATAAAAATAAACCCCGAATATCCAGCATATAATTATTATGATTACCAGGATGCTTGGACAAAAGCATTTTTCTTAAAGAATTATAGTCATACTTGGTTATTCCGTTTTACTGAAGAATTTTCAAATAATCCAAAATCATATCCGAGATGGTTCGTTAACTGGTTCAAATACATGGGAAGTCTTCCTGAAATATTCCCTCCAAGAATTTTAGGAGGATACAATAAATATAAACAAATTTTTTCTCAAAAAAGTGTACCTCCTTTTGAGTACGCTTTACAATTTTCAATTATATTTAGGATCCCTTGGATCATGTCTTTTAATTATAAAAAACGAGAAGCTAATGGATATACTCCACCCCTTTATGTTCGAGAATTCTATTGCAAATGGCAGAATAAAACCGAAGAAAATCAAGCAGATATCAATGCAGTTACAGCCTATCATAATAATCTTATCAAAAGCAAGGTTTCTAGCCAATCCAGTTCAAAATCCTCAATAACCGATAAAGAAACTATAAGAAGAATTCAAGCTGCATGCTCGTCCGAAGAAGAAATTCAAAAGATATTAAATGAGATCAAGAGCTCTCCATCTACTAGTGAAGAATTTATTCAAGACTCTCAAGACCCATACGAAGATAACTTTTTAGTTTGAAAATAAAAGAATCAGTTTATATTCAATGATAAAGAAAATGTAATTTAAAGTATTGTTGTATTATATTCATGGCTTTTAGAGCTACTTCTAGAAAAGGTGATATCATGGCCGACAAGGGATTATGCTTTCAGTGAAAATTATTATAAGAAGACAATGATGAATAAAGATAATGCAAGATATGATTGAATGAAGACAAAGGAGTTGGACAGCTCAAAAGAAAGAATAAGTGATAATTGAAGGCTTTACTGGCAAATGCCAGTTTCTCAAAAAAATGCTACCGGCAATGTTTAGCTATAAAAGGAAGGCTCATTCTGAGTTATGATCATCTTTCTTTCCACTCTTATGAAAAAACCTTCCCTTGTAATATCTACTTCCAGATGTTCTAAATCTTTAGAGTTCCAAATTATTATATCCTCAAGCAATATATCAAATTCTTGTAATACTTCTGATCATATCAATAAAGGTATAATTTTATAAATCTCTTTCGTATTATGTTTTCATTTATAATTTTACTTTGTTTCATATATGTTGTCATCTTCTATATAAAAATTATTAAATTAATACAATTAGGATTAAGCTTTTAATATAATTAATTCAATCCAATCCGATAATATATATATATATATATATATATATATATATATATATATATATATATATACTATATATATATATATATATATATACACTAGCAGCTTACCCACGTGTTGCGGCGACAGATGCCCTGAAATAAAAATTTTCGGTGAATCATGCATTTTAGTTTATTATGTTCTTTTTTACACTAAATTTATGGATATCAAAAATTTCATGTGACGTATTTCAACTCCTTAACTAAAGAATTTATTTCTTCGTCTTTTTTAAAGCGATTCGTATACATGAGTACGTTTGACCCGTGCCCGTTTGGGCTCGATCCCCTTTGGCCCGTTGCCAGTTCGGGTTTGAATATTTGTATAATGTGCTTTATTATTTGTATTAGCGACATTTAATGCAGGAATTGTGTTTAAGTTGGGTGTTTTAATAACTGCATTAGTTGTATTTATTGACAAGTTAATTTATGAACGTAATTGTGCAAAAGTAAATTGTACCTTTTACTTTAGTATTTGTATTCATATAAAAATCTGGACCACATTAATTGCTCATTTAAAACTAAAATAAAGAGTGTTTTGTGTTTTGAAGTATTGTACCATATGCTTTAAAAGTTGTACGTCTTAATTTTAAGAGAGAGAGTGTTTTGTATATTATATGTAGTATAGATATATATATATATATATATATATATATATATATATATATATATATATATATATATTATATATATATATATATGTATGTATGTATGTATGTATATATGTGTATATGTATATATTATGTATGTATGTGTATATATATATATGTGTGTATATATGTTCTTCTTCTGATGCTGAAGATGAACAGGATCATAGTAATTCTATAGAAGTATCTATTTCTAATATAGAAAATAGTTTGCAAAATTGGAATATACCTAAACAAGATGTTAAAACCATATACAAAATAGGATCTTTTGATTTTTTACAAGGATATTCTATAAAAACAACTGAAAAAACTTTACCGATAATTCAAAATCAACAAAGTATAAAATTATTCTCTGAAAAAGCTATAAGAGAACATAGGAAAACATATAAATTCTTACATATAGGATTAATTCAAATAGCAATAAAGCCTCTAACTAGATTAGGAATAGATGTTCCTACTTGTATTATATTAAGAGATGCTAGATTAGAAAATTTTAAACAATCGTTATTAGCATTAGCTGAATCCAATATATGTAATGGTCCAATATATTTCAATTGTTATCCAAATTATTCTGTATCATTATTTGATAAAAATATATTAGATGTTTTAACTCTAAACATAAAAACAAAAAATTTAGAAATTAAAGAAGGATCTGATCCATTAGTATTAATATATAGAATATATTATAAAACCATGACTACTACCATAGAACCAAAAGCTAAGCTTATGTCATCAAAAAATGAAACTGTAATATTTGAAGCTAATTTTGAACATTCTAATGTATGTATACCTAAAAGATTAAAATGGGATGAAATAACAAGGAATCAGTCTTGGAAATTAGAAGAAATAATTCAACCTAAACCTTTAAAATTAAATAGAGAAGTATCTAACATTATAGAACATACTGATGGAAATATAGAAATAATCTTTGGAAAAGATAAAATTGAATCAGCAAGACACTCAACTTATATACCTGAAGCCTCTAGTTCATCAAGTTTAGATGAAAAATTATATAATCTTAGGAGAACTCAATCTATAAAATTTAAAGGAGTCAATTTTAATAAAGCTATACCTCAACCTTTATATGAAGAAGATAATAAAAGTGACGATACATATAATCCAACTAAGTCAGAAGTTGAATACTATAGGGAAGAACAAATATGAGTGATACTAAAATACAACTAAGAAACAAAAAAAATCGATCAATCATTCATCATCTAGAAAGATTATATAAAAAAGAAAGGGCTATAAGGAATGAATTAAGGTTCGTTGAAAAATGGAAAAAAGAAGGACGAATGTATGTTCTTTGTGGAACATTAAGAAATTATGATATAAATTGGGCTATTAGAGTATTAAAAGGAGACTTAATAGCAAATAAAAGTATGATTAAACAAGTTAGAGAAGAGTTAGTCATTTGTTAATGAGTCTATACCAATATAATCTTAAAAAAGAAATAAAACATTATCAAGAATCGATCTTGAGAAATAGTAGTAATATAAATTCTCTAAACCAAGATTTATTAGAAGGTTATTATATTGATTATCAGGAACATATAAATTTAATAAAAATATACACTAAAAACAATATAAAATTAAGAGAAAGGTTAACAAAAGCTAAAAGATTTGTTTTTTAGAAAAGTCAAAATTATTGTGCTAATCATGGAAATGTCCAGTGAAATGATGAATATTAAATTTAAATTGAATATAAAGTACTTAAAAGATGAAATGCTAAATGATTATAATAATGAAAAGTTAGTATGGTATTATTTAACATTTAATCAAAGAAAAAGATGGCTTCATGAAATCGAATGGCAATCATATATGTTAAGAAATGAAGAAAATATATTATTCTTTTCATGGTTTCAAATATATTGTATGAAAAATAGTTTGGAATTTCCTTTTAAAGATGGAATTGATGTAACTACTGAAATAAATAAGGTTTATAAAAATTTAAAAACAGATGAAAAAGAAATAGGTATTCATCCACCATATAATGATATATTAATTGAAAAGGATAATAAACAATATGTAGCAACGCCTTTAGCTAACAGAAGTGAAGACAATGGGAAATCATTGTCAAATATAATTAATCAAAATAATTATACTAACGAAATATTAAACACTATAGGACAACAATTAGATAGAATTGAAAATAATCATAATAACAATGAAGCCAGTACATCAAATCCTAAAGATGAGAAAATTGAAGAAAATCCTTTATTCGTACCATATAATATAAACAATACAAAGCAATCTATAAATTTGGGAAAACAAAATAAGATACTAAAAGAAATAGAAGAAAGATTATCAAATTTTCATATAAGTGAAAAAATAAATGTTATCAATAATGAAGATGAAAGCATATCAGAAATTGAAGAACAATTTAACACCTTAGAAGTTAATAAAATAAAATATAATTCAAAACCTGAAGTAAAAAATTATTATCCTAGACCAACAATGCCTGATCTACAATACGAAGAAAGAAATACTTTAGTTCAATCAAAATATGATGGTTCATCTATTTATGAATGGAATATTGATGGTTTATCAGAATATCTTATATTAAACAAATTAAATGAAATGACTATGGCATCAAATGCTTATAAGTTACAAGAAAATTATGATGATTCAATATTTAGCCTTTTAACATCCGGATTCACGGGAATTTTAAAAGGATGGTGGGATTCTTATGTTTCTGAAAGTCAAAAAACAGCTATAAAAGAAACTAAAAAGGTAATTGTTAAAGAAGAAAATGGTCAACGGGTTCAAACAAGAGTTAATGATTCTGTTAATACATTATTATTTGCTATATTAAAGAATTTTGTTGGAAATCCTGCTGCATATCAAGAAAGAAATTCGACTATATTACCAAACTTAACATGTAGAAAATTACAGGATTTTAGATGGTATAAAGATGTATTTTTAGTTAAAGTCATGACTAGGCCGGATAGTAGTCAAGCTTATTGGAAAGAAAGGTTTATAGCAGGTTTACCAAAATTGTTTGCTGAAAGAATAAGAAATAGACTAAATAGAGATTATAATAATGTTATACCATGGATAGAATTAACTTGTGGAGAAATTATAAATTATATTAATCAAGAAGGTTTAGCTATTTGTTCAGATTTAAAATTAAAATCTAAAATGAAAAAGGAAGGTATAAATAATAGAAGAGAATTAGGAAACTTTTGTGAACAATATGGTTATGAACCACTAAAATTACCTACGAGTAGATCTAAAAGAACTAAAGAAAATTATAGGATTAGAAAATATAGAAAACCCATTAGAAAATATAAGCAATATGAAAATCAATATGAAAAAAAGAAATAAATACAGAAAAAATAGAAAACCTACATTTAATAAAGAAAAAGGATTTAAAGATACTATAATATGTTATAAATGTGGAAAACAAGGTCATACATCGAGAAATTGTTATACTAAGAAAAAGATTAATGAGTTAAGCATATTTGATGAACTTAAAGATCAAATTATTAAAATTATGATAAATGATGATTCAAGTGATTCTAGTATTTCAGATTATGAAGAAGATGACTTAAATATTGTTGAAAATTCATCCGATACTAGCAGTGATTATGAAAATTGTGAATGTATAGGAAATTGTACATGTGATTATAAAGAAATAAATGCTATAACCAAGGAAGATGAAAATCTACAAATATTAATTGAATTAATGAATAAAATAGAAGATAAAGATATAAAGAAAGTTTATTTAGATAGATTAAATGAACAACTAAAAGATAAAAATAATAAAAAATCCATTGAAACCAATAATGTTCAAGAATATAATTTTAATGAAATATGTCAGAGATTTTATCAAGAACCAAAGAAAATAACTATTTCAGATTTACAAGAAGAACTAAAAATAATAAAATCCGAAATAACCATATTAAAACAAAAGGTTAAAATTTTAGAAGAAAATAAAATAGAAAACAAGAAAGAAAAGAAGAAAGATAAACAAGATGAAGGAACTTCAAATAACAATAATACTGAAACTATAATAAATCATATACAAAGTATCAGTACTCAAAGATGGTAGACTAAACTTAATATTGTAGTCAATGGAGAATTTAAATTATCTTTGATAGCTTTACTTGATTCAGGAGCAGATTTAAATTGTATACAAGAAGGATTAATTCCAACACAATATTATGAAAAATCATCGCAAAGGCTTGGAGCTGCCAATAAATATAAACTTGAGATAAAATATAAATTATCCAATGTACATATATGTAAAGATAATTATTGTTTCAAAACACCACTTATATTAGTCAAGAATCTGAGCTCTCAACTTATATTAGGACAACCATTCTTAATTCAATTATATCCAATATCCTCTATAAGCGAGAAAGGTATAGATCAACATTTTAAACATTTAAATATATTTTATGATATTATATACAAAAATGGACTAGCAGTTTCACCTACTAAAATAAGTCTATTTAAAACAGAAATAAGATTTTTAGGCCATAATATAATTCAAGGTACTATAAAACCTATAGAAAGAAGTTTAGAATTTTCAAATAAATTTCCAAATGAAAAAAAAGATAAAAAACAATTACAAAGATTTTTAGGATGTTTAAATTATATTCATGATTTCTTTAAAGATTTAGGATTATATGTAAACCATTATATGATAGATTAAAGAAGAATCCTAAACCATGGACTGAAAAACATACCAATATAATTAAACATATAAAAGAAAAGGTAAAACATTTACCATGCTTAAATATACCTCATCCTAATGCAAATCTTCTAGTTGAAACAAATGCTAGTGATATAGGTTATGGTGGAATACTAAAACAAAAACTAAATGATAATGATAAAGAACAATTAGTTAGATATTTTTCAGGTTCTTGGAATGATACTCAAAGAAATTATTCTACTATAAAAAAGGAGATATTAAGTATTGTTCTAAATATTAAAAAATTCGAAGATGATTTGTATATGAAGCCTTTTTTTTATTAAGAATTGATTGTTTATCAGCAAAACATGTTTTAGAAAAGGATGTAAAAAATTTGATTTCTAAACAAGTTTTTGCAAGATGGCAAGCTATACTTTGCAATTTTGATTTTGAAATTGAATTTATAAAAGGAGAAAATAATTCTTTACCAGATTTCTTATCAAGAGAATTTTTACAGGGAACATGAATCCAGAAAAGAAATCCATTATACCCAAACCTAAACTCCTATCTCCATCAACTCCTCCATCAGCTATATCTCATAACAGATTCACACCACTTACCCAACTTAGCCCATATTCACCCTCATACTATGTTAATACTAGACCATCATATTCTGCCTTAGTTCATATGAATCAAGGATCTTCATCCACAGCTAAGCCAGAAACACATACAAATCCGTATTATCAAGTTATCAAAATTCTAGAACCTTATGATGACAAATTATTGAAACAAGGTTTTAAAACTCTTTATGAATTTTTATTTCCTAAAAATACTCATTTTTATTCAAATGATTTTCAAACTCGTGAATACTATGAATCTATTCTTATGGAAAGCAGATCCGTTGATATACAACATAATCGCAATGAAAAGGATCCTCATCAAATTGATTTTAGCAAAGTTAGAATAAAAAAGATTTTGTCTATTGAAGACTGGGGTACTGAACCCTATAAAAATAGACCCCTTCTTAGACACTCAGAATATCCAGCATATAATTATTATGATTACCAGGATGCTTGGACAAAAGCATTTTTCTTAAAGAATTATAGTCATACTTGGTTCTTCCGTTTTACTGAAGAATTTTCAAATAATCCAAAATCATATCCAAGATGGTTTGTCAACTGGTTCAAATACATGGGAAGTCTTCCTGAAATATTCCTCCAAGAATTTTAGAAGGATACAATAAATATAAACAAATGTTTTCTCAAGAAGGTGTACCTCCTTTCGAGTATACTTTACAATTTTCAATTATATTCAGGATCCCTTGGATCATGTCTTTTAATTATAAAAAACGAGAAGCCAATGGATATACTCCACCCCTTTATGTTTGAGAATTTTATTGCAAATGGTGGAATAAAACCGAAGAAAATCAAGCAGATATCAATGCAGTTATTGCCTATCATAATAATCTTATCAAAAGCAAGGTTTCTAGCCAATCAAGTTCAAAATCTTTAATAACCGATAAAGAAACTATAAGAAGAATTCAAGCTGCATGTTCGTCCGAAGAAGAAATTCAAAAGATACTAAATGAGATCAAGAGTTCTCCATCTACTAGTGAAGAAGTTATTGATAATGCTCATTTTGAACATGTTTTTATAGCATTATTCTTATGATTATGCATGTTATTTGGTTGTATTTATGAACATATTACACTTAAAAGGTGCAAAAGATGTGTTTAGGTTCAGGTACAACTATGTCGAAGGAAATAGTGGAAAAGATGAAGAAAAGTCGACAAAATCAAGTAAATATGCGCGAAGTAAGGTTTTCCGTTCAAGACAAAGATTCATGCTATGATTATGTTCAAGTTCAAGAGAAAGATGTGGAAATGAAGTCAAGAATTAGTGCCAAGAAGTGTGTCACAAGTGGGAATTATATGCTAGCTTTGAGTTGAATGTTATGTGCAAGACTTGGTCTATACCCAAGGTTTCAGTTTCTATACCCGAGGTTTCAAGAAGGAGAGCTCATACCTGAAGTATAAAAATTCCTGCTTGAGGTATAGCCATCCATACCCAGGGTCTACATTTTCATACCTGAGGTATGCAGAAAAAATGATATGAAGAGTTGCATTTATTCTTCATTTTAAGCATCATTAACACCAAGGCCAATCATTAACTTCTAATCCCTAAAGTTCCTGCATCATTATGTGTCACAACTCGTAATTTCAGGCCATTTTTCCGAACCTCGACAATTTACTATTCACGAGTTGCTATTCATTCCAAATTTTTTATTTCATATTCTCGTAAGTTAAACTATTTTAATGATAACCCGAGATTTTGGCGCTCGTCGGATCATTTTTGCAAAAATCACGAAGCCGTGTCTGAGATTTACGTTTAGGTTTAAACGTCATTTGGACATCCCGATATGTCCATAAAACACTATAAACAATAGAAATATGATTTTCTCTCATCTTACGACAATTCTAAAAGTTTTGAAATTTTACGTTTTCCAGTTCAGCGTTTTACGCGAATTACGCGTTTTAGACCCGCGTTTTCAGTTTTATCAGCGTTTGAGCAACCCGATTGAACTTACCATTCATTTTATATTTTCTTATGGAGTATTTTGACAAGTTTAGTCATTATTTCATATTTCATATTTTTACGATACCCAGATTTACGTTTCGCGGCTTAACTATTTGCGGTTAGCGATTAACGGAACCAAAACCGACTCCGTAAAAGCAAGATAACATCACAAACTCACCAATCTTATCCAAGAAGCCTCCTAGGCGTTTTTATTAGTCAACAAGTCAAAGAAATGGAAGCTTACAAGGAAAGTCTTAAGCATGTGCAAGATTTTATACTTAATCCTTTAATATTACCTAGATATTTCCATATAAAGCAAAAAGTCTTCATCCTTTCCATTTCCTTTCATGGTGAACGACCCAAAACAGCTCCAAGACCATCTCCATTGATTTTTTCAAGATCAAGGTTCATCCAAACTCACTAGTGTGTCTTACAAAGGGTTTGAAGTGTTTATTCCATGGTTTCACTAAGTTTCTTTCATCCTTTTCACTAAACCCACCAAGTAAGCATACAAATTATTTTTCTATACTTTTATCCATGTATTTTTGATCCATCATAATTGTCATACAGATCTACATGCATATGTTATTTATACCACTCCATTTTATACATATCTAACTTTTGATCCCTAGAAATAGATTATAGTTAGATCCTTGTTAGATCCACTTGATTTTTGATGTTTAGGAACCCATGACACCTTAAGAAGGTGTATGGTAAGATTAGACTAGATTTGTGGTGATTGAAAGTGGTTTGGTTGAAGTTGGAACTAGATTGGAACACTAGAAATGATTTTTGAAATAATATATATACCTACTGTCCATATTTTTAAAACGTGGGAAACTCAGTAGGTGATGGGTAATTTTGGACCAAATATTTAGAAAATACTTTCCGATACGAAACTATGGCCGAAAACGGGGATAAAAACGAGTTTACAACGAAGGAGATACGCTAAAAACGAGTTAACGACGAAAACTATATTTTCTGGAAATAGCTTGCTGATGAACAGTACTCACGGGCAAATTTGAGCATAAAACTTGATCTAGCCGTCCCGACTTACCAAAAATAGGTTAGTACATTGTCCCACGATTCCGTGGATATAAAGAACATAGAAAACGGACTTATAACGACCAAGATATACACGTTTGAAAACCCGGCGAAACTTATTTAATTTTGACAGCTTCTAATAGCAAAATATATTCCAAGTGTAAAACAGTTTTCCTTTCAAGTCACCATATCGCGAGCTATTTTCCCGTTGATCGAGTCACGTATGACCAAAACTCATAGGAGACGGCTGAGAGATTATGTTACAAGGATTTCAAAAACAACAAGTTTTATTACTAACTCTAAACGTGCAATATTTTGCGGCTAGTTTTGCGAGGCCGTTTGGTCACATTTTCACAAGTTATAAAAAGAGTTATTTTGCGCCGAAACTATTTTATTTGGCGATAAAACATCAAACAAAGATCGTGGAGTGCCGTTTCAACATGTTTACACAAAAAGTAGTTCATAACTTAACGAGACGTCAAAAATGTAGTTTTCGATGATAAGCATTATTTTCAAAACTAACGAGTGGTATCGTTAACATATGTATTTTCATGTGTAGCATTGTATCATTGCTTACGCTAGATCATATCATTCATAATAGGTCGCGGTTAGAGATCGAGCCTCATTTCATCTTATCCATTATTATCATTGTTGCTATCGCATCAGGTGAGATTTCATAGCCCCTACTTTATACGTTTTGAACTTTTGGGGGAGATACATGCTTAAACTGCTTACTTACATACATGATTGTGTTAAACTTATTTGCGTTACTCTTGAAAGCAACTCTCGGACCTAAGTATCAAACACTTAGGGTAGCCGAACAGAACAGATCACGGACCTAAGTATCAAACACTTGGGGTAGCCGTACAGAACAGATCACGGACCTAAGTATCAAACACTTGGGGTAGCCGTACAGGACATATCGCGGACCTAAGTATCGAACACTTGGGGTAGCCGAACATAAGTCTCCTCGTGAGCAGCATTGATAAGTCTCCTCGTGAGCAGCATAAGGTCTTCTAGTGTTATAGAACGCGCATCGTATACGTACATGTCTTACTCATACTATGTAGGCATTGGGTTGTAAACACACAGGTTGCAAGTCTCTTATGGGCGGGGCTTGGAACTGAGTGGATTTACAATGCCTATGCTGTGGAAACTTTCTCTAAACGCTTTTCAACTTATTTATAGCAAACTCTATGAACTCACCAACCTCGTGTTGACACTTTAGCATGTATTTTCAGGAACCAAGCAATAGCACGCTACTGGAGGCTTTTGGCAGGGCATGGCATGGTCATAGAAGACTCTGATAAAAAATTTGGGACCGCTTAACTTATTTTATGGGCAAACTTCCGCACTACTTTTCATAATGTAAATTAACACTTTTGACTTCTCAAATATATTCTAAATGATTGATGTGAAAACCGTTCTTTACACTTGTGTTGTGATACCAATTGAGTTGCACCCCAGTGGCATGTATGCTTCCGCTGGACCCGATTTTGGGGATGTGACATTATGACACTTGGAGCCCAAGTTGTTTTCTTGTTGGCTAAGGGGAAGTCTCCATATATACATGAAGAAAGAAACAAGAGAGACAACAATCAAGATACAATAAACTACAACAAAATTCTGTCACTATTTTCTCTTACATTTTGGGTCGACAAAGAGGAGGAAAACGCAGAACAAGGAGGCTAAAATCTCATCAATCATTACTTCAATTACTTACGGATCGTTGTTGATTATTTCACAAGTGTTCTTCATTACTTGTAATCATCATTACAACATTTTGTAAGACTATTCAATCATGTTTACTAGTGATCAATTTCTTATGATTATTACTTTGTTTACCATGAGTGGCTAAGTGCCTTATGCACTTGCCTAGATGATGTTTGAATTATGGTTCACTTGATTGGTTTTGACTTATTGGTTCTAATATAAAAGAAAAGTTAACACTAAGAACGAATTGTGCTATCTTAAGTTTTCTCCACCAAAGAGTTATTAAGTTTGGGTAATTTCTAATGATGTATTGGGTTGAAAAAGACATTGTTAGTAAGTTAGTTGTAAACCTTTGTCTATGAGGGTTTTACCTTATGTATTGACCATTTCATAAGAAACTTAATTTAACTTGGAAAGCTAAATAGTGTGGTTGTTAATTATTTGTGAAACGAAAGTGAATCGGGTAATTGAGTTGTGTTAATCTTGGATTGATCAATTTTGAAATATTGTTTTTTTTATATAATCTCTAAATCTTGACGAGGATTGAAAGTGTGGGAAACAATATAATTAGTACACCACTAATCGAATTAGAACACCATCTAATTTGTTGGTCATAATCAAATGGAACCAATGTCATAATCATGTCAAAGGAATTGTGCAAACTAGTCTAGGCAAGTGTAGTCTTTAAATTATTGAATTTACATCATCTTTATTTGCTTGCTAATTAGTATTGCTAGTTGGATTGCTATTTATTTGCAAAAATTCACATCACACAAACGAAACAAATCCTAGTGATCGACCTCGGCTTACCTTAATTATCTCTTACTACATACGGACGAGTATACTTGCTCGTATGTGTTTCGTTTGAATATTTGGTAAATCGTGTTATAAATTTTAAAACTTGGACTCCTAACGGGTATATCCCTTGAAACACATCAAATTTTTGGCGCCGCTGCCGGTGATTTGAATCTCGTTTGAGTGAGTTTTGCTTATAATAATTCATTAGTTTTAATCTTGCTAGTATTGTTACTCTTCAGCGTATTCTTTAGGTTCTCTCCATAAAAAAAAAAAAAAAAAATTTCCTACATTTTTCTTCAAAACCGCCGGTATAAATCAAAACCGGGCGGTATAATCTTACTGTTTGTCCATACCGCCGGCCAGAAAAATCAAACCGCCGGTATCACGTAAAAAATAAAAAAAAGAAAAATTTTCTAAGTCCAAAACCGCCGGTATAAATCAAAACCGGGCGGTATAATCTTTCTGTCTCAAATTTCCTTTTCGAACTTGTCCATACCGCCGGCCAATAATTCCATACCGCAGGCCCGTCCATAAAAAAAAAAAATTTTTTTTTTAGTTTTTAAATCCTTTTCGATAGGCTCGTTTTTCTCGTGTATGACCACTCGTTCTTCTAACGAAGAATTAAGTTCACCATTGTCTAATCCCGAACGTTTATTTCGTAAAAAGAAAAATCCATTCATTCCACCCGATCGAAGAATTCCAAAAACCAAAAATCCACCATTTGAAAACCTTTCCGAAGTTCATCCAATCGTTAATCTTTTTCAAGAAATACCATTTCCAATGGCTGATGATCAACCCATGTGGGGTACCAATAGGGTAGTAGCTCCTACGCCCGAAGCCGCAATTATTCCCGTGAATCTAGGAGAAAATTTTACTATCAAAGGTCATCATCTCTCTATGATTAAAGACAGCCAATTTGATGGTAGAGTTAAATCTAATCCACATAAACATATTGCCGATTTCCTTGAAATTTGTGACATGTTTCGTTATGGAACTATCGATCCAAATTCAATCCGACTTAAACTTTTTCCATCGTCTCTCACCGGGGAAGCGAAATTTGGTATAATGAATTAAGCCCCGGAGTGATCACAACTTGGGACCAAATGAGAAGAGCGTTTGTTGGACGTTTCTTTCCACCAGCCATGTTTGGTCGACTCTTGGGTGAAATTCGTAGTTTTACTCAAAAAGAAGGAGAAAATCTTGTTGAAGCTTGGCTTCGAATGAAAAACATGCTCCGTAGTTGTCATGGGCATGGATTGTCTCGTGGTAATATTATCCAAATCTTTTACCATGGTCTAGATGACGCAACTCAAGGCATACTTGATGCCGGAGGAATTTTCCTTTATAAGACTCCTAATGAAGCTTACAATTTACTAGAAGACCGTGTACTTCTTAAGCTTGATTGGTCTAAAGATGCCAAAACTAAACCTCAACGAAAAACGGTTGCATTTGCCGAAGCAACAAATGAAAATTCTAAAATCTTGGATATGATGAAAGATTTTACCTCTAAAATTGATTCCAAATTCGAAAGTATCCAAAAAGAAATCAAAGAAATTCGTGAGGGATGTACTCATTGTGGTGGAAATCACTCCTCATCCGAGTGTGATGATAAACCCATGGGAGGTCCTGAAGCAGAAGCTAATTATGTTTCTGGAGGATATCGAGGAGGAGGATATCGTGGAAACTATTACGGTAGGAATTCTAGAGATTGGCAAGATCGTCCATCAAGGGATGATAACCGTTCCCAAACTCGTGATGAAAACCGTCAAACATCTTTTCATGATGAAAATCGTTCTCGTGAAACAAAAAACGAAGAATCTGAATTCGAAAAAACCATGCGTGAATTTGTGCATGCTCAAAAACAAACGAACGAATTTATGAAAAATCAATTCTTTATGCTCAAAAGCAAGGTTGAACAAGGTCAAAAGAATCATCAAGCTTCTATCCAAGATCTTGAGACCAAATTTGGTCGTCTTTCTGATCAATTCGCTGCAAGACCATCTGGTACTTTGCCAAGTAATACTCAAACCAATCCAAAACCATCATCATCTGGAAATTATCGTCCACCTCAAACAAGAAATGAGCATGTGAATGCTATATATACTCGTAGTGGTCTATCTTATGATCCACCACCCAACCCAACCCAAACAACTCCTGTTATCCAAAATGATAGTGAGGATGAGGTAGAAAAAGAATCTGAAGAAAATGAACCAAATTCTACACCAGTTGATAAACCTACTCCAATATTCAAACCATATAAACCAAGAATTCCATATCCTCAACGTTTGAGGAAGGAAAAAATGGAAGAACAATATGGAAAGTTCATTGACTTACTAAAAGAAGTTAGAATCAACATTCCTCTTGTTGATGTTCTAGCTGGAATGCCCAATTACGGGAAGTTTTTGAAAGAACTTGTTAATAATAAAAGTAAAATGAAAAACATTTCTGCTACTTTCTTAAATGAAGATTGCTCTGCAATAATTGAAAATAAATTACCAAAGAAACTCGGTGATCCAGGAAGTTTTCTTATTCCATGTACCTTGGGAAAATCAATCACTTGTGATGCTTTAGCCGATCTTGGTGCAAGTATCAATCTTATGCCATACTCGTTGTATGCGAAACTTTCAATCAAAACATTGAAACCAACAAGAATGAGTATACGATTAGCCAACCATACTATCCAGTATCCTGTTGGAGTAGCTGAAAATATGCTTGTTCAAGTTGGGAAATTTATTTTTCCTGTTGATTTTGTGATCCTTGAGATGGAGGAAGATAGCAAAGTTCCATTAATTCTAGGAAGACCTTTCCTAAATACAGCAGATGCTATCATTCGAGTAAAAAATAAGGAACTCAACCTTGGAGTTGGGGATGAAAGAATTTCTTTTTTGATTAATCAGGCAATGAAATATTCTCATGCAAATGATGACACTTGTTATAGCATTGATGTTATCGATGATATAACAGAAGAAACATTCAATGAGTTGCTTGATGAAAGAATTCAGACTCATCAAACATCTGGTCAAATCAGTGATGAAGATCTCGATAGAGAATTTGCTGAATTTATGCAGATTGACACCGAAGAAATTTCGGAGGAAGAAAATACTAACTTTGAAGAGTTAGAATTCAATAATGATATGAGAATCACAACCTCAATTGAAGAACCGCTGGTAGATCTAGTTTTGAAACCTCTCCCTGATCATTTGGAATATGCATTTTTGGAAGAGAATTCTTTTCTTCCAGTTGTCATATCTTCAAAACTTAAACCTGATGAAAAGGAACAACTAGTTTCTAAACTCAAAAAGCATAAAGAAGCTTTTGCTTGGAAAACTTATGATATTCCTGGAATAAGTCCAAACTTTTGCAAACACAAAATAAATCTCGAAACTGATTCTAAACCAGTTGTTCAAAGACAACGAAGACTCAATCCAAATATGAAGGAAGTAGTTAAGAAAGAAATAATCAAACGTCTTGACGCTGGAATTATTTATCCTATTGAGGATAGCTCATGGGTGAGTCCTGTTCACTGTGTTCCTAAGAAAGGAGGAACAACTGTCGTAACTAATGAACGTAATGAACTTGTTCCTACAAGAACTGTCACTGGTTGGCGGGTATGCGTTGATTATAGAAAATTAAATGATGCCACCAGAAAAGATCATTTTCCATTACCGTTCATGGATCAAATGTTGGAAAGACTTGCGGGGAACAAATACTTTTGTTTTCTCGATGGATTTTCCGGTTACTTTCAAATTCCTATTGATCCAGCTGATCAAGAAAAAACCACATTCACGTGTCCGTTCGGCACATATGCTTATAGGCGTATGCCTTTTGGTCTTTGTAACGCACCAGCAACATTTCAAAGATGCATGATTGCTATTTTTCAAGATATGCTTGAAACCTCTATGGAAGTATTCATGGATGATTTTTCAGTATTTGGAGAATCATTTGAGTCGTGCCTTAACAATCTTGATAAAATGCTTGAAAGATGCAAAACTTCTCATCTCGTACTTAATTGGGAAAAATGTCATTTTATGGTGACGGAAGGAATTGTCCTTGGTCACAAGATTTCGAGCAAAGGAATCAAAGTTGACAAAGCAAAAATTGATGCTATTGCTAAGTTACCACCCCCAACTAACGTTAAAGGCATTAGAAGTTTTTTAGGACACGCGGGATTTTACCGTCTATTCATTAAAGATTTTTCAAAAATATCTCGTCCAATGACGAAATTGCTTGAAAAAGATTCAGTCTTTGACTTCAATGAAGAGTGCATCAAGGCATTCGAAACATTAAAAAACAAGCTAACAAATGCACCAATCATGGTTTCACCAGATTGGTCATTGCCGTTTGAACTCATGTGCGATGCAAGTGATTATGCTGTTGGAGCAGTATTAGGACAGCGAGATGGTAAACATTTTCGTCCTATATATTTTGCTAGCAAAACCTTGAATAATGCCCAACAAAACTACACAGTGACTGAAAAAGAACTGTTGGCTGTAGTTTTTGCATTCGACAAGTTTCGTTCCTATCTTGTTTTATCTAAAACAATTGTATTCACCGATCATTCAGCTCTGAAATATCTGTTTGCTAAACAAGATGCAAAACCACGTCTTATCCGATGGATTTTATTGCTTCAAGAGTTTGACATTGAAATCCAGAATAAGAAGGGTGCAGAAAATGTGGCGGCAGATCATTTATCTAGATTAGAAAATCCAAATTTAGAGGAATTCGGTGCAAACGAGATTGATGATTACTTTCCTGACGAAACTCTTATGGGAATTGAAGATGAAGAAATTCCATGGTTTGCTGATTATGCAAATTATTTAGCTGGAGGAATATTACAAAATGGTCTATCTCATGCTGAGCGTAGTAAATTCTTTGCAAACTTAAAATATTATTTTTGGGATGAACCGTATCTATTCAAAATGTGCCCCGATGGTATAATAAGAAGATGCGTGTATGGTTCCGAAACTCGAAAAATTCTTGATGAATGTCATCATGGCCCAACCGGAGGACATTATGGACCATCCACCACCGCTAAAAAAGTTTTTGATGCGGGATTTTATTGGCCAACGATTTTTAAAGAAGCACATACACTTGTGCAGAATTGTGACGCATGCCAAAAATCTGGTAGTCTTTCTCGTAGAGACGAAATGCCACAGAAAAGCATTCAAGTCTCTGAAATATTTGATATTTGGGGAATTAACTTCATGGGACCTTTTCCTAAATCTCATAAATTCGAATACATTCTCGTTGCAATAGATTATGTTTCCAAATGGGCGGAAGCAGAAGCCCTACCGACTAACGATGCACGAGTAGTTGTAAATTTTCTGAAAAAGCTTTTCTCTCGATTCAGAATTCCAAAAGCTTTGATAAGCGATAGAGGAACTCATTTCTGTAACCATCAAATGGAAAAAGCTATGAAAAGATATGGGGTCCACCACCGTTTCTCAACAGCATACCATCCTCAGACTAGTGGTCAAGTCGAAAACACCAATAGAGTTTTAAAAAGAATACTTGAAAAAACAGTTAAGGATAATCCTTCTGTTTGGTCAAGGAAACTTGATGATGCTCTATGGGCATTTAGAACCGCATATAAAACTCCAATTGGTACAACTCCGTACAGACTTATATATGAAAAAAATTGTCATTTACCATTTGAAATTGAACATCGTGCTTACTGGGCATTGAGGCAATGTAATCCTGATTTAAAAATCGCTGGAGAAAAATGATTTTTACAATTACATGAACTCGATGAATTGAGACTCCAAGCATATGAAAACTCAAAATTATACAAAGCTCAAACAAAAGCTTATCATAATAGGAAGCTAAGAATCCATAAAAAATTCAAGGCTGGAGACAAAGTTCTTTTGTTCAATTCAAAGTATAAATTCAAAGCTCCTAAACTCAGAACCAAATGGTTTGGTCCATTCGTGGTAAAACATGGTTTTCCATCTGGATATGTTGAACTATATGATAAGAAGGGTGGAACTTTCATTGTTAATGGACATCGAATTAAACTATATCATGATGAGGAATTAGAAAATCATTGTAAAAAAGAAATACAAGATTTGTTAGATAAAAAGCTTATAAGGCCATCTAAATCACCATGGTCGTGTTCCGCCTTTTATGTTATAAATAATGTTGAAATTGAAAGAGGAGCACCTAGATTAGTTATAAATTATAAACCTTTGAATAAGGTTCTAGAATGGATAAGATATCCCATACCAAATAAAAGAGATTTTTTGAAAAAATTATTTGATTCAAAAATATTTTCTAAGTTTGATATGAAATCAGGATTTTGGCAAATTCAAATTAATGAAAAAGAAATATATAAAACTGGATTTAATGTCCCTTTCGGTCATTATGAATGGAATGTCATGCCCTTTGGGTTAAAAAATGCTCCATTAGAATTTCAGAATATAATGAATGATATTATAATTCCTATAAATGATTTTGCTATAGTTTATATTGATGATATTCTTATATTCTCCAAAAGTATAGATCAACATTTTAAACATTTAAATATATTTTATGATATTATATACAAAAATGGACTAGCAGTTTCACCTACTAAAATAAGTCTATTTAAAACAGAAATAAGATTTTTAGGCCATAATATAATTCAAGGTACTATAAAACCTATAGAAAGAAGTTTAGAATTTTCAAATAAATTTCCAAATGAAATAAAAGATAAAAAACAATTACAAAGATTTTTAGGATGTTTAAATTGTATTCATGATTTCTTTAAAGATTTAGGAATTATATGTAAACCATTATATGATAGATTAAAGAAGAATCCTAAACCATGGACTGAAAAACATACCAATATAATTAAACATATAAAAGAAAAGGTAAAACATTTACCATGCTTAAATATACCTCATCCAAATGCAAATCTTATAGTTGAAACAGATGCTAGTGATATAGGTTATGGTGGAATACTAAAACAAAAACTAAATGATAATGATAAAGAACAATTAGTTAGATATTTTTCAGGTTCTTGGAATGATACTCAAAGAAATTATTCTACTATAAAAAAGGAGATATTAAGTATTGTTCTAAATATTAAAAAATTTGAAGATGATTTGTATATGAAGCCTTTTTTTATTAAGAATTGATTGTTTATCAGCAAAACATGTTTTAGAAAAGGATGTAAAAAATTTGATTTCTAAACAAGTTTTTGCAAGATGGCAACCTATACTTTGCAATTTTGATTTTGAAATTGAATTTATAAAAGGAGAAAATAATTCTTTACCAGATTTCTTATCAAGAGAATTTTTACAGGGAACATGAATCCAGAAAAGAAATCCATTATACCCAAACCTAAACTCCCATCTCCATCAACTCCTCCATCAGCTATATCTCATAACATATTCACACCACTTACCCAACTTAGCCCATATTCACCCTCATACTATGGTAATACTAGACCATCATATTCTGCCTTAGTTCATATGAATCAAGGATCTTCATCCACAGCTAAGCCAGAAACACATACAAATCCGTATTATCAAGTTATCAAAATTCTAGAACCTTATGATGAAAAATTATTGAAACAAGGTTTTAAAACTCTTAATGAATTTTTATTTCCTGAAAATACTCATTTTTATTCAAATGATTTTCAAACTCGTGAATACTATGAATCTATTCTTATGGAAAGCAGATCCGTTGATATACAACATAATCGCAATGAAAAGGATCCTCATCAAATTGATTTTAGCAAAGTTAGAATAAAAAAGATTTTGTCTATTGAAGACTGGGGTACTGAACCCTATAAAAATAGACCCCTTCTTAGACACTCAGAATATCCAGCATATAATTATTATGATTACCAGGATGCTTGGACAAAAGCATTTTTCTTAAAGAATTATAGTCATACTTGGTTCTTCCGTTTTACTGAAGAATTTTCAAATAATCCAAAATCATATCCAAGATGGTTTGTCAACTGGTTCAAATACATGGGAAGTCTTCCTGAAATATTCCCTCCAAGAATTTTAGAAGGATACAATAAATATAAACAAATGTTTTCTCAAGAAGGTGTACCTCCTTTCGAGTATACTTTACAATTTTCAATTATATTCAGGATCCCTTGGATCATGTCTTTTAATTATAAAAAACGAGAAGCCAATGGATATACTCCACCCCTTTATGTTTGAGAATTTTATTGCAAATGGTGGAATAAAACCGAAGAAAATCAAGCAGATATCAATGCAGTTATTGCCTATCATAATAATCTTATCAAAAGCAAGGTTTCTAGCCAATCAAGTTCAAAATCTTTAATAACCGATAAAGAAACTATAAGAAGAATTCAAGCTGCAAGTTCGTCCGAAGAAGAAATTCAAAAGATACTAAATGAGATCAAGAGTTCTCCATCTACTAGTGAAGAAGTTATTGATAACGCTCATTTTGAACATGTTTTTATAGCATTATTCTTATGATTATGCATGTTATTTGGTTGTATTTATGAACATATTACACTTAAAAGGTGCAAAAGATGTGTTTAGGTTCAGGTACAACTATGTCGAAGGAAATAGAGGAAAAGATGAAGAAAAGTCGACAAAATCAAGTAAATATGCGCGAAGTAAGGTTTTCCGTTCAAGACAAAGATTCATGCTATGATTATGTTCAAGTTCAAGAGAAAGACGTGGAAATGAAGTCAAGAATTAGTGCCAAGAAGTGTGTCACAAGTGGGAATTATATGCTAGCTTTGAGTTGAAAGTTATGTGCAAGACTTGGTCTATACCCAAGGTTTCAGTTTTTATACCCGAGGTTTCAAGAAGGAGAGCTCATACCTGAGGTATTAGAATTCCTGCCTGAGGTATAACCATCCATACCCAGGGTCTACATTTTCATACCTGAGGTATGCAGAAAAAATGATATGAAGAGTTGCATTTATTCTTCATTTTAAGCATCATTAACACCAAGGCCAATCATTAACTTCTAATCCCTAAAGTTCCTGCATCATTATGACACTTGGAGCCCAAGTTGTTTTCTTGTTGGCTAAGTGGAAGTCTCCATATATACATGAAGAAAGAAACAAGAGAGACAACAATCAAGATACAATAAACTACAACAAAATTCTGTCACTATTTTCTCTTACATTTTGGGTCGACAAAGAGGAGGAAAACGTAGAACAAGGAGGCTAAAATCTCATCAATCATTACTTCAATTACTTAAGGATCATTGTTGATTATTTCACAAGTGTTCTTCATTACTTGTAATCATCATTACAACATTTTGTAAGACTATTCAATCATGTTTACTAGTGATCAATTTCTTATGATTATTACTTTGTTTACCATGAGTGGCTAAGTGCCTTATGCACTTGCCTAGATGATGTTTGAATTATGGTTCACTCGATTGGTTATGACTTATTGGTTCTAATATAATAGAAAAGTTAACACTAAGAATGAATTGTGCTATCTTAAGTTTTCTCCACCAAAGTGTTATTAAGTTTGGGTAATTTCTAATGATGTATTGGGTTGAAAAAGACATTGTGAGTAAGTTAGTTGTAAACCTTTGTCTATGAGGGTTTTACCTTATGTATTGACCATTTCATAAGAAACTTAATTTA
Organism: Artemisia tridentata subsp. tridentata; assembly: GCA_021014915.2. NCBI lineage: Eukaryota > Viridiplantae > Streptophyta > Magnoliopsida > Asterales > Asteraceae > Artemisia > Artemisia tridentata. Next base: position 25,937,430 of record CP139501.1, on the reverse strand, counting down.
ACTTGGAAAGCTAAATAGTGTGGTTGTTAATTATTTGTGAAACGAATGTGAATCGGGTAATTGAGTTATGTTAATCTTGGATTGATCAATTTTGAAATATTGTTTTTTTTATATAATCTCTAAATCTTGACGAGGATTGAAAGTGTGGGAAACAATATAATTAGTACACCACTAATCGAATTAGAACACCATCTAATTTGTTGGTCATAATCAAATGGAACCAATGTCATAATCATGTCAAAGGAATTGTGCAAACTAGTCTAGGCAAGTGTAGTCTTTAAATTATTGAATTTACATCATCTTTATTTGCTTGCTAATTAGTATTGCTAGTTGGATTGCTATTTATTTGCAAAAATTCACATCACACAAACGAAACAAATCCTAGTGATCGACCTCGGCTTACCTTAATTAAATCTTACTACATACGGACGAGTATACTTGCTCGTATGTGTTTCGTTTGAATCTTTGGTAAATCGTGTTATAAATTTTAAAACTTGGACTCCTAACGGGTATATCCCTTGAAACACATCAGTTATTCAAGATTCTTAAGACCCATACGAAGATAACTTTTTAGTTTAAAAATAAAAGAATTAGTTTATATTCAATAATAAAGAAAATGTAGTTTAAAGTATTGTTGTATTATATTCATGGCTTTTAGAGCTACTTTTAGAAAAGGTGATATTATGGCCGACAAAAGATTATGCCATCGGTGAAAGTTGGAAGAAATTATCATAAGAAGACAATGAAGAATAAAGATAATGCAAGACATGATTGAATGAAGACAAAAGAGTTGGACAGTTCAAAAGAAGAAATAATTGGTATCCATAATTGAAGACTTTACGGGCAAATGCCAGTTTCTCAAGAAATGCTACCGGCAAAACTTAACTATAAAGGGAAGGCTCATTCCAAGTTATAATCATCTTTCTTTCCCTCTTATGAAAAAACCCTCTCTTGTAATATCAACTTCCAGATGTTCCAAGTCTTTAGATTTTCAAATCATTATATCTCCAAGCAATTTAGCTCAATCTGAATGTATATATGATGAGTGTCTAAATACTCATCATTTCTGTCACATTTAGACTGCAAAAACATTTGAAAACATGTAGATATGCTTCAAAATGCAGAAAATATCATTTGATTGTGTTTTTATCTGTTTCATGAGCAAAAGGTTTGAAAACAATTGAAAAATGAACAAAGTTTGCATAATTGGCAGTTTCAGTCCCTGAAGTTTCAAAAATGGCAAAACAAGTCCTCGGTTTTCAAAAATGGAAAATTATCTTTTATGGTCCTTGTATTATTGAAACTTGGCATGAATAACCCTTGGAAATAGTTTTGAGTTTTGGCAATTTTGGTCCTTGGATATTTCAGGAAATTACACAAATGGTCCCTAAGGTTAAATCAGGATCAAACTAAATACCTAAACCCATTTACCCAACTAAACCCAGCCAAACCCAATCCTAATATCTTAACCCAAGTCCAACCATCACCTAGCCCACAAGCCCAATCCATTAAAAATAAACCCAAACCCGACTCCCTTAGTTAATCAGAAGTTTGACTTCGGTTAAACTCATCCCCTTCAATACCACCCCGCCAAAACCAAAACCACCCCTCACCCATAGTATTTCTCTGCAACTCCACCCCTCCTCCTCAGCACTATACCTAACAAACCAAAATACATTTAATGCTTCTTCCTCAGTACACTCAACCAGAGATAGTGGATTTTTCCACTATCTCAATTTTGGTGCCAAATTCAGTTTCGAAGGCTGAGATCACTTCAGACCAATCCAAGGGTGTAGAATGGATCAGAGAAGAAGATTAGAAATATCCCATCTTAGTTTTGTATATATAGGAGACAATGTAACCACTAATAGTGGTAGTTAATTTTCCTTAATCGTTTTTATTGTCTTTCTTTATTACATGTCATTTAAATGCTTTCAGGATCTTATTACTCTTTGAAAAATTGTAATAAACCTATTTACAGTACCCTTTTCAATCTATCTTTAAAGTTTTCATTTATGCTTAATTCGTACTTTAATTTTCAAGTCATTTAAATACTGTCGATTATTGTTGTTTATTGGACTTCTTAGCTCACATAAGCTCCTGACAAAGCTTATTTAGCTTTTAGAAACCTTAAAACAAGTTATAGTCATTAAAACAAAAACACCAAAAAGAAATCAAGAAAATAGAAAAGAAATCAAAAAATTAGTCTACATGATGAATCAAGCATGGAGCAGGGTTAATTATGGATTGCCCTTGGTTTAGAGCTTATTGGTAAGCTATAGGTGTGGTTATTGGTCCTTGGATTTCAATTTAACACCTTGAAGCCATTTGTAAGCCATTTCATCAATTTTGGCATTCCACTGTTCAACTGCTTAATACTGCTTATTTGTGGTTGTTTTATGCTTATTTGGTGTTTGTAAGTTAAGTTATTGCTTTAAATTATATGCTTGTTAGTGAGTTTAAATAGCTACTTACAATTTCAATTTCACTGCTAAATTGCTCATTTTTGATTATCTGTGCTAAGCTGTTGTTATCTGCATGTTTAAGCTTAAAGAGGTTTAATTTGACAAATTATAACCTTTGGAGTTGATATGATAAGTTAATTCAGTCTAACACTTTGAAAAATTGGAAATCAGTAGTTTATAGGGGTTGTTTGGATTTGCCTGCAAGTCAGTGTTTAAGTAAGTTGTTGTTGTTGTTTATAGTTGTTATCTGTTATACTAAGTTCTATTAGACTTCTTAAGTCATAAAATTCAGTCTTTATTAGCAAAATAGTCAAAATAGGTTTTAATCTTCATTGTTTTATTGTTTGTTAGGATTTTTAAGTTCATTTTCTGCATAATAGTGTACAAGTTGTTTATCTAGCTTAATTTAACCTTATAATTGCTTAATATAACATATTCTGTAAGTAAATCTAGATCAAAGTTCATATTAGTCAACTATTTAGTTTTAAGTAAATAGTCAAGTACCTCCCCTGTGCACTGATCTGCATGCAGGTTCATAAGCTTGTGATTTGTTCATTAGTGAGGTTTTGCTTGTGATTATTGTTGTTTTTAGAAGCCCTTCTGGCCTGCTTGCTATTTAATTGCTTATTGTCCATTAACTGCTTATTTAGACTGCTTATTTATGCTTACCATGTTTATCCAAATCACTCACTACACTGAGCAATCAGTGTAGTTGAGTCAATTTCATAAGCTAATCAAAAGCTCATCAGTAGGCTTAAGCTTGTGTGCTTTGGCTTTTTCTAAAGCTAATCCACCATACTCAAGGGTTCAAAGCTTATTTTTTACTTACAAGCTTATTTAATAAGCCTGCTTGTGGCTTTTTGTTTGTCCCATTTTTTAGTATACACTGAGTCCTCAGTATATACAAGCTTTTTCATAAGCTCCTCAAAAGCTCACCAGTGGACCCCACAGGGTGAGCTTGGACTTTTTGGAAAGCTAACCAGCCCATCTTGCTACTCCAATCTTCACTTTGTGCTTTATAGCTTATTTCATAAGCTTATTTTGCCTCTAAAGTCAGCAGCAGGTTGTAGCTCTAGCAGTACCTTTATTACACTAGCAGTACCTTACTCATCCTTTTTCATAAGCCTTTCATAAGCTCATTTGTGGACCCCACAGTGTAAGCTTTGGCTTTTTGGAAAGTCCACCAGCTCAGCTTGCTACTTTAGTCATTTATTTATGCTTATCAGCTTATTCCATAAGCTTATTTTGCCCTTAAAGTTGACTAAAGGCCTGAGTGGTTGACTGTGGTGATTAGTAAGTACTGATTTGCTTATTTGCTACTTTAAGCTTATTCAGTGCTTATCTTTTGTACTTTTTACTCATTCCCAGTCCCTTTAACTTATTTTCATCTTATTTCACTTTTGTTTCCTTTTGTATAGCTTATTTGATAGCTTGTTTGAGCTTAATATCCATTTGAGCCAAAAAGCCCAAACTGATAAGCTCATAAGCTTCCAATCAGCTTATTTTCAAGTTCCAAAGTTTTTGTCTTTATTAAAGTTTGTTATTATCAGTAGTTAAATAGATTTGTAAAAGAAAAACCAAGAAAATCAAAACATAAAAAAAGTGATAGCTTCTATTTAAGCCATTTGGCTTATTTTTCTGCTTTTTCAGTAAGCAATTTTCATTTTTATATTTTTCCTAGCTTCCTGTACTTATTTAATATTTCTATAAAAATTTTTAGATTTTTCTCAGATCATTTAGTATTTATTAGAATTTTTATTAGTTTAAAAAGTATTTAAATAAGTAATTAATTAATAATAATTAAATAAATAGTCAAATAAATAATTTTCTTTTTCCAATAATTTTCTTTTATCATTTGGATTCTAAAAATATAATTTTCACATCTGTGGGATTTATATTAGGCATAATTCACGTTTTATTTTGTACGTTTACGTAATTTTTATTTAAACGTACGTTTTTAAGTTTTAAACGTTTCTAAGTCATTTTCTTTTACGTAATCATTTTTATAGCTTGTTTAAGTTAATTTATTTTAAAAAATTCCTTAGTTTAATCACTCACTCCCCTTTTCCTATTCAATTTCACCCGATCGCAGATCCGTTCTATTACAGTGTTCACACCTCGTTGGGACTTAACGACCTGGGGAATCACTAAACTCCTTTGGTAAATTGTATTGTGCCCTAGATTGTTTGACTCTTGTTGACCATTTACTTGGTCAATATTAGTTGACCATTTAGCACCAATCAAATTTTGGCGCCGCTGCCGGGGAGGTGTGCTGCGTAGAACGCATTTGCAGTATCAGTGTTGTTGAGTATACATCCATTGTATATTTACCATCCTTGTTCATATTCTCTTATTTATATATATATATAAAACCAAAAATTATCGTTAAGTTAATTCGTTTGACTGATCGATTCCCAAAAATATCGTATTTCAAGTTTCCATAAACAAATAAAATCCAAAAAGAATCTTCTTTCCCTTTTCTAAGTTTCCATCACTCTAAAGGATTCTTAGACTCGTCTTAGTGCATGCGCACTCGTTCTTCTAGGTCATCGAGCCCTTTTCGTGAGCTTGTAAACATACCTCGAAGACGTCGTAGACGTTCTGCTCCATCAGTCGTACCCGAGATACGTACTGATCCTAAAACTCCTGTCATCATGACAGAAGATCGTCCGATGAATGAGCTTCTTCAGGCACCCTCCGATGGGTACGGAGATGCCATTGTTGTTCCAGCCATCGTGGCTGAGAATTTTGAGCTTAAAACTGGATTGATAAACCTAGTAACCCAGCGGCAATTCTATGGTTTTGACAGGGACGATCCTCAAGATCACATTAGATGGTTTAACAAAATCACTTGCACCATCAAATGCAAAAATGTCCCTGAGGAATCAATCAAACTTCTTCTTTTCCCGTTTTCCATCGATGGGGCAGCCTGGATTTGGCTTGACAAACAACCCCCTCGATCGATTGAAACATGGGAAGATTTGGTTCAAAAATTCGTAAATGAATTCTTCCCTCCTTCCAAAACCACGTATCTCAAGAATGAAATCATGAAATTCTCTCAAAGGTTTGATGAACCATTTGGAGAGGCATGGGATCGTTTCAAAGAATTGCTCCGCAAATGTCCTCATCACGGTTTCACTGATTTGATGCAAATGGACACTTTCTACAATGGGTTAAACCCATCTGACCAAGATTCTCTCAATGCCTCACCTGGAGGTAATTTTCTGAGCAAATCCACTATGGAAGCCATTGCACTCATTGAAAATAAGTCAAAGGTCCGCACTGCACGAGCCAGAGCATATAATTCTCAGGCTAGTGCTGGTCCTTCTACTTCATCTCCCGTGAGTCAGTCTAGTACTGATACTTAGCTTGCTGAACTCACGAAGGCTATTCAAGCTTTGGTTTTCTCCTCACAAAAGAAAGAGTCCGCTCCGCAAACTTCTCACAATGCTGAAATCAAAAAGATAGAAGTTGTGTTACTTGTGGTGGTCCTCACGCTTACTACAATTGTACTGCCACCGATGGCAATGCATTTGAAGTCAATGCTATTGCCGAAACTTCCAATCAAGGAGGTAATCAATACCGTCCTCAAGTGGAACCAAACTACCGTGCTAGCAACCAAATTGGACCACCCGGATTTCCTCCTCCCAAGAATCCAAATAGGATTAATCCTAATCAACAAAGAGGGCAAAACACGCAAAATCAATTTCATGCCCCGAACAATCAATACCCACCCCAAAGGGGTAATCAAGGGTATTCAACTCCTAATCACCAAGGACCTCTCTCAAATGAACTTGATAACTACATCAAGGTTAATGAGACCAAAATGAAGGCAATGAAAAATCAATTCTTTAATTTGAAGAATGAATTTCAATCTTCAATACACAAGCAAGGAACTGAGCTTAAGAATGAAATTTCAAACAAAATTGATCATTCTCAAAGCGAAGTTAAAAATATGCTTGCCAGTCTCATGGACCATCTCAATCCACCTTCTACCTCGGGAGGTCTCCCAAGTAACACTGTTGTCAACCCAAGGGGTGAACTCAAAGCTGTCACTACACGTAGTGGTAAAACTCATGATGGACTCAAGGTAAAAAATGACCCGGTACTTCCCTCTAACAATGGAAGTGCTAAATACGTCCAACCTATGGTTGTCCAAAATTCTACACCCACAATTGCTCCTAAACCGTCAAGAATAGATTCTACTCTTTCACGATTTACGGTTAAAAGTTTGTCAAGCAAACTTAGTGAGCAAAGGACAGCTAGAACTTATTCCAATATCCTCAATGCTGCTCCTATCAGTGCAATTGATGACAATGATGATGATGAAAATACCAATTTCATCAAAGCTATCACCACTCGTAGTGGTGCTGCTTATGAGGGACCCTCTAGTCCTATTCCTCCTCCGTTGTATGAAATGGAAAAAGAGACGGAGGTTACAACGGACGAAGTGCAAATTCCAAGCCCACAAAGTACAGCACAAGTCCATCCTCCGGTTGTCTCGAAAAAGAAATCCAAACCAGGAGTTGTCTTTGAATCTGTTGAGACTCCTGAAGTTGCTGCCCCTAAATCCAAACCTTATATTCCTTACCCATCGCGCTTAAATGAGCAAAAGCTTCGTGAAAAGGCTAGTCAACAAATGGATAAATTCTTTCAAATATTTAAAGAATTACATTTTGACATAAGTTTTGCGGATGCTATCATTCTGATGCCCAAGTTTGCATCAACAATCAAACACTTGTTAAGCAACAAGGAAAAACTGATTGAAATGGCTAAAACTCCATTAAATGAGAACTGCTCAGCAGTTATCTTAAAAAAGCTTCCTGTAAAGCTTGGAGATCCTGGAAAATTTCTTATACCTTGTGTATTTCCAGGAATGGTTGAATGCTATGCCTTGGCTGATCTTGGTGCAAGCATCAACCTAATGCCTCATTCAGTGTGGAAGAAACTTTCTCTTCCGGCTCTCACTCCTACATGCATGACTCTTGAGCTTGCAGATCGTACTATATCATTTCCTCTCGGCATTGCCGAGGATGTGTTTGTAAAAGTAGGGAAGTTCCATTTTCCAGCTGACTTTGTGGTTGTTGAATTCGACGCAGATCAAAAGGTTCCTCTCATTCTTGGAAGAGGATTCCTAAAAACGGGCCATGCTCTTATTGATGTATTTAAGCATGAGATCACATTGCGTGTGGATAATGAAGCTGTTACCTTTAACCATGATCAAACTTCGAGGTACTCCTCAAATTATGATTCTGAATCGGTTAACCGAATCGATGTCATTGATATTGCTTCAAAGGAGTACTCTCAAGAAAGTGTTGGTTATTTTCATAATTCTGTGAGTGGGGATCCCACCACATCTTCTCAACTTATCATAGCCGACTCTTCCCCTTCTCTCACTTTGTTTGAGGGAAGTGACTTCTTTCTGGAAGAGGTCGAGGCTTTTCTTGCTCTAGATAGTTCACTTCCGCATGAGGTTGATGATAACTATCTTGATCCTGAGGAGGACATTCTTTTTCTAGAAAGTTTGTTAAACGAAGATTCATCTTCCCCTCTTCCACCAAAACAACTTCATAATGAGGAAATCAAGTCAGTTGAGAAAACTGATAAATTTCCTAAGATCAAGTTTAAGGACTTGCCTCCTCCACTTGAATATGAAATTCTTGAGGAGGAAGTTCTTATCTTAATTGCTATTCAGATCTCTCTTCTTCCCTTCACCTACCCGGTGATTTCCCCTATCCTTTACTCATTCGGGAGTGAGGATATTACCTTTGACCCCGGCATTTTTCATCTAACATTGGTTTAAAGCCGGATATATCTCATCGGGGTGGACCTTTCATATACTTCAATGTGTATCTAGACATCTTGAATGAAAGTCCAATTGAGATGGTCTCTTCCACTTACTTCCCCATGAACCAATGAATTCGGGGTCGAGTCAAGCTAGCGACTCGGTTAATAAAAACAGTAGTAAAACATGGGTTTTCACCCATGTCTCACCTAAGTGTGGGGGAGATGCCCCACATGTTGTAAATATGTACATTTCCACAAAAAAAAAAAAAAAAAAAAAAGGGCTATTAGTATTTCCTTTTTACAATCTAAGTGTCGGCATAATAGCCGGTACTTTGAATATTGAGGGAAATATTCAGTTCTAAGTGTGGGGGGGAATTCTAGCGAATTTGATCATATATACCATCTAGTACCCCCATTTTGGCCAAAATTTTAATTTTTTTTTCTCACTTAGAACGCAATAAATGGTTATCAGTCCGCCATGTCTAACCCACATAAGGATTGGCTAATCCGAGAGCAAACGGCTCTTGGTAAAGATGTCTCAAATCCGTTTATGGCTTACAATTTGCCAAAAATTGTATGGTATTCAACTCCCCATATCTTTATAAGTGAAGAGTTGGCTAGTCCAGAAGCAAACGGCTTTTGGTAAAGACAAATCAAATCCGTTGACAGCTGATGGTTTGCTCAAAATCATTTGGTTATTAATGTACCAAAGTATCACATACTAAAACATTGGCTACTCCAGAAGTAATGGCTATCTGGTAAAGAGAAAAATCCATTAAATTTTCATAAAAGATTGCTAGGGACTAGCAATAGTTTAGTGTGGGGGATTGATGAGTGTCTAAATACTCATCATTTCTGTCACATTTAGACTGCAAAAACATTTAAAAACATGCAGATATGCTTCAAAATGCAGAAAATATCATTTGATTATGTTTTTATCTGTTTCATGTGCAAAAGGTTTGAAAACAATTGAAAAATGAACAAAGTTTGCATAATTGGCAGTTTCAGTCCCTGAAGTTTCAAAAATGGCAAAACAAGTCCCCCGGTTTTCAAAAATGGAAAATTATCTTTTATGGTCCTTGTATTATTGAAACTTGGCATGAATAACCCTTGGAAATAGTTTTGAGTTTTGACAATTTTGGTCCTTGGATATTTCAGGAAATTACACAAATGGTCCCTAAGTTTAAATCCGGATCAAACTAAATACCTAAACCCATTTACCCAACTAAACCCAGCTAAACCCAATCCTAATATCTTAACCCAAGTCTAACCATCACCCAGCCCACAAGCCCAATCCACTAAAAATAAACCCAAACCCGACTCCCTTAGTTAATCAGAAGTTTGACTTCGGTCAAACTCATCCCCTTCAATACCACCCTGCCAAAACCAAAACCACCCCTCACCCACAGTATTTCTCTGCAACTCCACCCCTCCTCCTCAGCACTCTACCTAATAAACCAAAATACATTTAATGCTTCTTCCTCAGTACACTCAACCAGAGATAGTGGATTTTTCCACTATCTCAATTTTGGCGCCAAATTCAGTTTCGAAGGCTGAGATCACTTCAGACCAATCCAAGGGTGCAGAATGGATTAGAGAAGAAGATTAGAAATATCCCATCTTAGTTTTGTATATATAGGAGACAATGTAACCACTAATAGTGGTAGTTATTTTTCCTTAATCATTTTTATTGTCTTTCTTTATTACATGTCATTTAAATGCTTTCAGGATCTTATTACTCTTTGACAAATTGTAATAAACCTATTTACAGTACCCTTTTCAATCTATCTTTAAAGTTTTCATTTATGCTTAATTCGTACTTTAATTTTCAAGTCATTTAAATACTGTCGATTATTGTTGTTTATTGGACTTCTTAGCTCACATAAGCTCCTGACAAAGCTTATTTAGCTTTTAGAAACCTTAAAACAAGTTATAGTCATTAAAACAAAAACACCAAAAAGAAATCAAGAAAATAGAAAAGAAATCAAAAAATCAGTCTACATGATGAATCAAGCATGGAGCAGGGTTAATTATGGATTGCCCTTGGTTTAGAGCTTATTGGTAAGCTATAGGTGTGGTTATTGGTCCTTGGATTTCAATTTAACACCTTGAAGCCATTTGTAAGCCATTTCATCAATTTTGGCATTCCACTGTTCAACTGCATAATACTGCTTATTTGTGGTTGTTTTATGCTTATTTGGTGTTTGTAAGTTAAGTTATTGCTTTAAATTATATGCTTGTTAGTGAGTTTAAATAGCTACTTACAATTTCAATTTCACTGCTAAATTGCTCATTTTTGATTATCTGTGCTAAGCTGTTGTTATCTGCATGTTTAAGCTTAAAGAGGTTTAATTTGACAAATTATAACCTTTGGAGTTGATATGATAAGTTAATTCAGTCTAACACTTTGAAAAATTGGAAATCAGTAGTTTATAGGGGTTGTTTGGATTTGCCTGCAAGTCTGTAAAACCCAAAAATTCAACATAATTTGAAAAGACTAAGATACCCTCAAATATAAAATTTTTAGAACTTATGAGAACTTAATAAATAACATTTGGAACCTAACCTAAGTTACCTAACAAAATTAAGTTAAAGTAAACTATATATTATAAGTTAAATGTACAAATAAATAATGTTCCAATCTTTTTAGAACTAGGCGACATATATGTGTATTCTTGATCAAATTTTCGGCCCAAATTCATGAATAAGAAGACATTGAACTTGGTAAAGCCTAGCCCAAAATAACCCATTCACTCCTGGACTTGGCCCATAAAAAAAAATAAACACGGTTTGTTTTTTTTTTATCTTATAACCGGATTTCACAAAAATAAGAAAAAAACCCTAACTCCTACAAAAGTGTCGGCTCTTCCTCTTGCTACCTGCTGCTGTCGATCCAATCTTTGCCAAAGGAAGAGTTTTTGTGGTTTTCTTGATCATTCTTATCTTAGGTAATGTCCCTTTCATCATGTCTAATCCATACGAATTCATAGCAAGCCCTAATCGAATGTGCTTTTGCCTCTTTTGTTTGCTGCTGTTCGAACCAACCAAGAAGAAAGAAGGAGGAAAATCGTTGGTGCCTTGATCTTTTGTGTTCGTGTTATTCGTTTGGTCTTCAAGGGTATTCATACCACTCATCTTGATCAATCCTTATTCGAATTTATAGTGTTCTAATCGTTATACAATCAAAAGATAATAAGAACAAAAAGTCACATGAAATCATAAAGATAATACATGATTAACAACCTAAAAAGCCTAATATGCAAACCAGTTGTGTCTTGTTTAACGACCATAGTATACGCATGTATGTGACTTAAAATACACGACAAAAAAAAAAAAGAAAAGGAAAACTGTTGTAGACTAACCCTCCGAACTGAAATAAAAGAAAGATGTTACATGCTTGTTTTGTCATTTTTTTTTCCGAACCCCATACTGTACATAAAGAGGCTGTCGAGTAGAGGGGAGTTCATGATTTTATGTGGGCATTAGAGGGTGTCGTGTGACTGTGAATATGAGTCACTATATGGGCTGTTTGTGTGTCGAGTTATGCAGGGAACAAGGGTAACATTTGCGTGTGTAAAAGGGCTGTGAAATGGGTTGATTTCTCATGCGAATGAAAGGAGTCTTGTGTGTGTGTCGTATGGCGTTAAAAGTGTGTCGAAAGGGCTGCATCAGGGAGTGTCGTACAGCGGGTATAGTCTTGTCTGGTGTGTGTGTCGCGATCGACCATGCTTTTTGGTGTCGGGTATGTTTTGTGTCAATTTATCCTGTGCAAATATCATTTAAACCTGTGTTTTTATCACAACTTATGGGTATACGAGCTACTAAATATATATAAATGAAACATGGGTTAATTATATAAGTAATGTGTACTTATGAGCATGCATGTAAATGTGGGTTAAAAAGGGAATAACTATATTGGTTTAGCCTTCTGACACTTATGGTCGTATTGGGTTTTTGGCCTCGCATGTGTCTTCCTCTAATCTAGTGTTATGTTGAGGCCGGTTTTGTTTAGTTCATGTGGTAGTTCCTTTTGTGGTTTGCCTTTTCGAATAAATAAAATAAGTAGTAAAGTGGAATTGTTTTGTACAGTATGGATATAAGATGAGAGTTATAATATAAGAAAACTTAGTATGTAATTGATAATTTACTTTTGGACCTCAAGCTTTGTAATATTGACACATTACACCCTAAAATTTCTAAAGGTGTCATATAAACCCTAAGCTAAAATATTCATTATATCAAGGCTAAAACTATCTAAATGACATTTTTAACCCAAAATTTTATTAAATCAGAAAACGTGATAAAAATAGGAAGTTACTAAAAATGAAACGCCAACTAAAAATGTGTAACCCGGTTTAAAATAAGTTATTAATAAGGAGATCATGAATTCGTGTAGATTCATTGAAGATGGAGTTTGCTCCCGATCTTGTGTTCTATTATGTTTTCACTTGCGGTCTAAGGTACGGATACTCTACCCTTTTTAGTAAGGGTGTCTTTTCACCTATGCATTGATGTTGAGCTATGATTTAAACCTTTGCCATGATCCTTTTGACATGAACCTTTTGATATGACCTTGAGATATACCTTCTGATTATGACCTTGAGATGCACCTTGATATGACATTGAGACCTGACTCTTAGTTTGATACCCGAGCCATTTTATGTTACCTAGCCAGGAAGGTAACCTGGCCATGTCTGTGATGCACCACTGGCATGACTCATGTGTGGGTGAGTGATTTCTCACACCGTCCCTCTTATATTATGATATGGCCATTATGACTTTGAGATTATGATTTTGAGATGACTTTGAGTTTGGGGGCGTATGGATTGCAATCCTAGATTTGTATGTTTAGTGGATTTAACTATGACTTTGAGTTATGACTTTGAGGTTACTGGTACTGTGTGCAATACATGCCTTTCACATTTTCTGGGAGCTGATCACTCCACTATTATGATACATGAGGACACCTCTCATATTATCTGGTTGCCTAAGAGGTATCCCCTCTGATTGTGAGATTATGACTTTGAGATTATGATGTTGAGATTATGACTTTGAGTTTCTGGGCTCGTGGTGGATGACTATCCTATTCTTCTCTTATTATCCATGTATTTCATTTATACCTTATGACATTCCCTTTGCCTATATTATATTTCTGTTGCGTTATTCTTTGCTTTGTATATGTATCTGTTCACTGAGCTTCTTAAGCTCGGCCGCACGTTTTCTTTTCGTGTGCGGCAGGTAATAAGCAGGACGACGGGTTTGGGTATGAGTGAAGAGACTTTTGGACTTAGAAGACTTTGATAGTTATTTTGGCTTAGAGATGATTAGAAGTTTTTATATTGTTAGAATTTGTAGTCGCATTGTAACCTTGTAATTTCAGTATTTCACTTGTAACCTTTGTACTTCCTTTGTATTATTGAAGATGGATGCTTGTGTATGTTTCTGATATGTCACCATTGTTGTGACATCTTTACGCTTGTCGGGTTGGGGTGTTACAATTATGGTATTAGAGCGACTGGCTGCGATTTTGTAATACATTTACCCTTGACCTGTGTAAGTTAGGACTACTAAGTTTTCCCTGTAGGCGCTCGTAAGACAACCTTTGAAAATTGCTTTAGGATTTCCCATAGGAACGTAAGTTTTGACCAGTGAGGAATGGGTAGACTATAAGGCATTCGGTTAAGTATCATTGCTTCCGCATCACTCTGATTTGTGCCTTGCTTTTGGTTAGAGTCTGTTGATATCACTTTGGAAAGTGAAAGCTTATATTTTGCACCACCTAAGATTTGAACCTGATTAAATTTGGAAGGCATTGAGAAATTTCATAATAATTGCCGACACTGTTTGGATCCTTATCTTCAGATTTCTTTCATTAATCATTTTGATAAAGGCCCACGTTGCACTCTGATCATTTTGTTAATCACTTTGATGCCTATTCGGGCATTCTGAGAACCTTCATGGCGATGACGTATTGGATATGTTTTGGTTATTTGTCTCTTGCTTTTGATAAGTATCTAAAAATCTTCCGACACTATTTGATTTCGTTTCACCCATCTCTGTCCTTATAAGAAGCCTTGTGGTGTGTAACCACGAGGATAAGAATGTTTTCCCTCTCACTTTTAAATGATAAAGATTTGACTTGTGATCCGTCTATCTTGGGATAGTTAACTTCAATTTTATTCTGACAAGGAATCGGCTGATTGAGCATTCAAATATGGACAATTTCCCTTCTATGTCTCACCTTTAACGTTTGCAACAATTTTGAACTCCCTACTACGATTTCTGATTGTTAAACCCTTTGCTATCACTATTACTCTGGAGATTCGTGTGTTACGTTTGCGGTTATAAAGTTGTCTTAGAAACCATTTCGTACACCAATAAATGAACCTCATCGTAGAAGCCTTTTGGCACCTTGAGTTTTCTGAACATGAACCTTGTATTGAACGTTATTTGGCACCCTGAACTTCTTGAACATAATCCCTGTTGGACCGTCAAGTTTTTCCACCGGAGTATGAAGTAAGATTTGACATGATACCGAGAGATTCTAGTCACTAAACGAAGATGTCTTTCGGATCATACTAATTGACTGGAGCAACCGGGAAGAGCAGCAACCGAAGACCAGGAAGTGAGTTTACTTAAGTGTATCTTCTGGGCATGTTTTAGTTTTGTTCGCGATAAAGATGAATGATGACTGGAGATATGTATGGAAGCTGAACCGTATTGCTGTAGGAGCCAATATTCCTCCACCCTGGAACGATTATGTGTTTTGTTTAAATTCAGAGCGCGAAGTTTCCTTTCTGATGAATTGATACTATTCTTGAAATCGCCTTCCGTATTCGTAAACGACTGCCATGATGGTTAATGACGCTAATAGTATTAGCTAAAGCTCTGACGATCTTGGTGAATTTGATAGATGATATTTTCTCATGAGTACTGGGCATATGGTCATTGTATGACTTAATGGTACATTCGGAGACGAGGAAGAACATGAAAATCATTTTGCACCTTGTTAGAGATTTGAGGATCATTTGTGTATTCTGAGAGATTGATGTTGTTTGAGACAACGGTGTTCCTTGCCTGACCTGGAGTTGACGACAATGGAGACTACCCCGAAGAGTGGAGACATTCCTTACAAGACAGAAGTGTTGGCGATGCAGATGAAGAAATTCTAGTCAAGATGGCGAACCTGGAGCTGATGAAGACATGCAGTCCCACTTCCCTATTCATCTTAGTTGTACTGAGATGAATTGAGAGCGGAAGCAAACAGGATGATGGAGAGATTTAAAGACCGTGCCAGAAATCCACGTTGCTCCATCACATTCCAAGAAGAACTGCAGGAGGCTCGACGACCCAGACACAAGTTTCTGACCTTGGTTCCATTTCCCGATTGAGGGACAGACGAAGACAGACAAACCGGACTTGAGGAGATTGGATGGGTTGAATGAACGAAAATTTGAAACAGACCCTTTATGCTTGGAAGAATTGATTCTATGAAGGCCGAAGTTCTGACGGCTAACTTTCATTTCCATTGACCCTCTTAAGTTTCGTTATATCATAATAAGAACCTCTTAAGATTTAAGCTCCCTTGAAGCATTTCAGTTCGTATTTATCTTTTTGTATGTTCGGTGATGGCTTTGTTTTGGGAGGATTTGGCGAATTGTGGAAGATATGATGCTCGTGACGGCGTACCTCACTTTTGCTAAGCAATCTGGGATTTTGATACTCTTACGAATAGTTTTGTTTTTCCTCTTGACTATGGCATTTGATTTTGTTGACCTATGAGACTGTAGAAGTACTAGGTGGTTTAAGATAGGTGGTTTTGATTACGATTTGAGATAAAGTATGACCATCATGAGGGCATATTTATATGATGCCAGTATTATGACGTCTGGCCAACGTGATAATACTTACATCATATAACGTGCACTTGTTGTGGGCATAAGATATCTCGGGGAGTACCTAAGAAGTTTAGGATTTGATCTCCGTTAGACTATCCATGATCAGTGAAACTTTAGGTTCATCCTATCTATCCGTATACTCTGCTTTCGTTCATTAGATATCTGATTGAGTTTGAACTCTCGATTTGAATTCTGTTGACCTCGGTTATAAGTCTTGAACTCCTTTTAGAGCTTCCTACTGTTGGTGCAATTAATCCGATTTGAAATCTTATTCGTATTCCATATGAGCTTCCTGAAGATTCACCTATCGTCCAGTTTATGTTGCATGGACCTTTTGTTCTGAATCAACCTAATTTGTCTTCTCCTGAGAAATTTGAACCCACCTCGTTTTGATCTGAGTCATGAGAAACTTTTGGTCTGAAGATCTTTTGAAAGAAACTCCCTGGGCATGAGAATGTTTGTGATGATCTTTTGCGACTTGCTACGACTTCGTTTAACTTTGCGACTTCAATTTTCGAGGACGAAAATTTTTCTTTTAGAGGGGAAGAAGTTGTAAAACCCAAAAATTTAACATAATATGAAAAGACTAAGATACCCTCAAATATAAAATTTTAAGAACTTATGAGAACTTAATAAATAACATTTGGAACCTAACTTAAGTTACCTAACAAAATTAAGTTAAAGTAAACTATATATTATAAGTTAAATGTACAAATAAATAATGTTCCAATCTTTTTAGAACTAGGCGACATATATGTGTATTCTTGATCAAATTTTCGGCCCAAATTTATGAATAAGAAGACATTGAACTTGGTAAAGCCTAGCCCAAAATAACCCATTCACTCCTGGACTTGGCCCATAAAAAAAAAATAAACACGGTTTGTTTTTTTTTTATCTTATAACCGGATTTAACAAAAATAAGAAAAAAACCCTAACTCCTACAAAAGTGTCGGCTCTTCCTCTTGCTACCTGCTGCTGTCGATCCAATCTTTGCCAAAGGAAGAGTTTTTGTGGTTTTCTTGATCATTCGTATCTTAGGTAACGTCCCTTTCATCATGTCTAATCCATACGAATTCATAGCAAGCCCTAATCGAATGTGCTTTTGCCTCTTTTGTTTGCTGCTGTTCGAACCAACCAAGAAGAAAGAAGGAGGAAAATCGTTGGTGCCTTGATCTTTTGTGTTCGTGTTATTCGTTTGGTCTTCAAGGGTATTCATACCACTCATCTTGATCAATCCTTATTCGAATTTATAGTGTTCTAATCGTTATACAATCAAAAGATAATAAGAACAAAAAGTCACATGAAATCATAAAGATAATACATGATTAACAACCTAAAAAGCCTAATATGCAAACCAGTTGTGTCTTGTTTAACGACCATAGTATACGCATGTATGTGACTTAAAATACACGACAAAAAAAAAAAAAAAAAAGGAAAACTGTTGAAGACTAACCCTCCGAACTGAAATAAAAGAAAGATGTTACATGCTTGTTTTGTCATTTTTTTTTCCGAACCCCATACTGTACATAAAGAGGCTGTCGAGTAGAGGGGAGTTCATGATTTTATGTGGGCATTAGAGGGTGTCGTGTGACTGTGAATATGAGTCACTATATGGGCTGTTTGTGTGTCGAGTTATGCAGGGAACAAGGGTAACATTTGCGTGTGTAAAAGGGCTGTGAAATGGGTTGATTTCTCATGCGAATGAAAGGAGTCTTGTGTGTGTGTCGTATGGCATTAAAAGTGTGTTGAAAGGGCTGCATCAGGGAGTGTCGTACAGCGGGTATAGTCTTGTCTGGTGTGTGTGTCGCGATCGACCATGCTTTTTGGTGTCGGGTATGTTTTGTGTCAATTTATCCTATGCAAATATCATTTAAACCTGTGTTTTTATCACAACTTATGGGTATACGAGCTACTAAATATATATAAATGAAACATGGGTTAATTATATAAGTAATGTGTACTTATGAGCATGCATGTAAATGTGGGTTAAAAAGGGAATAACTATATTGGTTTAGCCTTCTGACACTTATGGTCGTATTGGGTTTTTGGCCTCGCATGTGTCTTCCTCTAATCTAGTGTTATGTTGAGGCCGGTTTTGTTTAGTTCATGTGGTAGTTCCTTTTGTGGTTTGCCTTTTCGAATAAATAAAATAAGTAGTAAAGTGGAATTGTTTTGTACAGTATGGATATAAGATGAGAGTTATAATATAAGAAAACTTAGTATGTAATTGATAATTTACTTTTGGACCTCAAGCTTTGTAATATTGACACATTACACCCTAAAATTTCTAAAGGTGTCATATAAACCCTAAGCTAAAATATTCATTATATCAAGGCTAAAACTATCTAAATGACATTTTTAACCCAAAATTTTATTAAATCAGAGAACGTGATAAAAATAGGAAGTTACTAAAAATGAAACGCCAACTAAAAATGTGTAACCCGGTTTAAAATAAGTTATTAATAAGGAGATCATGAATTCGTGTAGATTCATTGAAGATGGAGTTTGCTTCCGATCTTGTGTTCTATTATGTTTTCACTTGCGGTCTAAGGTACGGATACTCTACCCTTTTTAGTAAGGGTGTCTTTTCACCTATGCATTGATGTTGAGCTATGATTTAAACCTTTGCCATGATCCTTTTGACATGAACCTTTTGATATGACCTTGAGATATACCTTCTGATTATGACCTTGAGATGCACCTTGATATGACATTGAGACCTGACTCTTAGTTTGATACCCGAGCCATTTTATGTTACCTAGCCAGGAAGGTAACCTGGCCATGTCTGTGATGCACCACTGGCATGACTCATGTGTGGGTGAGTGATTTCTCACACCGTCCCTCTTATATTATGATATGGCCATTATGACTTTGAGATTATGATTTTGAGATGACTTTGAGTTTGGGGGCGTATGGATTGCAATCCTAGATTTGTATGTTTAGTGGATTTAACTATGACTTTGAGTTATGACTTTGAGGTGACTGGTACTGTGTGCAATACATGCCTTTCACATTTTCTGGGAGCTGATCACTCCACTATTATGATACATGAGGACACCCCTCATATTATCTGGTTGCCTAAGAGGTATCCCCTCTGATTGTGAGATTATGACTTTGAGATTATGATGTTGAGATTATGACTTTGAGTTTCTGGGCTCGTGGTGGATGACTATCCTATTCTTCTCTTATTATCCATGTATTTCATTTATACCTTATGACATTCCCTTTGCCTATATTATATTTCTGTTGTGTTATTCTTTGCTTTGTATATGTATCTGTTCACTGAGCTTCTTAAGCTCAGCCGCACGTTTTCTTTTCGTGTGCGGTAGGTAATAAGCAGGACGACGGGTTTGGGTATGAGTGAAGAGACTTTTGGACTTAGAAGACTTTAATTGTTATTTTGGCTTAGAGATGATTAGAAGTTTTTATATTGTTAGAATTTGTAGTCGCATTGTAACCTTGTAATTTCAGTATTTCACTTGTAACCTTTGTACTTCCTTTGTATTATTGAAGATGGATGCTTGTGTATGTTTCTGATATGTCACCATTGTTGTGACATCTTTACCCTTGTCGGGTTGGGGTGTTACAAATTCAGTGTTTAAGTAAGTTGTTGTTGTTGTTTATAGTTGTTATCTGTTATACTAAGTTCTATTAGACTTCTTAAGTCATAAAATTCAGTCTTTATTAGCAAGATAGTCAAAATAGGTTTTAATCTTCATTGTTTTATTGTTTGTTAGGATTTTTAAGTTCATTTTCTGCATAATAGTGTACAAGTTGTTTATCTAGCTTAATTTAACCTTATAATTGCTTAATATAACATATTCAGTAAGTAAATCTAGATCAAAGTTCATATTAGTCAACTATTTAGTTTTAAGTAAATAGTCAAATACCTCCCCTGCGCACTGATCTGCATGCAGGTTCATAAGCTTGTGATTTGTTCATTAGTGAGGTTTTGCTTGTGATTATTGTTGTTTTTAGAAGCCCTTCTGGCCTGCTTGCTATTTAATTGCTTATTGTCCATTAACTGCTTATTTGGACTGCTTATTTATGCTTACCATGTTTATCCAAATCACTCACTACACTGAGCAATCAGTGTAGTTGAGTCAATTTCATAAGCTAATCAAAAGCTCATCAGTAGGCTTAAGCTTGTGTGCTTTGGCTTTTTCTAAAGCTAATCCACCATACTCAAGGGTTCAAAGCTTATTTTTTACTTACAAGCTTATTTAATAAGCCTGCTTGTGGCTTTTTGTTTGTCCCATTTTTTAGTATACACTGAGTCCTCAGTATATACAAGCTTTTTCATAAGCTCCTCAATAGCTCACCAGTGGACCCCACAGGGTGAGCTTGGACTTTTTGGAAAGCTAACCAGCCCATCTTGCTACTCCAATCTTCACTTTGTGCTTTATAGCTTATTTCATAAGCTTATTTTGCCTCTAAAGTCAGCAGCAGGTTGTAGCTCTAGCAGTACCTTTATTACACTAGCAGTACCTTACTCATCCTTTTTCATAAGCCTTTCATAAGCTCATTTGTGGACCCCACAGTGTAAGCTTTGGCTTTTTGGAAAGTCCACCAGCTCAGCTTGCTACTTTAGTCATTTATTTGTGCTTATCAGCTTATTCCATAAGCTTATTTTGCCCTTAAAGTTGACTAAAGGCCTGAGTGGTTGACTGTGGTGATTAGTAAGTACTGATTTGCTTATTTGCTACTTTAAGCTTATTCAGTGCTTATCTTTTGTACTTTTTACTCATTCCCAGTCCCTTTAACTTATTTTCATCTTATTTCACTTTTGTTTCCTTTTGTATAGCTTATTTGATAGCTTGTTTGAGCTTAATATCCATTTGAGCCAAAAAGCCCAAACTGATAAGCTCATAAGCTTCCAATCAGCTTATTTTCAAGTTCCAAAGTTTTTGTCTTTATTAAAGTTTGTTATTATCAGTAGTTAAATAGATTTGTAAAAGAAAAACCAAGAAAATCAAAACATAAAAAAAGTGATAGCTTCTATTTAAGCCATTTGGCTTATTTTTCTGCTTTTTCAGTAAGCACTTTTCATTTTTATATTTTTCCTAGTTTCCTGTACTTATTTAATATTTCTATAAAAAGTTTTAGATTTTTCTCAGATCATTTAGTATTTATTAGAATTTTTATTAGTTTAAAAAGTATTTAAATAAGTAATTAATTAATAATAATTAAATAAATAGTCAAATAAATAATTTTCTTTTATCATTTGGATTCTAAAAATATAATTTTCACATCTGTGGGATTTATATTGGGCAGAATTCACGTTTTATTTTGTACGTTTACGTAATTTTTATTTAAACGTACGTTTTTAAGTTTTAAACGTTTCTAAGTCATTTTCTTTTACGTAATCATTTTTATAGCTTGTTTAAGTTATTTTATTTTAAAAAATTCCTTAGTTTAATCACTCACTCCCCTTTTCCTATTCAATTTCACCCGATCGCAGATCTGTTCTATTACAGTGTTCACACCTCGTTGGGACTTAACGACCCGGGGAATCACTAAACTCCTTTGGTAAATTGTATTGTGCCCTAGATTGTTTGACTCTTGTTGACCATTTACTTGGTCAATATTAGTTGACCGTTTAGCACCAATCAATATCAAATCCTTGTAATAATTCTGAGTTTATCAATAAAGGTATATTGTTCTAAAATCCCTTTTCTATACAATGTTTTTATTCATTATGTTACTTTGCTTCATATATACGATCATCTTCCATATAATCATTAAAATCATTACTAAATTAAGAGAATTATTTTAAATAACGATCTATTTTAAATAACGATAATGATCCTGTATCAAAATGGTATCAGAGCCTAGGAGCTCTTATTTTCGAGGTAATAATGGTCTTTGATATCTTCAATAGTAATGAATTTTGGTTGCTTATATTCTGATAAATTTAAGAAAATAGGTGGTGTATTAAAAGATAATATGTTTACGTTGGTAAGCCCTGTCGATCAGTGGGTTGGAATTAGCCGCAACGATGATGAAAGTAGTAAGTCGGTCGTACCACCACGATATGGGGGTGTTCCCGTATGCAATATATCTTATTAATTTGTAACACCCCCAATTTCGTGATACGCAGCGGAATTCAGATTGGGTGTTACTTCATGGCACAACAGTTGAATAGTAGAAAACGATCACCAATTTAGTCGTTTTAAAAGATTTATCATTCGAATATCAGAGTTTACAAAATGATGTCCCAGTGGTTTTAAAGTTTATTAAATAGGTTTTCGAATGATAATAAAATTTATAGCCTTCATAGTATTCGTGCTCCTCCGTGCCATCCCTGCTCATTATGGACCTGAGATAAATACATGCTAAAAGCGTCAACACAAAGGTTGGTGAGTTCATAGAGTTTGTAAGTAAAAACTGTTGATTTCCAAAATCAAAGAGTTTGTGAGTCCATAACAGTTGTAAATAAACAGTTGATTATCGAAGTCAAAGAGTGAGTAATACCATAGTATTTATAGTTAAACCAGTTGATTGCCAAAAATCATAGTGTGAGTGAATCCATAGAGTTTGCATAAAATCAGTTGATTTTCAATAGTTCCAAGTTTAGGTAATAATTGTAATAAATACAATTATTAATAAAATAAGCGGTGGGTTACGATATTATACACCCATGGTTGGTTTGTTATAAAGTAAATGGTGGGTTAAGTTGTTATACACCCATAGTTGGTTTAGTTGCCCTAAATGGGTCAACAAAATAAATAGTTATAGTTTGCCAAGTAGTGATTTTCTGCTATATAGTGAACACATGTTCAAATAAAATAATGGCAATACTGTATCATGACTACAGTATCGTTCTATTGCTCTAAGCCTCATGACACTCAACGTTTAACTTGCATCAAAAATGATGTAAAGTATATAGGCCCTCGGGATAGGTATTTGCCAATAACCTATAAGTTTGTTTAAATAAAGTGCGCTTGGGTGGCTCATCCTAGCAGACCCAAACGGGGATTGTCAGTCCCAAATAGATCTATTCACAATTATTTACGTTCACTCGCAGGTGATTAAGGTTCATGATATGAGGGACTTCGAACATGGCAATAAAAGTAAACTTAGGCAATAGTGAATCAGGTATAGCATACAGTTGAAAATCACTTGTGATCATGTTTATAGTAGGTATCTCTCCATGAGATATAAAAATGTATAAATGTGAATTCATAAGTTCGTAGTAATCCGCAAAAGTTTATAGTGTTCTTGTAAATAAAAGTAAGTGTTACGTTTCAATAACAAGCAGAGTGGTTTATCAACTGAGTATAATGTTAAAGGTAAACTAGTAAAGTTTATATGAAATACAAGCATGTATTTCTACCATAAGTAATTCAAAATAGGTAAAAGAGTGGTCTATGGAACTCACAGTAGTATGTAAAGTGTAGAGTACTTGAAAAATAATAGCAAGTAGTTTAAGCATGTATCTCCCCCAAAACGTTTATAAAACAAGTAAAAGTAGGGGCCATGAACTCACGGTAATTCGTGAAAGTTTCTAAAGTACTTGTATAAGTAATTGAATATGGTTTGAGCATGTATCTCCCCCAAAAGTAGTTCAAAACGTATAAAAGTAGGGGCTACGAACTCACCTTGAGTTGTCAACGATTGAGTTGAGTTGTTGGTTGGATAGAGAATTCAGAACAGTTTCACACACAACCTGGATAATATTAACGTTTGAGTATTCGACTTAGCATGAATAACGAATGTGATATGAGGAATCGCATGACGATTTGATCGGTGATGTGATCGTGATATGCTTAGAATGTTTAAAGTTCAAAAATAATATTATCAATAATATTATTTTGTTGTTACGATTCAGAAATCATAATGATCGTCGTCTCGAAGTGGATGAGACAAAACGTTGAGTCGAGTGGTTTAAAAGTCGTTATATATAAATATAACATATTGTTAATAAGTTTGTGTTTGAAACGAAACAATGTGAGAGGTGAGGGTGTATTGTGTAAATTAAGGATTGGGGATGAAGATGTTATAATGTTTCTGTTTACCCTTGAATTTTCACTATTTTTACCCTTTATACCCTAACGGTGTTTGCGTTGCACCTTTAGTCCTTGGTTTATAAAAGTTATATTTTTAACCCAAAATTAACCCAATTGACAATCTGAGTTTATACTTTATTATAAAGTCATTTTCTATCCCAAAGATACCGTTTTTACTGTTTCAGAACTTGCTTTTACAAAGTTGGTAGTTTTGGCCCCTCAAAGTGAAACTAGTTTGCAAAGTTAGTCCTTTTTGCATAAAACTTGTGGAAAAATTCTACAAAAATTTCCGAAGCTTATTTAGGCTTATTAAAGCTTAAGTCAACTGCTTGTTTGACCAGAATGTCTATTTTTGATATAATGCGCCTTAAAACAAAATAAAACAAGGCCCGTTAAAAAAATTTAGAGGCGAGGGCATGAAAACACTTTTGGGCTTGGACTTGGGTCATTTTTGTGATTCTAAAAAGGTTAAGTATGGGTCCAGTGGGCTGATAAAATGCCAGTTCTTATTGGGCTTTTGTTTGGCCCAGTCCGAAACATATAAGATTTTTCTAATTTAATTCTGTTACCACATTTGCGATGGCAGTTTCAAAATGGTCATATTTGAGTGACGGGTTCACGTTATTTTTAGAAACTCAAAACATGAAAAGTTTAGTGTTCTAGGCCGTTAATGAGATGGTGCAAAATTATTGTGTGGTCGCGTTTACAGTTTCAAAGGTATGATGTGTGTTTGTTGTCTGGTTCGCTTGGTTTGAAGAAAAACTGAAAACTTAAAATTTACCCAAGTGTTGTAAGCCAGTCAAGGGCTTTTGCTTTGTACGATTTTATGAGCTTTTTAAAGCTTTTCGTGAAAAGTTTCTAAAACAAAAAATAAAGTTTGTCATGTTGATATTCGAACTGAGCAAAAACATATGTGTGTCATATGTATATATTCGAAAATACAAAACCTCCAAGGTGACTGTTTGTGACGTTTTTAATACTCAAAACACTTAGAAAAATTTCTAAGTGTTTTTGTTTTGAGTTTTCACGTGTTCAAGGCTAGTTCAAAAATGGTTTTGTTTTCATAACAAGTGAGTGCATGAGGGTGTCATGTGCGTTTATACATGATCTTGGGTGGCTTAACAACCGAATGAAGCATGGTTCGAACTAGCACTACTAGAAAAAGGGCCTTTAATGACACGCTTTTTATGACACACACAATATAATGACACGCAAAATCGTAAGTCATAAAAAAACTGTCATAAATTGTAAAATCTGAAGGCTAGACGACAAGCATTTTTGTGTGTCATAAAATTCGTGTCATATCTCAAATTTTTTAAAAAACACGGACTTCCACCATTCTACTCTCACCCAACTCATTTCATTTTCACACTCATATCTCTAAAACACACACACACACAAAAAATAACTCTCTCTCTCTAAAAAACACAATCCGACAGCACCACCACCATCCGACGCACCACCACCGGACTCCACCTCCACCAACACCACCGAAACTCTCCACCCTAAATTTTTGAGGTATTTTGATATATCTATGATTTTTGAACATTATTTTTGTAGATCTATAATATTTTTCGTTATTTATAGTTTTTTTTGTTCTTTTTTTGTAGATGTATAGATTTTTTTGTCGATCTATAATTTTTTTTTATAGATCTATTCATTTTATTTGTAGATCTACCCGTTTTTATAAATTATCAAATGCTATGTTTCGTTGGCACAAGTAGCTAGTTTACGAGTTATGATAGCGTGTTTTGTTGGTTTACGGACACCGGATCGTGGTAGTGAAAGAAGGTTTAGTGTTTGACATTTTGATTGATTTTGTTGTTGCAGGATATGCGAGATCTTAGGAACTGCTATGATGGACTAATAGCTGCTGCTGCAGCAATGACAAATAGTATATTCGGTAGGTGGTATCTAAATGTTGTATTACTTGCATTTTATATGTGAAAATCCAATACAAGTTATTTGACTTACGGAGTAATATTTAGTAACCATTTTTTAATTCTTAATGAGACTTTTGTTCCGCTCTGATTAAAAAAAAAATGAGAAATCAAGAATTTAATAAAGTGCTTCAAACAATTATAAATGAAGATGCGTATTTGGTTGTAGAAGTAAATGAAGATGCGCATTCATCACGATACATTAACATTCACTAGTTGATATTCATCATGATACGTTAACATTCATCATTTATCAGTGTTTGTTTTGACACTTAGCATTCATCACGATACGCAAGTCATACCCAAACAATTATTAAAATATCAATACTAACAATGTGTTCTCATTTTAATTTAGTGCTGGTGATTCTTCTTCCCTAGTTTTTTCGGAATTATAACTATAGTGCTGATCAAAGGGTATTCTATTTTTAGACATATTTCATGTTTGCCTGGACTGGTACTCAGAGCGATTAACTGGCTGATGTTGCAGGTATCCGTCTGTCTACATTTGCTATTTTCGAATTTTACATTCTGGTGATGTTACCCTTTTGCATGCCAACGAGCTGTGAATTGGTATGTATTGTAAGCGCATAAGAAAAAGAAAAATATTACTCTTATCACCACCACATTTTATAGATTATGTGTCTGTACTACCGCCACATAACAATGCTGTCAATTTTTTGTGACAACATTCTTATATGCGAAAATTGTTTAACATGAAACCATATTTAAGGATTTCTCTAAATACCATATTAGCCAAAGATGTGTTTGGTATTTTGAGGGTTGAACTGCTAATGTTTAAGATCTGTATCAGTTTCATTGGCGGAAAGTGAGAAGATGCTGCCGTTGTTGTCATGTTTTTCATGTCAGTATTTTATTTATTTTTGTTGCAGATTGCATTCCCTACAGTCACTTGAGTTTTTCTATTATGAAAGTTTGCCCGAAAGGCCGAAAGTTATTTGAAACGCTTAGTACTGAATGAACATTCTGTCAATTTTTATAATACAATAGAGATAAACTGCTCCTTCATCTGCCGGAATGTTCCAAGATGTTGAAGGTGAGACGGAAGAACGACGAAGAGCTAGACTGGAAAGACAACAACGCACTCAGGAGCGTGCGGTATGTGATTATATAGTATTTTTCTTTGATTTTATTTCCATGTATGTAAGATGTAGGCTATAATGAAACGATTATGGGATAAAGACTTTTAGTTCTGATTTATGAAGCTTTCATGTATAGGCTAAAGCGTTGGCAGAAAAGAATAATCGTGATCTCCAATCTCAGAGGGAACAGGAAGAAAGAAGTGTAAGTATTAGTCAGACATCTCATTTTTTGGGGGAATCATAGATTCATAGGACTTCAAGCTTTGCCTTGTAGACATGTATCTGCATTTGCTTGAATTTTGCGGATGAGTATCACTTTTCTAGTAACTGTGTCTCATTTATTTTCTTCTTATCTTGTGTTCTTCTCAGAGGATTGGTGAAACTCTGGATATTAAAATTAAGCGTTGGGCTGCTGGGAAAGAAGGAGATTTGCGTGCACTGCTATCGACATTACAATTTAGCGGTCGTGAAGAATGAGCAAATTATGTGGCAAACTTCATTTACCGGTCTTGAATTCTATATAATTTAGCGGTTGTAAACTTTTATGGTGAATTTTAGAATTTTAAAATAACTTGTGGTTGTATGAAACACATTTTTTTGATATATATGAAATTCGCTGTTTTGCTATTTGTGTATTTATTTGTATTATGAGATTAACTGCTATTTAATGTGTGGATATTAGTAATTTTATAAAAAATATTTTTTTTTTTAAATTTGAACCATGACTCGCAAAAAAGGTGTCATAAAAGTGTGTCGTAAAAGGGTGTCATAAATTCATGACGCGCGAAATGCGTGTCATAAAGCTTTATGACGGGTCGATCAATGACACCAAAAAGCGCGTCATCTGACCCCTTTTATGACACGCAATGCGCGTCATTAAAGGCCTTTTTTCTAGTAGTGTAGAGAAACCAAATGTACACGTAAAAATAAATCAACAAATATATACGTTCAACACATATACTCGAATTGAATTATATTGAGATATGAGTTGAAATGAATCGAAACTGAGTTTAAGGAACTTACAAACATTTGAAAATTTGAACGAGGCTGATTAGGAGAGGACTTGGATGGTTGAGAAAACTTGTGCTCGATCAAAAAGGATGAACTTGATCACGTTTTAACTCCAACTTGCAATACGTTTCAAGTGAGCTTAGACTGAGTTGTTTCTGGTCTTTGTGGCATTTGAATTGAGTTGTTATGACTATGTATTGTATGGTGAGAGTTTAAGAGTGAGTGTGAAGTGTGTGTGTGTGTGAGCTCTTATACGTATATATAGACCCAAAGGGAAAAGAAATACAAGTTGAAAGTGGTTTCAGTTAGAGTTAATTCAAGTACTCAAGTAAGGAGTTGAGTGTGTAAGAGAGGTTGAGTGTGGTGTGTAAAAGTCATCATGATCTATTGCCTTGTTCTTGCTTGTCCACGAATCGATTTCACATGAAATATCAAGGGTCGGTTTGGTTTGTAGCACATGGGTGAAAATGATGAAAAGAGTTTTAATACAATCGTCCTTGTGGTGGTTCGAGCAGAAGAAAAAAAAAGAATATGAATCATGCTTTGTTGTTTGCTTTCGTTTGGTGTATTTGAAAGGTAAATCAAGATTCCAAAACGTGATAATTTTAACTTGTGGGATGACTTGAGTGTGTAAGTAAACTTGATGATGGTTGTTTTGATACTCTTGGCAGCCGGTAAACACCAAACAAAAGGAGACAAATTGATTTTTAGAGGTTTTAGGTGGTTCGTGGGTATGTTCCAAGGGTCAAGGTGATATAGAAAATGTTTCCAAGTTTGTTTGTGGCTCGTTAAAGTCCTCAAGGGGTCAAGCAACTTAGCAGCGTGGCCAAAACCATGTGTGGCTCATATGGTGTGGTTTTTAGAGTCGAACGTTGATGAAAATTGGGCTAGTAACTGAGCGAATAGTTCCAAGTGGTTTGTACCACTCAATTCTCAACTGGAAGGATAATCGAGTTGGGCAAAGATATGCTAGAGTCATTAAACTAGATCGTGAAATAATTTGTCAAAGTAAATCGGGTATATAATGTTTTTAAAACAAGTTTTTATAAATAAAATTTAGTTCTGAGTTTTTGGTCGATCTAAGATACGTGGGTCGAGCTTTGGTAGATTTTAAGTAGGTAAATGTTCGAGTTAGGATGTGATGTTTGTTTCACTTGATTCTTGGCTGGGATGAGAATCGAGTTGAGCAAAATAGTGATATGGTTGTTAAGTCGAATCGAGAGAAAAGGTGGTAAAGCAAACGTGCCTCATTAGAATTTTATATAAGTTAGAATTTCATATAGAATTGGGTTGGGTTGGGTTTGTGTCGTGGGCTGGCCCAAGAAGAAAAAGAAAAGAAATAATAATAATGGTCCATTTGGTGAGTTTGTTTTGTAGTATTTTTGGGTCGAGGCCCAATGGGTTTAGCAGTCCATTTGGGTATTGGGTCGAGGCCCAATATCGTTACTGAGTATTTGTGGAAATTTCTTGAGCACGGGAATTTATTTGATCACGTTTGGTTAATTGACGAGACGTATAAATGTTAAATATTAAACGTTGTAATTTAATTCGCGATTACTAGACTATCAAGGTTCGCACAAATGAGGGTGACATAAAGAATGTGCGAACGTGTTACGACGTTTAGATTATCATAGTTGAATAAAAGCAAAAAAAAAAATAAAAATTTAGCCCGTAAAAATGGTTAATTAAATCGTGACGATAGATTACTCTCATTAATCATTTATAATTAGGTGGGAAATTTTACGGGATATTACATAATTACACATCTTAGCTTATGAAATTTGTCAAAATATAACAAACATATTCATTATGAACAGAATATCAAAACTATTATTAAATCGAAGAGATGGTTCTTCTTCTGATGTTGAAGATGAACAGGATCATAGTAATTCTGTAGAAGTATCTATTTCTAATATAGAAAATAGTTTGCAAAATTGGAATATACCTAAACAAGATGTTAAAACCATATACAAAATAGGATCTTTTGATTTTTTACAAGGATATTCTATAAAAACAACTGAAAAAACTTTACCGATAATTCAAAATCAACAAAGTATAAAATTATTCTCTGAAAAAGCTATAAGAGAACATAGGAAAACATATAAATTCTTACATATAGGATTAATTCAAATAGCAATAAAGCCTTGATGAACTCAAATAAGTACATTTTATTATCATCATTTATCCTATTTATTTGACTTGTTTTATTATATTATGTATGAGAATTGATACTTAATCGTTTACTTTTGTAATTCTCAGTTAAAAACAAGCATTTGGTGAAACTTAGCTATTATGGACTAAAAATGGAGAAAAATGATCAAGATTGGAAAAGACTGATGAAATGAAGAGATTGAAGACCATTGCCTGACTTTGAAGAATGCACGCATGCAATTCTGTCATGCGTTGCATATGAAACTTTGGTCAACGAAGAAGAACCAACTTGTTCTACTCCAGATGCGCCGCATTACACTTCTTACATACGGCGCATCACTATCAAGATTTCACCAGTTTCGATCCAAGATACAAGAAGACATGCGCCGCATACAGTTATGAAGATACGCCGCATCTCAAGGCGGTGTACGAATATTCTGGAATATAATAACCTTGGACCCCACGTGAAGTTAAGTCAATGCGCCGCATCTACTTATTCAATGCGCCGCATCTTACCTCAGACAGAAACTATAAATACCCCAAGGCCAGACCAATTTCAAAGACTTTTGACGTACGTGCCATATATCCCTAGACGAGCGAACGAATTCAGACGAATAGGCAGCACAAGACATTCCCGAACGAAGATACAAGAGCTGTAAGAAAGTCCTGCATGTGTTTAATTCATTAAGTAGTTTTGTTTCATTGTATTAGTACACTTTAATTCATCAGGATTGGTGGCTTGTGTAATGTGACAACGGAAAGGTTGCACTCCCTTAAAACTGCTTTCCCATTAATTAAAGTTTATATGTTGATGTCTTTGGTGACTTTTATTAGTGCATTGATAACCTCTGTGTCTATTAGTGGCTTGTCGTATGTGACTACGGAAGATCATATTGCTCCCACGGTTATAACTAACTTGATCACTTAGGAATAACTTTTAGACATAAGTAATCATTAAGGGTTTACTCACCGATAAGATTAGAGCCAACGAGAAAGGGTTAATTACATACGCTTCATATAAAACTAGCAATAAAACAAGTGACAAGCTACTTAATTATCAGGACAGGTCTTCTTATTGTCTCAAGTATTTATCTGTGTACGTGCGTGCTTATCGTTGATTCGTGCTCATTAGTTTAGTTTATTATTTAATTGCAACCAAAACGTGCCAGTCTCTCTGGCTGAACCCTCTTGCGTTAGATTAGGTTGTATAATTGACTTAAGATATTAAAATACTGATTAGAATAACTAGATAATACGTTCCACTCTTAGTGATCGACACTCTACTTACCATTATATTCATACTGACCGGGTACACTGCTCGTTAAGTGTGTGTGTTATTGATAAGTCGGCTAAATATAAATTTAAAACTTGAGTAGGCATTAATACTGCTAAACCGTAACGACACATCACGCGCATCAAGTTTTTGGCGCCGCTGCCGGGGAGTGAATTATTATTATCTGTTAATTTGATTAGTATTTTAATTAGGTTTTTCTTTTTAATTTTTAGATTTTAACCGCTAACCGTGTTGTGTATTAGATTAATTGCATTCATTGTATTATTTGCATATTTTCTGTTTTGTGTGTTATTTGTTTTCTTTTATTTTTTGTTGCTTTTCGTTTGTTTTTATTTTTGTTTTTATTTTTCGTATTTTCTGTATTCTGCTATCGTTGTACTGAGCTAATATAAACGATACGGCGCATCTATTTTCTTAGATACGCCGTATTGCATTTAATTTTTATAAAATACAACGCGTTTAATTAATTCGATACGACGCATCTTTCCCCAAGATACGGCGTATTCCGTTTTTAATAAGAAATTTTTTTTCTAAGCGATAACGCCATACGACGCATCTGCTTTAGCAGATACAGCGTATCTATTATTTTAAATAAAAACAGTTTTTGAATTATTAAACAGATACGACGCATCGATTTTTATCGATACGGCGCATCTACTGAATAAAAAATCTTGTATTTTGAAACGTAACGAAAATACGACGCATTAACTTTTGTTAATACGACGCATTTAATTTTAATAAGTATAATCGATTTTTGATAATTTAAATTGATACGGCGCATTCTAGATTCTAAGCGGCGTATCTATTTTCTGAGTAAAAGTCTGATTAAATTTTAACGTTATAAGATACGGCGTATCCAACTTTCTGGATACGGCGCATCATCTGCAGATATCAGTTATTCTTATATCCGTTTCCAAATTCATTAATTTCTCTTCTAGCAAACAAATCCTACTGATGCTTTCGTGATTATTTCAGAAGGAAAATGGTCGGATTCGGAGAACTGATTGACTTCGACTTCGAAGCCAAATTTATGAATGGAATATTAGTGCAAGATAAATCACTCGAACGTTACGATGGGGACTACATTGAACTTAATGACCTTGATGGACCATTAGAATCCAATGACCTGTTCATGGATGATGCGGAATCTGAGTTAGAAGAAGGAGAAATTCTGGATAGTCCAAAAGTCAACGTTATTAATACTAGGAATTACGATGAATTTGAGGGATATCATGGTTCTTGGGATTACGGTAGAAGGATCCACGCCGATTGTGCTTACAATTTGCAATTCCCATGCATGATTGGGTACAAGTGTATTGACGCCAATTTCTTTCCTATTTTACCAATCAATGTCATGTCAAGAAGCTTTTACAATTCTATTATGAGAAAAAAAGTGGAGTATAAGGGAAAGAATGTAGTTGGAGCCTTCATTAATGTCCCGGTCTTCGTTGGATGTTTTACTATTGTTACTGAGTTCGCCATTGTTGAAGACATGAATGCCTATTGTGACAGCGATATGGGTGACGTGATTGTTGGAAAACCATTTTGTAGGGAGATCACTATTAATGCAAAACGATTTGAAGGAAAGATCACCTTTCAATGTGGAAGCGACGTTATCACTTATATGATGCCCCGAACTCACCCTGGGTTTAAACATGCTACTAATAGGTTCTGCTACAAATTTTCTCCATTCCTTTTTATTGGTGATGATGACATGAAGAGAGGGATGGAGTACCCTTATCAAATGATGGAAGGATTCTACAAAGAAGTGTTAAAGTTGGGATCTGAATATATACGTGACGAATTTGTTGCTAAATGGATCCTACGTGGCAATGTGGGAATCAATAGAACAAAATAAGGAGCTGAACGTGAGTCTAACTTGAAGACTCTGGAATAAAGACAAGTGCTGACCGGGAGACAACCCGGAGAGAATTTTTACTATTCTGTTCTGTGTCGAGTCAGTCAGGCCCGCAGAAGATACGGCGCATCTCCATCCTAAGATGCGACGCATCTCCTGCACTGGTCATATCTTATTTATTTTCTGCATTTTTATTTTTGACTTTAAAACTTTTTGTCAGTTTATTTCAATGCGGCGCATCCCTGGTTAAGGATGCGACGCATCTTCTATTCTGATTCGTAATTATTCCAGGCTCGATACGGCGTATCTTCTTCCATAAGATACGGCGCATCGACTGACCTGATGATTTTCAGTTTTAATTTTTAAGTTTTATTTTTACTAACTACTAATGTATTATGCAAGTTTGAACTTTCTTAACTCAGGTGTGTTTAAGTCTTGATGGTATTATAGATTCCTGCATTTCCTATGGATACATCAATTATGAAGCTTAAACGTTCTCATCCACAAGAAGTTGATTTTTGCTCCTATTCTAATGGAGGATCATACCGAGCAAATCTCAGGGGAGTTTTTCTGTTCTAATTCTTTTATTTTCCAGTTTTTAACCTTTGATACAAACAACGAGGACGTTGTTTAACTTAAGTGGGGGGATTGGAGAATTAGAACACTTACTTGTCCTAAACTTTTTCAAAAATTATGCTTAAAATGCGCTTAATATATCAAAATTAAAAATTTTTAGCATGTTTTTGTTTAAGATCTAAGTTGCATAGCTGCACACATAACGTTATTTTCAAAAATTGTGATTTTTCAAAATTCACAAATCTATGAGTGTGCCGGTGACTTGTAGACTTTAGAACTTGGCTTGTATACTATTCGAGACCACCATAATAAGTATTATTTATATAATTGGAATGACTTGTCTAAATTGGTAAATTTCTAAGATTACACCCAAATAGCCTTTATATGTTATGTGATATTAACTAACTACACTGGTTAGTTAACCCCCGTATAAACCCTTTTGTTACTCTCACTTTTAGAGTAAGATACCCCTAGAAAAACACTCAGAGCCATTCCTTTCGTTTCTTACACCTTTGTTATAATGTTTCGTTACACCCTTACACCTTAGCCTATCCTATAGATTAAAATCCGTTGTTGGTTAATTTCTTTAGGCAAAGTGTGTTTCCTTACATTACATGTGTTCGCGTGCGTAATTCATTATCTTTGGTTGAGTCAGGAAATTGCACAATGCAATTGGAGTGAAAGTAAATATTGTATATCTTTGAGTTTATTTTTCGTGTGTTTACTACTTTCACTATTACTGTTATTTCTGAAGTCATGAAAAGTATGGAAAAATTATCCAGAGTTATCATTATAGTGATGTGGTGAAATTTTACACGTCTATGTTTATGTTTCAACTTTCAAAAAAAAAAAAAAAAAAAAAAAAAAAAATCGAAAAAATAGAAAAGGAAAAGAAAAAGGAAAAGTTGGAAGTTTGTTTTAACCAACTTATGTAAAGTTTTGTACTAAGTGGTCGATATCACCACTATTTGTTATAAATTATATTTATGGATTGAATGGGAGTTGAAAGTTATGAGAACGCCAACTAAGGTTTATTCTTTGATTAAGATCTTGTTGAGTATAATTCGTGTCTACCTAAAGCGTGTGTTTCAAGTGTTAAAGCGTGAGTTGTTCAATGATATAAGTCTTCTTCATGGGATGGTTGGGATAGTGATTAACCACACTTAGGATTTTAATTTATCTGTTTTGTTTATTTTTCATTTTACACCAATTTGTATCCCAAATATTATCCAAACCCTGTATCATTCTTTATCCAAACCTTTGATTTATTGAGATTAAGGATTTGAGCAATCTTAAGTATCGTAGTCGTGGATTCGGCTATGTATTTATGATTTTGTCGCCCTTTTTGATATAATATTATTGGTGAAGATTACTTGGTCCTATCTTTAGCCTATTCGAGTTAAGGATTTGAGCAATTTCAAGTATCGTGTTCGTGGATTCGATCATGTATTTGTGATTTTGTCGCCTTTTCTGGAATTTGAGATCGATAGAGATTAAGAAGAATGATTAACCCTTAAACCTCAAAACCCTTTTTACCGCTTTAGACTTGTTATTCCTTGGCTTTAGTGGGGGAGATGTGTATACTTGCCAAGCTTATGATAGAATATTCGTCACGACTGGACAGTTAAACGATTAGATTTGCTTTTATCGAAATATTTTATTTTATTCCTAATTCGTTAAGTGTTTGGTTGTGTGATTATGATAAAACGAATACATGCTTAAATATAAAAATAAATCCTAATATCTTTTAGGATATATTTTCATAAGATTAATTCTAAGGTTTACTTGGGGACAAGTAAAGTTCAAGTGGGGGGATATTTGATGAACTCAAATAAGTACATTTTATTATCATTATTTATCCTATTTATTTGACTTGTTTTATTATATTATGTATGAGAATTGATACTTAATCGTTTACTTTTGTAATTCTTAGTTAAAAACAAGCATTTGGTGAAACTTAGCTATTATGGACTAAAAATGGAGAAAAATGATCAAGATTGGAAAAGGCTGCTGAAATGAATAGATTGAAGACCATTGCCTGACTTTGAAGAATGCACGGATGCAATTCTGTCATGCGTTGCATATGAAACTTTGGTCAACGAAGAAGAACCAACTTGTTCTACTCCAGATGCGCCGCATTATACTTCTTACATACGGCGCATCACTATCAAGATTTCACCAGTTTCGATCCAAGATACAAGAAGACATGCGCCGCATACAGTTATGAAGATACGCCGCATCTCAAGGCGGTGTACGAATATTCTGGAATATAATAACCTTGGACCCCACGTGAAGTTAAGTCAATGCGCCGCATCTACTTATTCAATGCGCCGCATCTTACCTTAGACAGAAACTATAAATACCCCAAGGCCAGACGAATTTCAAAGACTTTTGACGTACGTGCCATATATCCCTAGACGAGCGAACGAATTCAGACGAATAGGCAGCACAAGACACACCCGAACGAAGATACAAGAGCTGTAAGAAGGTCCTGCATATGTTTAATTCATTAAGTAGTTTTGTTTCATTGTATTAGTACACTTTAATTCATTAGGATTGGTGGCTTGTGTAATGTGACAACGGAAAGGTTGCACTCCCTTAAAACTGCTTTCCCATTAATTAAAGTTTATATGTTGATGTCTTTGGTGACTTTTATTAGTGCATTGATAACCTCTGTGTCTATTAGTGGCTTGTCGTATGTGACTACGGAAGATCATATTGCTCCCACGGTTATAACTAACTTGATCACTTAGGAATAACTTTTAGACATAAGTAATCATTAAAGGTTTACTCGCCGATAAGATTAGAGCCAACGAGAAAGGGTTAATTACATACGCTTCATATAAAACTAGCAATAAAACAAGTGACAAGCTACTTAATTATCAGGACAGGTCTTCTTATTGTCTCAAGTATTTATCTGTGTACGTGCGTGCTTATCGCTGATTCGTGCTCATTAGTTTAGTTTATTATTTAATTGCAACCAAAACGTGCCAGTCTCTCAGGCTGAACCCCCTTGCGTTAGATTAGGTTGTATAATTGACTTAAGATATTAAAATACTGATTAGAATAACTAGATAATACGTTCCACTCTTAGTGATCGACACTCTACTTACCATTATATTCATACTGACCGGGTACACTGCTCGTTAAGTGTGTGTGTTATTGATAAGTCGGCTAAATATAAATTTAAAACTTGAGTAGGCATTAATACTGCTAAACCGCAACGACACATCACGCGCATCAAGCCTCTAACTAGATTAGGAATAGATGTTCCTACTTGTATTATATTAAGAGATGCTAGATTAGAAAATTTTAAACAATCGTTATTAGCATTAGCTGAATCCAATATATGTAATGGTCCAATATATTTCAATTGTTATCCAAATTATTCTGTATCATTATTTGATAAAAATATATTAGATGTTTTAACTCTAAACATAAAAACAAAAAATTTAGAAATTAAAGAAGGATATGATCCATTAGTATTAATATATAGAATATATTATAAAACCATGACTACTACCTTAGAACCAAAAGCTAAGCTTAAGTCATCAAAAAATGAAACTGTAATTTTTGAAGCTAATTTTGAACATTCTAATGTATGTATACCTAAAAGATTAAAATGGGATGAAATAACTAGGAATCAGTCTTGGAAATTAGAAGAAATAATTCAACCTAAACCTTTACAATTAAATAGAGTAGTATCTAACATTATAGAACATACTGATGGAAATATAGAAATAATCTTTGGAAAAGATAAAATTGAATCAGCAAGACACTCAACTTATATACCTGAAGCCTCTAGTTCATCAAGTTTAGATGCAAAATTATATAATCTTAGGAGAACTTAATCTATGAAATTTAAAGAAGTTAACAAAAGCTAAAAGATTTGTTTTTTAGAAAAGTCAAAATTATTGTGCTAATCATGGAAATGTCCAGCGAAATGATGAATATTAAATTTAAATTAAATATAAAGTACTTAAAAGATGAAATGCTAAATGATTATAATAATGAAAAGTTAGTATGGTATTATTTAACATTTAATCAAAGAAAAAGATGGCTTCATGAAATCGAATGGCAATCATATATGTTAAGAAATGAAGAAAATATATTATTCTTTTCATGGTTTCAAATATATTGTATGAAAAATAGTTTGGAATTTCCTTTTAAAGAAGGAATTGATGTAACTACTGAAATAAATAAGGTTTATAAAAATTTAAAAACAGATGAAAAAGAAATAGGTATTCATCCACCATATAATGATATATTAATTGAAAAGGATAATAAACAATATGTAGCAACGCCTTTAGCTAACAGAAGTGAAGACAATGGGAAATCATTGTCAAATATAATTAATCAAAATAATTATACTAACGAAATATTAAACACTATAGGACAACAATTAGATAGAATTGAAAATAATCATAGTAACAATGAAGCCAGTACATCAAATCCTAAAGATGAGAAAATTGAAGAAAATCCTTTATTCGTACCATA
The DNA here is from genome assembly GCA_021014915.2 of Artemisia tridentata subsp. tridentata. Taxonomy (NCBI): domain Eukaryota; kingdom Viridiplantae; phylum Streptophyta; class Magnoliopsida; order Asterales; family Asteraceae; genus Artemisia; species Artemisia tridentata. The sequence continues at coordinate 25,898,844 of CP139501.1, read as the reverse complement.
TAATATAAACAATACAAAGCAATCTATAAATTTGGGAAAACAAAATAAGATACTAAAAGAAATAGAAGAAAGATTATCAAATTTTCATATAAATGAAAAAATAAATGTTATCAATAATGAAGATGAAAGCATATCAGAAATTGAAGAACAATTTAACACCTTAGAAGTTAATAAAATAAAATATAATTCAAAACCTGAAGTAAAAAATTATTATCCTAGACCAACAATGCCTGATCTACAATACGAAGAAAGAAATATTTTAATTCAATCAAAATATGATGGTTCATCTATTTATGAATGGAATATTGATGGTTTATCAGAATATCTTATATTAAACAAATTAAATGAAATGACTATGGCATCAAATGCTTATAAGTTACAAGAAAATTCTGATGATTCAATATTTAGCCTTTTAACATCCGGATTCACGGGAATTTTAAAAGGATGGTGGGATTCTTATGTTTCTGAAAGTAAAAAAACAGCTATAAAAGAAACTAAAAAGGTAATTGTTAAAGAAGAAAATGGTCAACGGGTTCAAACAAGAGTTGATGATTCTGTTAATACATTATTATTTGCTATATTAAAGAATTTTGTTGGAAATCCTGCTGCATATCAAGAAAGAAATTCGACTATATTACCAAACTTAACATGTAGAAAATTACAGGATTTTAGATGGTATAAAGATGTATTTTTAGCAAAAGTCATGACTAGGCCGGATAGTAGTTAAGCTTATTGGAAAGAAAGGTTTATAGCAGGTTTACCAAAATTGTTTGCTGAAAGAATAAGAAATAGACTAAATAGAGATTATAATAATGTTATACCATGGATAGAATTAACTTATGGAGAAATTATAAATTATATTAATCAAGAAGGTTTAGCTATTTGTTCAGATTTAAAATTAAAATCTAAAATGAAAAAGGAAGGTATAAATAATAGAAGAGAATTAGGAAACTTTTGTGAACAATATGGTTATGAACCACTAAAATTACCTACGAGTAGATCTAAAAGAACTAAAGAAAATTATAGGATTAGAAAATATAGAAAACCCATTAGAAAATATAAGCAATATGAAAATCAATATGAAAAAAGAAATAAATACAGAAAAAATAGAAAACCTACATTTAATAAAGAAAAAGGATTTAAAGATACTATAATATGTTATAATTGTGGAAAACAAGGTCATACATCGAGAAATTGTTATACTAAGAAAAAGATTAATGAGTTAAGCATATCTGATGAACTTAAAGATCAAATTATTAAAATTATGATAAATGATGATTCAAGTGATTCTAGTATTTCAGATTATGAAGAAGATGACTTAAATATTGTTGAAAATTCATCCGATACTAGCAGTGATTCTGAAAATTGTGAATGTATAGGAAATTGTACATGTGATTATAAAGAAATAAATGCTATAACCAAGGAAGATGAAAATCTACAAATATTAATTGAATTAATGAATAAAATAGAAGATAAAGATATAAAGCAAGTTTATTTAGATAGATTAAATGAACAACTAAAAGATAAAAATAATAAAAAATCCATTGAAACCAATAATGTTCAAGAATATAATTTTAATGAAATATGTCAGAGATTTTATCAAGAACCAAAGAAAATAACTATTTCAGATTTACAAGAAGAACTAAAAATAATAAAATCCGAAATAACCATATTAAAACAAAAGGTTAAAATTTTAGAAGAAAATAAAATGGAAAACAAGAAAGAAAAGAAGAAAGATAAATAAGATGAAGGAACTTCAAATATCAATAATGCTGAAACTATAATAAATCATATACAAAGTATCAGTACTCAAAGATGGTATACTAAACTTAATATTGTAGTCAATGGAGAATTTAAATTATCTTTGATAGCTTTACTTGATTCAGGAGCAGATTTAAATTGTATACAAGAAGGATTAATTCCAACACAATATTATGAAAAATCATCGCAAAGGCTTGGAGCTGCCAATAAATCTAAACTTGAGATAAAATATAAATTATCCAATGTACATATATGTAAAGATAATTATTGTTTCAAAACACCACTTATATTAGTCAAGAATCTGAGTTCTCAACTTATATTAGGACAACCATTCTTAATTCAATTATATCCAATATCCTCTATAAGCGAGAAAGGTCTTTCTACAAAAATATTAATGAAAGAAATTACGTTTGAATTTGTAACACCATTAATAACTAGAGAAATTAATCTATTAGAAAATAAACAAAAACATGTCAAATACTTAGTCAATGAAATAAGTAATAAAAGAATAGAAGAACAAGTACAAAGTAATTCTATACGAAATAAAATAAAACAATTAGAAGAAAAGTTTAAAAATAATGTCTGTGCAACCATCCCAAATGCCTTTTGGAAAAGAAAACAACACATTGTGGAATTACCTTATATCAAAGAATTTAATGAGAAAAATATTCCAACTAAATCAAAATCTATACACATGTCTCAGGAATTAGAAAATCATTGTAAAAAAGAAATACAAGATTTGTTAGATAAAAAGCTTATAAGGCCATCTAAATCACCATGGTCTTGTTCCGCCTTTTGTGTTATAAATAATGCTGAAATTGAAAGAGGAGCACCTAGATTAGTTATAAATTATAAACCTTTGAATAAAGTTCTAGAATGGATAAGATATCCCATACCAAATAAAAGAGATTTGTTGAAAAAATTATTTGATTAAAAAATATTTTCTAAGTTTGATATGAAATCAGGATTTTGGCAAATTCAAATTAATGAAAAAGAAAGATACAAAACTGGATTTAATGTCCCTTTCGGTCATTATGAATGGAATGTCATGCCCTTTTGGTTAAAAAAATGCTCCATCAGAATTTTAGAATATAATGAATGATATTATAATTCCTATAAATGATTTTGCTATAGTTTATATTGATGATGTTCTTATATTCTCCAAAAGTATAGATCAACATTTTAAACATTTAAATATATTTTATGATATTATATACAAAAATGGACTAGCAGTTTCACCTACTAAAATAAGTCTATTTAAAACAGAAATAAGATTTTTAGGCCATAATATAATTCAAGGTACTATAAAACCTATAGAAAGAAGTTTAGAATTTTCAAATAAATTTCCAAATGAAATAAAAGATAAAAAACAATTACAAAGATTTTTAGGATGTCTCAATTATATTCATGATTTCTTTAAAGATTTAGGAATTATATGTAAACCATTATATGATAGATTAAAGAAGAATACTAAACCATGGATTGAAAAACATACCAATATAATTAAACATATAAAAGAAAAGGTAAAACATTTACCATGCTTAAATATACCTCATCCTAATGCAAATTTTATAGTTGAAACAGATGCTAGTGATATAGGTTATGGTGGAATACTAAAACAAAAACTAAATGATAATGATAAAGAACATTTAGTTAGATATTTTTCAGGTTCTTGGAATGGTACTCAAAGAAATTATTCTACTATAAAAAAGGAGATATTAAGTATTGTTCTAAATATTAAAAAATTTGAAGATGATTTGTATATGAAGCCTTTTTTTTATTATTAAGAATTGATTGTTTATCAGCAAAACATGTTTTAGAAAAGGATGTAAAAAATTTGATTTCTAAACAAGTTTTTGTAAGATGGCAAGCTATACTTTGCAATTTTGATTTTGAAATTGAATTTATAAAAGGAGAAAATAATTCTTTACCAGATTTCTTATCAAGAGAATTTTTACAGGGAACATGAATCCATAAAAGAAATCCATTATACCCAAACCTAAACTCCCATCTCCATCAACTCCTCCATCAGCTATATCTCATAACAGATTCACACCACTTACCCAACTTAGCCCATATTCACCCTCATACTATGGTAATACTAGACCATCATATTCTGCCTTAGTTCATATGAATCAAGGATGTTCATCCACAGCTAAGCCAGAAACACATACAAATCCGTATTATCAAGTTATCAAAATTCTAGAACCTTATGATGAAAAATTATTGAAACAAGGTTTTAAAACTCTAATGAATTTTTATTTCCTGAAAATACTCATTTTTATTCAAATGATTTTCAAACTCGTGAATACTATGAATCTATTCTTATGGAAAGCAGATCCGTTGATATACAACATAATCGCAATGAAAAGGATCCTCATCAAATTGATTTTAGCAAAGTTAGAATAAAAAAGATTTTGTCTATTGAAGACTGGGGTACTGAACCCTATAAAAATAAACCCCTTCTTAGACACCCAGAATATCCAGCATATAATTATTATGATTACCAGGATGCTTGGACAAAAGCATTTTTCTTAAAGAATTATAGTCATACTTGGTTCTTCCGTTTTACTAAAGAATTTTCAAATAACCCAAAATCATATCCAAGATGGTTTGTCAACTGGTTCAAATACATGGGAAGTCTTCCTGAAATATTCCCTCCAAGAATTTTAGAAGGATACAATAAATATAAACAAATGTTTTATCAAGAAGGTGTACCTCCTTTCGAGTATACTTTACAATTTTCAATTATATTCAGGATCCCTTGGATCATATATATATATATATATATATATACTAATATAATATATATATATATATATATATATATATATATATATATATACCTTATATATATATATATATATATATATATATATATATATATATATATATTAACCAATATGCTCATGAATTGAAAATTACCGATATACTCATGAATTGAAACTGAAATGAAATCCATATTAATCTTGAAGTCGAAAACTCATGAATTTAACCTTGAATGTTGTGATTGATGTTAGATTCCTTACGAGAAAACCATATGTTTGGTTGGTTGTAGGCTCCATCTCAAGCGGTCCTAGAAACCGTAAAACTATTTTGGTTCATTAATGTTAGATTCCTTACAAGAGAACTATATCATGAGTATATTATTGGTTGTAAAACTCATTAATTTAACTTCCAATGTCAAACGATCATTTTCTTCCAAATAAGAAGGCCTATTCACATTGAGTATTCAACAACCAAATTCAACAACTACAACATAATTTATCCAATAAAAAAAGGATACAATTGTAATTTAAAACAAGCCATGATGTTAGTGACCCACTTCCCTTTCTAATCCTTCCAATTTTGAAAGAAACAAATCTACACAAAAAAGCCATAACTTTCCATCCCCTATCTTTCCATTTAAAATAAGGGCTTGTTTGTTTAATTTTTTCATTAAGTCGTGTTAATTAACAAATGACTTAACGTGTAGACCCTCACTTTTATCACTTTTTATTTTCAGTCATTTTAATTGATTAAGTGAAAAATAAACAACTTATCACATAACTTAATAAATTAAGCTTTTTCATATTAAGTTGCATTCAAACATCACCTAAAACTCAAGAATACCAATATTTGTAGTTTCCCTTCCTATCCCTTATCTTTCCATCTTAAAAAATGAAAAAAAAAAAAAAAACTCGAGAACAAATGTATTTTTTAGCAAGAGCTAAAGTAGCTATAAAAAAACTGTTATTATCCCTATCAAAGAGATAAAATTCATTATGTGAGGTATGAATATGAAAAAAGGCATAAGTCGAGCTACAAGAAATATTCCCGCTGCTACAATCGTAGCAGCATGTATAAGAGCCGAAATAGGAGTCGGCCCTTCCATTGCATCAGGTAACCATACATGAAGGGGGCTAAAACTTATTAGTGTTAAATCGCATAAGAATTCATCGAATTAAATTCGCATACATGATAATCGTTATATTTTTAAGGGTATTTAAGTAATTTGACTAGCTATAAGCCCTTTTATATAGGCTTGGGCTTTTGGAGGCTTATGGCTTATTTTATAAGTCATAAGCCTCCATGATTCTGTGTGACAAACACGGGTATTTTACAAACCAACTTATTTTAAAAGCTCAAGCCCCTATAAGTCTCGATAAGCCGGTTGCCAAACATAGGATTTGTGTTAGTTTTAGATAATGCCCTATGGTTGTAAACTTGTAAAGGTTTTGTAACAAGTTTTTGTCAATATTTTGAATGTGTCTAGCTTTAAAAAAAATATGAACCGGCTAACTTATTATGAAACTTTATATTCTTTTTTCATGAGAGTAAATTGCAGAAATCATTCTTGTGGTTTGGTTGAATTGCGTGTTTTGTGCGTATTGTTCGGAAAGTGCAGGCAGCCTCCTTGTGAAAAACCTTGAGTCCGATTTCGTCCTTTGACTTAAGTAAAGTTTTTTTTATCTACATTTGCAACCTACATAAGGACATTTTTGTCCGTTCATATGTGTTACGAATTTAATATCCAAACTACTTAAAAAAAAAAAAAAAAAAAAAAACCGATTCCAAAGCCAACACACCCACTTAAATAATAAAAACCATGATTTTGCGATTTTCATATTGAAACATGTGGAATCAATTGATTGTGATGGTCAATTGTTTGTATGGTAATCAGACCATTATCGGTGCTTCGTGAACGCAAACTAGCCAGGACATCAGTTTCACTCTTGCCCTCAAATTGTAATCGTGAACTATATGATATAAAGTTCACATTTTTTCCATTCAGTAAGTGACAAGAGTAATCATTTGTAGGGACGAATTATGGGTTTTTTGCTTTGTTTGATCCACCTGTGTGTGCTCGTTCAGTGGACATTATTCTTGGGTTACTTATGTCAAGAAACCAACTTAAGAAATCATTTACTTCATAGGTTGCTGGAAACGTAGATCGAAGATATGGTTAATTTGCAAGTTGGGTCTTTTTTTTAGTTTGTTTCTTTACGTAAGCTTTGAAAGGTATGTTGAATAACTTGAACATAATTGATCAAAATTTACGATATGGTCAATAAGTTTTGTTATATGCAAGGATGTTCAATATTGCATGGTATCTTCAAGTTTTAATGCTACAACCTTTTTCTATGTTTATAGTGATCAAGTTTTAAACAAATATTTCAACTTATGATGATCGAATTTGATCAAGTTCTTTTTTTTTTTTTTTTCCTCAATGTAAATTTTATTAAGGAAAATGCCTATAAAAGGCAAACAGAACCTACTCAGCTTACCCCCTCTTACCATCTGATGTGATCAAATAAGTACTATCGCAGTTTCCCTTTCCTACTCAGCTTATCCCTTCTTACCATCTGATGTGATCAAATAAGTACTATATTTATGCATCATTAATCCTATGTATATTGCTCAATTATTATACTTTTATATAAGAATTGTTGCTTAATTGCTTACTTTTGTGATTTTCAGTAATTATACAACAATATTGGAAAAGACACGGAAAAACGACGGAACTTGGAGCTAAAACGAATAAAATGCACAAGTCCAGCAAGTGCATACAGTGTATCCACATATGGTGATACATCGTATAATTTACTTATAAGATTTCAAAGAAGATTCATACTCAGAAGAATATGACGTATCCAACGTTGGTTATACGACGTATAAAAGCCCTTGATAGACTAGCCCAAGTCAACCGAATGAAGAATACGGCATATTGAACTTTGGAAATATGCCGTATAGAAGATCTTATCTCTTATCCAATGAAGACGGAAATTGAAGGCATACAACGTATCCAACTCTAGTGATACATCGTATTGATGGAAGACAGACGAAGATTTCCGAATTCTATTGGTGGAGCCTACTCTAGATATCTTGAATACTGCGTATTAACCCCCAATGCGCCGTATCGATGACTCAGATAGAAGACTGTAAATACGAGCCCTAATCTCGTTTTATAGTCACACATTCACAACTCCAACACTAGAAGAACAGAAGGAAGTGAAAAGATCAAGTGAAGAAGTCCTCATATCATCACAAGAATTATAATCGTTTTGTTTTCACATTGATTTCACTATGTTATTCGTTTTCTTATCGTTTGTATTTTGTTTCGTGTTTGCAACTGAGATTATGGGCTAACACCCTTAGGTGTTAGCCATGCTATGAATATTATGTTGATCGGATTCCATTTATTTCGATTTAATGAATTTATGTTGGATAGTTTATATGTTTATCGTTCAAAATATATGTTCGTTTACTTGTTTATTGTTGGATGTCTATTGCTAGATCATAGATTGTTAGATTAATAACATGTGTTTATGATCCTTATTATAGTGGTTGGGGGTTAGTAATGACGATTGTAGAACCGTAGAGGGGGGGGGGGGTGAATACGGTCTTTTTGGCTTCTTCGAAGTTTATTGACTTCAAACCTCAAAGATCAACAACTGGTTATACAACAACAAACACAACCACGAGCACAACCAAAGTATATAAAGCAAGTAAAAGACACCACGATATATGCTGGTTCGGGATGGGGGATTTATACCATCTGTATGTCCAGTTGCGAATCCACGACATGATACTATTCACTAAGTATAATCCTTTCGGTGGACTAAAAACCGTTACAACTTCATTTCACCGATATGCACAAAGATTGGTGCTTACAAAGAAGAGCTACTCCCGACGGTATTCTACCCTTGGAAACCACCCAAAAGAATCTCGCGATTCGACTTCCCACAAAGACCACAAAGACTTGCCACCGGAAGTATCAAACCCTAACTAGATCTCTAACGATCTATGCTTGGTCACCAAGACACAAGACTTCTGTTAGAACCAAATCGAATGAATAAATGTTTGATTGTTCAATCAAGCCCTAACCTAACCTAGAGACTCGATTCGAATAGAAAGGGTATAGATAAGAAGACCCTTGACACAATCACAAGAGTGGATTAGGTTCTTGTGATTCTTCCCTTGCAAAGAATGTGTTATTTCAATAAGATGATAAGAGAGATAGATTAAGATTACAAGATGATAGAATTGAAGGGTAGAGAGAAAAGAAATTAGAGAGAAAGAATGAATGGCAAGGGGTGAGGAATACAAGAGCCAATATGGGGTATTTATAGGCCAAAGTTTCAAACTTGAAAAAGTTTTACGAGGCTGGCGCGCTGGCTGGCATGTCGGAGCACCAGCAACGCGCCAGAAACCTGTAAAGGTTTTTCGTGGGACTTTGGTCTTTAACTACCCGACCTTGCTAAACCCCCAATTGTACTTCATACTTTGACCATTCCATTATTCATCTTCAAGGTCAACCAACTCAAATAGCCATTTGATAAAAATTATTTTGTGAAGTGTTGGGTAAAATCAATTATCAAAAGAGGAAAGAGAGAAGGATGTTGGGTCCATTCAGTACCCAAGCTTCCTTAAACAAGGATTTGAATACAAATTAACCTAAGTGTCACATATCCTTGAACACTCTCATGTCACTGAGTGAACAGTCACTCAGTGAGTTATCTTCAAGATGCCTAGGACGAGTCTAAGAAGAAGGATTCTCCATTCAGTGAGGCGGAACTCCTTGAATGACACCTAAGCCAAAGAAGAAGATAATGGGTTCAGTGAGTGATGACAATAACTCACTGAACTACAGTCTCCTCAACAACTATGAAGAATAAAGACTGAAGACTGAAGACCAAAGACTGAAGAACTTGAAGACGGAAAGAAAGGCAGGACAAGGCGGGTAAGGTTTGAAGAGATAAGGAGAAGTCCTTATCAGGCTGAAGTCAAACTTTCCCTGAAAGGCTTCATAACAAGAACAGTGTCATCACTGTTACTCAGAAAGCAATATTGTCCTATACCCAAAATAGGTTCTTGTAACAGGGACAAAATACATCAGTATTTTATCCTGATTAGTTTAGGTCATCTTTTGTCTTGTAATTAACGGTTGCTCTTGTTACTTGTCTATAAATAGGATCATAAGTTGGAGTAAAAGTGGATAAGTTTGTGCAGTTAATGCTTAGACATTCATAAACCAATTATACTCCTCCAAAGAGCAACCTAGTCCCTGAGATAGCTCAGTGGTTCCTTATAGTTGCCACTTAAGCTTAGCTTAAGTTTAGAGAGGAGACAATACCATACTTGTCATTTCAATTCCAAGTGTTTTTTTTCTGCGAACACTTGGGTATAGATTCTTTTGATTAACTTCTAATAAGAATTTAAACGTTGAAAAACTCTTGTCTTTATCCTTTATGTTATTACTTATTTATCTTGTTAATCAATACATTACTAGGCTATGGAACACGGTTAGCTTAACTTTGTAGTTAACTTTAACCGTGTAACGGGAACAACAAGTGGTATCAGAGCCTCTGGTTTATAAAACTTTTCAAAAACTAAAGAGTGCTCAAAAGGTTTTTAAAACCAAGATCCTACCATGGCTGACAGTAATGTACCCCAACTAGTTGACAAAAAAAGGAGGAAGCTATTCAGCTGTCGCTCCTAGACTAGAAGCTAGTAAATTTAGCAAGTGGAAAAAGCGTATGCTTTGCTACTTGACTGGTATGGAACCATACTACATCACATGTATCAATGAAGGTCCCTTTGTCCCTAAGACAGCTGAAGGGTTACCTAAACCTGAAGCTCAGTGGACAATTGATGAGAGAAGGGTGGTTAACCAAGACCAACGCCTGAAAAGCATCATTATATCTTGTCTTCCTGATGATACAATGGAATCAATCATTAACTATACAACAGCCAAACAAACTTGGCTTGACTTGGTTCACAGCTTTGAGGGTCCCTCAGATACCAAGGAAAACAGGATTATGGACCTGAAACTTGAGTATAACACTTTCAGGGCCAAAGACTCTGAAAGTCTCTCTCTCATACCTATACACGATACAAAACCTTGATCAATGAACTATCTAATGATGGTGCAGTCTTGTCTAAGCATGAAATCAATGTTGGCTTTGTCAACAGTCTCCTTGAGAAGTGGTTAAACTTCTCTCAGGGTCTTAGGAATGCTAATCACATTCAAAATCTTGAGCTCCCTGAGATCTATAGGAAGTTTGTCTATGAGGATAACTTAATCTCAAGGAGATACCCAGACTCAAAGAAAGCTCTTGAGACCAAAAAGACCCTGACAACCATACCCTTATCTACTGCCTTTTATTCTAATGGTGTCGTGCAGGATTTCCAAGAGAATTCTGATGATGAGGCTGATGAGAGAACCAGTGAGGAGTACCTTAATGACTTGCACACTGAATTTCAAGAAAGGGCACTCCTTGCTAACTCTAAACGTTTTATTAAAAGAAATCAGTCAAACTTTTCTAAAGCAAAAGCAAATGAAACCACTGAATGTTTCAAGTGTGGTAAAAAGGGTCATTTTGCAAAAGACTGTTTTTCTAAAACCACCTCAGAACCCTTATACAAATTCTCTGGTAATAGTTCTTCTTCAGGAACTAGCAAGTTTCAACCAAAAATGCTTCAGTCTACTCAACATTTTCAAAACAAAACTGTTAAAAATGATCATAAAGATTTTGAAGCTAAGTATAGAAAAACTAAAGCTAAACTTGCTATCCTTGAGGCTACTCCCTCAATATCTCAGGCTGCTCAAACCACTAAACATGTTCAAACAAAGAACAAGGTACTTGTGGCTGAAGCCTATGACTGGGATGAGGAAGATGTCTCCTTAGATGATGAAGAAGTAAGAGTCAGTGCACTGATGGCACTTTCAGATAATGACAAGCTGGCTGTTGGAAAAAGCCATGCAAGAAATGGAGAGTGGGTTAACATCACCACGAAGAAGGTAAATATTGTTGAACCTAAGACCTTGATAGATCTTTGAGCACTCGAGGATCGTTAGTTATGTTTATGTAATCACAAACACACTAATAGAAAGTCTCTATTACTTGTATTCTAAAGCGGAAATCAAACACAAGTATAAACACAAATAACTAAGAACGGTTTGATCCTCTATGGATCTTTTATTAATACTAAAACTTGTTTTTCAAACTCGTACATAATACATAATGATGTGTTCCTTTTATAGATAAGGAACCCTAAACCGTTTCACAAGAAACATATATTCTAAAAACTAATAGAAGATATGCATTATAATTTCCTAATAAAACTCGTGCATATCCTAACTAATAACAAAATACGCGGAAACACTTCATCAGCAGAAACATAATACACAGAATCTCTACTTCCGCAAAAACACTTCTTCAGCAGATTCCAGCTCTTCGGCAGAATCCATCAGCAGTATTTTTCAGCAGAATTCTTACTTAGCAGAATTCCCAACAATCCTCCCCTAATCTTGAATTTGACATGGTTAAGTTCAAGATTCTTGATAGATCTTTAATACTTCAGAAAAAGAGGAATGAATTCGAACATCAGCAACAAAGAATCAAAAGAACCATATCTCTATGAATGGAAAAACTTTAAACTTCAGGTCTTTGCAGCAACAAATGACATAGTGTACATCAAAACATTTAAGTTTCATACTATTCTCATCACATCCAGGTGTGGTAACTCCTGTGAGAGGTGAATCATTGAAAATAATGGATTTGATGTCTCTTTCCCAATAGCCATTACTACTGGAGTAGCCAAATGTTTAAGTTCGAAAACTATGGTACACTGATAACCATATGATTTTTAGCAAATCATCAGCTATAAACGGATTTGAGATGTCTTTACCTGTAGCCGTTTGCTCAGGACTAGCCAATTCTTAGTTTCAACTGAAACTTGGTGAATTGAAGACCAAATATGGATACCAAATGTCTTTACCACAAACCATATTTTTGTGGACTAGCCAATTCTTTGGATCCCAGAAAGGGTTACATCCATGGTGAATTGAGAACCATTTAAACTCTTAGGAATAAACCATGGGTGAGTTGAAGTACCCTATAGCTTTGAGCAAGCTATTACAGCTATCAACAGATTTGATGTGTCTTTACCAAAGCTGTACCCTTTGGACTAGCCAACTCTTTGATGGACACAAGTCACATCTGGTGAGTTGATAACCATCAACAGAGTGATATACAACAAACCTGCAGAAAAGTTAGTACAAATATACAATGTTTTTTTTTTTTTTTTTTTTTTTTTTTTTTTTTTTAACTAAGAAATAAAAGAAATAAAACACACAACAAGGATACAAGATACCAGAATCAAGTAGAAGCTTTGTGTTGCAGAAGCTTGGACTTGATTAACCCAATCAATTGTTCAGCATTAGTCATATCATTTGCCACTGGATTAGGAGGAACTTCCAATTTCCTTCTTAACAGTCGTTTCATCAGCTTAATAGACAAAGGATAATGCTGATCAGAAAACATACACACCCTAATCCCAGACTTTGTTTCAACAACATGCACATTCGGGATAGGATAAAATCTCCATGTATCAACCTTCCACTTATGAGAATTCTTCCAAATTGAGTAGCCTATTCCATTTGGAGACTGAGAATCAAAAAGAACTTGAAGATCTCCCAGTAAGTACAAACCAGCACCCTGTGGTGTAAGAGTGGCATAATACTCTGTGACAAGTCGATGGAGAGTAATCAAATCTTGCTTATCCACCAAGTGAAGTATTTCTTGCAAGAAAGTAAACTGCATATAGGAATTATCAATCCTATATATAGTGTTAAGCTGCCCATCAGTCAATGTCCATTGGACCAAAACACTATAAGAACCCTCAGGAAAAGTCTCAGAAGAACCTACTTTGATAAATGTTGTATCAGCAGATTGTAGGTCCACATGCTTTGAAGAACTACCCTTATGAGACTTATGAACTCTAGAGGTCTGCTTCTTAGCTAATCTTACTGATCTCCGGATGGCAATGTATCTTCTGTGAGACATCCTTTTCTTCCTCCTACCAGGTATATAAATTCCCATAGAGAGAGGAGAAGGAGTAGTAACCTTCTCAGATGCACCAGAGGCATCTTCAGTAGGAATAGAAAATGTAGGAACAGAGGAAATTGGAACAGATTCACCTCCTTCATACAATTTTTATAACTCATCTCTGGCCTGTCTAGACTTAGCAGCTTCTTGTTCAGCTTTCCTAACCATATCTGCATTATAGTTGGAAAGATGTGTGCCTTCTTGTTCAGCAGATGTAGAAGAAGGAATGGGATCAGGCTCAATGGATGTGTCAGCAGCATTGGGTATATCTCCAGGAGAAACAAGAATAGAAGAATTTTCAGCAATCACTGATGGTTGTCTCTCAGATGTTTCCTCAGTGGAAATGGAAGATGCAGCAACAGGTTCAGCAGATTGTATCACTTCAGGAGTTTTCTCAGCAGAAAATGAAGCAACACTCTCAACTGTCTTGAGTCTTTTAGCTTCTGAAGCATTCACACTTGCAGCATTCCTCTTCAATTGATTAGAAGCTGGTTTAATACTCTTCATAATCCGATTATATAGACTTGTCAATTCGGATTCAGGTAAAGCCCAGACTTGCTTCTTGGTCAAACCATAGGTATAGATAGAAGTATATTGGTTATAGACCACATTTCGCATATAAGTCTTCATTTGGGCCTCAGTCTGTGGTTTCTCTCTCTTTGCTTTGGCCTTTTGTGCAGCAATAGCCTTTCTCTTGTCAGCTGCAACTTTCTTCTTTTGTTGACCAATAGCCATCATTTGTGCAGGAAAGTTCTCACTATTAAAATCAGCTCCCAAAATACTTTGAGCAAGAGTAGGATTTGAAGCAGCTTGTAAAGTGTAAGAATCCCACTGCTCATCAATAAAATGAACTGATTGTGCATCCAGTTCTCTTTGTCTTTCAGGAGGAAAATTTGAAGTAAACTGATCTACAAGCTTTTGTGCCAATGCCTTACTCTTCATCAAATCTTCATAATCTTTCAGCATTCTTGCTTGTCCAATCCTCTCTTTGTCAGTCATAAGATCAGGACCAAGATCTTCCTCATCCAACACTCCTTTCCTCTTGGTAGCAAGCTCATCAGAAGAATCATCATGAGAAATATCAACAATTGGAACTGTGTCAATATTCGCAGTAGGAACATCAGAAGAAACATCAATATTAGAAACATGTTGAGAAGAATCTTCAACATGTGTAGGAGAGACAACATCTTCAGGATTCAGAACAAAAGTTCTCCCAACAACAAATACTGCAGAAGGAACCTCAGAAGATGTAACACTTGGCACCTTAGAAGTCTCAGTGGAATCCTTGCTCAAATACTGTCTTCTCTTCTTTCTATAGAACTTGAGAGGCTCTTTTGAGTGTGATGATTCAACAGCTTTAGGTGAAGAAGCATGAGTTTGCTGAGCAGCTTCAGCCAACAACTCAAGATGATCCAATTTTATATCCTCCTGCTCTTCATCAGAGGCAAACACAAACTTCCTTTTCTTTTTCTGCCCAAGATGATCTTCTAACTCCTGAATCCTCTTTTTCAATACCACAATCTCACCACCAAGTGAGGATTTGGTATCTGCAAGCTCCTTCTTTAACTTGTTAACTTCTTGAACATTCCTGTTGAGCAAATCATATACATATGTGAGAGTAATAGGGTCCTCAGCTCCACCAGCAGATTGCTCAGTGGTATTGGGAGCTTCATTGGGCCTTTCAAAAGAAACATGTATATGCTCAAAAGTGGGAGAGCTTTCATCAATTGGCTCTCTAACAGGACTAGATGTGGACAGTCTAGTAATCTCAGGTTTAAGAGGTGAAGGTACTTGGGTACCAAGAGACTGGATTGTCTCCTCAACCTCAGGAACAAGCTCATCAGGAGCAACATGAGATGGTGTTAGACTTGGACTAGGTGAATCATGTAAAGGTGAAGGTGTAGGTTGGTCAGGAGAAACATTAGATGCTTCAGCAGTCATGAAAGGGCCCTCATCAATGGCAACTGATGCATTACCATCAGCAGCAACACTAGAAGATGATGGATTACCATCATCAGCAGCATTTGGAGAGGGTGGAGCACCAGTAGCATTACCCTCACCAGCATCATCATTGCCATGTGGCAACATAGCTGGTAGCATAGGGTGATGTGCCCCAACATAATGAGTTTTCATAGAAGCAAACAATCTAGCACTAAGAGCTCCTATGGGACAATAAACTCTTTCTTGGGTTGTTATGTCTAAAATCATTTGTAAAAACCTAGGGTAAATTAAAAATTTATGCTTTTTCTTTTGAATATTTTCAACCATATTATCAATAATAAACTTAGAGAAATTATAAGTCAAACCCTGTGAAAGACATACAATACCACAACCCAATTGGGTAGAGAATTGATCCCATCCTCCAGACTTGTTGCTGATACACTGAAGTAATGTGTGCACCAAAAACCTCCACATGGGACAAAACTTATTCTTGTGCCACATATCTGTGTCAGTACTTTGATAACCAGCAGCTCTTAACCCAGCAAGTATCTCTACAGTGTTGGTGTGATAGACACCACCTTCATCATCCAGTTGCAATCTTTCCCTAATCAAAGCCTCAGTCACCACACACTCTGCTCCATCAATCGTAGCTACTATCTCTGTGTCAGAATGTATGGCAGCAGATGCCCAAAATTGTCTAACCAATGATTCATGTATCACATTTGGAGAATGTGTTAGTGCATAATGAATCTTGGAACGCTTCAAGAAATCCACCATAGGTTCATACAGTTCATGTCCCTTTGCTTTACCTAGAAAAGCAACTTTGTTGTGATCCTTCTTTAATTGTAGTGCCTCCATTGAAGAAATTGTAAGAGATAGGTTATGAATCAAGTGAATGGAAAATGGGTTTAAATTGATTGAAGAGGAAATCAGTTGATTTTGGGCGAAGATTATATGAAGTAGGTTATAAATAGAAGTTACCCAATCATGGTCAAAATTTATCGGAACTGATTGTTGACCGGATCTGACATGGAAAATAACTCCAACATTCGAAATTAACACTTCAGCCGAAATGACGGTCAATCTGCTGATGGAAAGTAAATCAGCAGAATCAACTCAAGTGTAAAAATATCTTCAGTAAATATCTTGAGTTTTACTGTGCCACCCAACTCGCATTAATTACCATCAACCCTTGACTCTGCCTATAAAATAACCCCTAATCTCAATTTACACACATCAATTACCCCCAATTCACATCAAACCCTAATTTCTCAATATTACCATAATTAGTCACATCAAACATGTCTTTTAAACCAGAAATCATCAATCTAACCTCCTCCTCCTCATCATCATCATCATCCAGTGATGGTTGGAGCACTTACTTTCCACCCAGTGCTCAACCATGGACACTCCGATGAGGCGAAAAGTGTACCGCTTTTAAGGGGTCATTTAAGCCCGAAATCGTATTTATTTGATCAAATATTGCCCTAAATCGTTCCTTTTGTCATTTTAGGTACTTTTGAGGAGAAATCTGGAAAAGGAGGCATTTTGGACGTTTTTGGAGCATTAAAGTGAAGAAAACGGCAAAGTCTCAAAATCGGCTGAAATTTACCTTTGACGGCGTCATAATCATCTCTTGACGGCGTCATGCCTTGGCAAGAAAAGTGGGATGTGAAATTTACTCATGACGGGCCAGTGAGTTAGCATGTGAATTCTGACGGCGTCACGCTTTAACTAAATCAAGGGCGTCACGGCTTAAATCATAAGGGGACGGCGTCACGTTCATGATCCGACGGCGTCAAGCCTTGATAAGCCAGAATGAATTTTTGAAGAGCTAAAGAGGGACGGCGTCAGGAAGGTCACCCGGGAACCCTAAAAGCGGCGAGGTGACGGCGTCACAATGCATAAGGTGACGCCGTCAGATCCAAAAATCTATATATAGTTTTCTAATTTTTTGTCATTAAGAGAGAGCTGAGTGTGTGGAATTTTGGGATAAAACCCTAAGACGATTTTAGCTACTTTTTCAGGGCTTCTTGCCTTGAGATCTTCCATGTTTCATTGAAAGATAAGTTATCAATTAATCATTCAATATGTCTATGTGTTGTTTGATTCTATCTTATGCTTGTCTTTTGTTTAACATGTTAGGCTAATTTTATCTTGTGTTTGCTTAGATCTAATGAAACCTAGCTATTGATTATTGGTTGTTAGTGTGTTGTTAGTTGTATTGGATGATTGTTTATCTATGTTAGGCTTAAGAAAACTGGCTAACTTCCTATTCGGTAACTTGCTTGAACGTCTTAAGAAACATGAACCAAACGCGTACTAAAGGTTTTTATGGTTGTATTTAATGCACAAGCGAATTCTAGTGATCCCATGTTAGGAGCTTCCTAGCCGGCTCGACATAGGAGTGAAGTAGGAGCTTGTAGAGTTTGGGGAAGTAAGTACGCCACCCCACGAATGGTATTAAGGAATACACCCGTCATCCACGCGACTAATACACACTAATTAACCGGTAAAAGATAGTTAGGGAGTAAGGAAATCTAAGTAAACACATTTCTCTACACATAAGTTTCTCACCACTTTTCATTTTTGTTATTTTATTTTATTTGCATTCGTAGTCATTTGGGTTAGTTGACTAGCAACTAATTCCGCCCACTCCTTCAAACCCGAGATTTTACTTGCTTTCATAAAATTATAAAAACATAAAAAGAATCTTCCTCAACCCTTAGACCTAATTAGAGTAGCCTTTCATACCTAACGAACACTATTCCCTGTGGAGAACGATCAATCCCCCGTACTTACCACTACACTATACTACATCGGTCAGGTACACTGCCTGGTGGGGTTGTAAGCCTCTTGAGATCCCTCGAGAGGTAAAACCTGTTGTAAGGTTACAAAACCACGCACATCAAGTTTTTGGCGCCGCTGCCGGGGAATAGTTATTGTTTAGGTTGAATTTTTATTTCTATTAGGTCTACTCACTAGATTCCTTTCTAGTGAGATTTTTATTTTATTTTTCTAGGTTTTCTTTAGTCTATCTATTTTCTTCGTGTCTTTGTTCGTAACCATACCGTCCGACATCATGGAAGATGGTAATATCCTTAACCCACACAACCCACCACCACCTCCTAGAGCCCGTACTTTAGGAGGATATTCCCTAATCTTGGATGATGACCCCCCTAATCTTAGAATCACTAGGAGCCGAAGCTCGATAAAGACTCTTGCCACACCTTATGCTGAACCCGAAAGGGAAATGCATAGATTAAGGCGACTCCACCAAGCGGCTGAACCATCCACGATCAATTTTGATGATGCCCTCTCCGAGGAAGAATCCAATCATCATTCTACACCTCCTAGCCCTCAACCCAATCACGATATGGAAGTTCCCGAAATCCCAATCCCCAAATGTCTCAAGGACTACTCTTCTCCCACCCCTCGTGGTTTCTCCAATGCTATCGTTTTTCCAAATGAACACACGGATGGGGTCTTGCGTGCAACTGATATTTGGCTGGTCCAAAGTGTATGCAAGTTTTACGGATTGAAAACTGAAGATCCAATCCAACACATCAAGGACTTCCTGAAAATAGTGGATACCCTCCACACGGACGGAGCCACTAGAGATACCTCCCGGTTGCGATTCTTTCCCCTTACCCTTCATGAAAGAGCCGGAGACTGGTATAACCAACTTCCTTCCGAATCCATCTTCACATGGGAACAGCTTATCTCAAAATTCTATGAGAAATTCTTTCCCATAGGAAGAACTTCAAGGTTGAGAGACGAAATCCTCCGCTTCCATGTTGGACCAGCAGAACCTATTCACAAATCTTGGGTTAGATTTAAGGATCTAATTAGACAGGTCCCTCATCATGGCATTGAACTCTGGCTTCTTGTCCAAATCTTTTATGACAGTGTCTCCAAAAATGACCAATTGGGCATTAATAATTCATCAAAAGGAAAAATAGCCAAACTAAGCGTTGAGGAAGGATGGAATAGAATTGAGGAATACGCGAATGATCAAGACGATACCTGGGATGAACCCGATTCGATCATGAGCGTTTCCAAGATCATGAAAGAGCCTCCTTTTGCTAGCCGGGTGAGTAGATTGAATGATCAGGTATCTTATCTAGACAAGTCGCAACCAACTAAGCGGTTATCAAACCCATACTTGATCTGTGATCAATGTGGTGGCCCGCATGAAGTAGAGGAATGCGAGGATGATACCACCACCGAACAAGCATGCTTGTCAAGCCACGACATCTTCGATGATCCTTCGCTCTTAACTTTCTACCAAAACAATGATTTCACCCCTTGGGGAAATCTTGTGAGAGAAGAGGGAGGAGGAAAATATCCTGACTATCAGGTTAGGAGCACTTTTGAGGATGGTCTCGGGCATTTCACGTTTGAAAAGAATCTGCAACTAAATGGTCTTGACGACTTTATCAATAGCCAACAAACCAACGTGAAGGCCAAATTCGCAGAACTCAACGCCACTCTCGACGGCCTTGGCGAACCACAAAGAGATCCTTTACTCGCCATCACCACTCGTGCTGGAACAACTACTAAGGATCCACCCTACCCAGCTCAACCATCTAACGCCATGAAACCCAACACCCCTCATGAGGAGAATGATAATGTGAACGACGAAAACCCCGAGCAAACCCCTCCGGTAACTCCATCCCCACATGCTCCTGCTAAACAGCCCCTTAAAGTCCCATACCCATCTCGCCTCAAGAATCAAAAGGTCGAAAGTGATAATAAAAGATTCCTGTCATATTTGAAGAATTCGGTCGTCACCATACCCCTTCTTGATGCATGTTATCATATGCCCAAATATAGTGCATACTTCAAGAGGCTGCTCACCAACAGGAAAGGGCTCGAGGGTCTTGTAACCTTAGGAGAAGAATGTTCTGTGGTGACCCAACGAGGGCTACCAAAGAAGGTGGACGACCCAGGTAGTTTCACCTTGCCCTGTTCAATTGGATCTCTTTCAGTCAAAAATGCTTTAGCCGACTTAGGAGCAAGCATCAATCTTATGCCGCATTCCCTGTTCCTCAAGCTAGGGTATTCTGGGTTGAAACCAACCCGTATGAGCATCCAACTGGCCGATAGATCAGTCAAATACCCCTTAGGAATATGCGAGAATGTGCTGGTTAAGGTAGGGAAGTTTAAATTTCCAGTTGACTTCGTCATCCTAGAAATGGAAGAAGATGATCTTGTGCCCATCATTCTAGGAAGACCCTTCCTTGCAACTTCTCGTGCTGTTATTGATGTTCATGACGGCAAACTAACCTTACGAGTGGGGGCCGATAGCATAACCTTCGACATCAAGGACACAATGAATCTTTCTCTCGAAGCAGATAATCAACTGTATTTCATCGAAGAAATCGATGAATTATCCGACGAGATTGATAATTGTGTAGATGAACAGGTGGAAGCTGGTTGGTTGCGAGATGAAGCTTTCTTACCCATCTTAGAGGAGGAGAAGGCTATGGATGTGAATGCAGTCTCCTTCTATCCCAGACAAGAAATCGAACAGCTTGAGCTTCGTAAGCCCGAGAACAAACTTAAACCTTCCATCATCGAGCCACCTGCGGTTGAACTCAAGGAACTCCCAACCAACCTTGAATATGCTTTCCTCCAAGGGAAAGATCAACTTCCGGTAATCATAAGCTCTTCTTTGAAAAGTGAACAAAAGGATAAACTCTTAGGAGTTTTAAAAAAATATAAAGGAGTTATAGCATGGAGTGTAGCCGATATCAAGGGTATTGACTCTACCTTTTGTACGCATAAAATCCTCATGGAGGAGGATTATAAACCCAGCGTACAACCTCAAAGGCGAGTAAATCCCAACATAAAGGAAGTCGTAAAGAAGGAAGTCATTAAGCTCCTAGATGCAGGACTAATTTACCCGATTTCGGACAGTCCATGGGTAAGTCCTGTACAGGTTGTACCAAAAAAGGGAGGAATGACGGTGGTGAAGAACGATAAGGATGAGTTAGTACCTCAACGAACAGTAACTGGATGGCGTGTGTGCATCGATTATAGGAAGTTGAATGATGCAACCCGAAAAGATCATTTCCCTCTCCCATTTATCGACCAAATGTTGGAAAGGTTAGCAGGGCATGAGTACTACTGCTTCCTAGATGGGTTCTCAGGGTATTTCCAAATCCCTATCGCTCCTGAGGACCAAGAAAAGACCACGTTTACATGCCCGTATGGCACCTTCGCCTACAAGCGAATGCCCTTTGGACTATGTAACGCCCCCGCCACTTTCCAGCGCTGCATGACGGCAATCTTCCATGAGTTAATGGAAGACAGCATGGAGGTCTTTATGGATGATTTTTCAGTCTTTGGGAACTCTTTTGATCGCTGTCTTGCTAACCTTGAGAAAATGCTCAAACGTTGTGAGGAGACCAACTTGGTACTAAACTGGGAAAAGTGCCACTTTATGGTAAAAGAAGGGATTGTGCTGGGGCACAAAATTTCAGGAAGTGGAATCGAAGTAGACCGGGCAAAAATTGAAGCTATATCCAAACTTCCCTATCCAACAACTGTCAAGGCAATCCGTAGTTTTTTGGGTCATGCTGGCTTCTATAGGAGATTCATTAAGGATTTCTCAAAGGTAGCTAAACCAATGACTCAGTTACTCATGAAGGATGCCCCGTTCGACTTCTCTCAAGAGTGCAAGGACGCATTCGATCTATTGAAGCAGGAACTTACCCAAGCTCCAATTATGGTTACCCCTAACTGGGAGTTACCCTTTGAAATCATGTGCGATGCTAGTGATTATGCTGTTGGAGCAGTATTAGGCCAAAGGCTTAACAAACACTTTCAGCCAATATACTACGCTAGCAAAACCATGAATCCTGCTCAAGAAAACTACACTACCACTGAAAAGGAATTACTAGCCGTGGTATTCGCTTTTGATAAATTTCGCCAGTATCTTGTCCTTTCTAAAACGGTTGTTTTTACGGATCATTCAGCTATTCGATATCTTTTCGCTAAACAGGATGCTAAACCACGGTTACTTCGTTGGATCCTACTATTGCAAGAGTTCGATGTTGAAATTCGTGATAAGAAAGGAGCAGAGAATCTTGCGGCTGATCATCTCTCTCGTCTTGAAAACCCCAGCCTCGCTGAATCTGACAAGAGTGAGATTCGGGAAACATTTCCTGAAGAGCAGCTCATGTTAATAAATGATTCTGAACCTTGGTATGCGGATTATGCTAACTACCTGGCAAGTAGAGTCATCCCTGAGCATATGAGCAGGCATGAAAAAAAGAGGTTCTTTAATCAATTAAAGTACTACTTTTGGGATGAACCCTTCTTATTTCGAAGATGTCCAGATCAGGTAATCAGGCGTTGTGTTTCGGAAAGAGAGGCTGTCAGAATTATGAAAGAATGTCACGCAGGTCCATCTGGAGGACATCACGGAATAAGAACTACTGCACGAAAGGTCTTCGACGCGGGATTCTATTGGCCGACAATATTTCGTGATGTGAAGGGAATGATACAAACTTGTGACGCATGTCAAAGAGCTGGGAATATCTCTAGGAGGGATGAAGCCCCACAGAATTATATACAAGTTTGTGAGGTTTTTGATGTCTGGGGAATTGATTTCATGGGACCATTCCCATCTTCTGGAGGGAATGAATACATCTTGGTGGCCATTGATTATGTTTCGAAATGGGTGGAAGCACAAGCCCTTAGGACTAACGACGCTAGGGTAGTCATTCATTTCTTAAAGAAATTGTTCGCTAGGTTCGGAATTCCGAAGGCTCTTATTAGTGACAGGGGAACCCATTTTTGCAATTCACAAATGGAGAAAGTCATGAAAAGACATGGAGTCTCTCACCGATTCTCCACCGCTTACCATCCTCAAACAAACGGTCAAGTCGAGAACACTAATAGAGCCATAAAGAGAATTTTAGAGAAAACGGTTAATCAAAACAGAAAAGATTGGTCTTTTAAGCTCGACGAGGCTTTGTGGGCATTTCGAACCGCCTATAAGACACCAATCGGGACAACCCCGTTCCGTATGGTATATGGCAAGGCATGCCACCTTCCAGTAGAACTGGAACACAAAGCATATTGGGCACTTAAGGCTTGTAATTTGGATTATACAGTTGCGGGAACAAATAGATTCTTACAGCTCCAAGAGCTTGATGAGTTGAGATTAGAGGCTTATGAATCTTCCATCACATACAAAGAGAGGGCGAAAAGATGGCATGACCAACGGATTAAGAGACCCAAGGAGTTTTCAGAAGGAGACAAGGTCTTATTATATAATTCTCGCTTAAGGCTATTTCCTGGGAAACTTAAATCTAGATGGTATGGACCTTTTACCGTAAGGAGCTCCTCTAAAACCGGAGCCGTTGTATTAATTGACGACGAGGATAGAGAATTCACTGTGAATATTCAACGAGTCAAGCATTATCAAGAGAATGGTAATGAAATGATCAATGAGGAAGACATAACTTTCGATGAAGAAGTCACGTAATGTACGTGACTTTGAGTCTAGCTACAAGACTCGTTAATAAAGAAAAGCGCTTCTTGGGAGGCAACCCAAGCTTTATTTGTTTTATTTGCTTTGTGTGTTTATTTATTTGTTTGTTTGTTTTTATTTGTTTCCGTATGTGTGTTTAATTTTTATTATTATTGGTTCATGTTCAAAAGTAATTTGCGAAAATGCTTTATTTTGTTTTTAACTTCGTCTTAACTACATATAAAGGTATTTTGCAAAAGATAAGTGTAAGGGAAATCTAAATCGGTTTATTAGAACACAAATTAACATGAATCGTAATAATAATAAATTAACATACATATCCGTATTTGTTTGAGTCAAATGCTTGTATCGAGTCATAGTGATGTTTTGCAGGATTTCCAGGAAGTAAGGTAAAGGTTTTTCGAGAAATTTTCCGGAAACTTAAAATGAAAATTTTTGTCAGGTCATTTCTGACGGCGTCAGGGGTTATAACCTGACGGCGTCAGATTTAATTTCCAGAAATTTTTGAAAGTTTTGTTTTCATAAAAAGTTTTTATTAAAATCCCCAACTTATAATCTCCAGGAATCTGCAAAATTTTCATTCCACAAGCATTATATCCTTATATATAGATTTTTCCCGCCGATGTTATGCAGGTTTTCGTGTTTGTTTTCTCAGGTTTAACAGGTTATTTTGGACAAGGAAATGTTTTTGGATCAAGCTTATGGCGATGCATTAGTCATGGAGCTTCAACATTCTCTTTGGAGGAAGATTTAACCGTGTAATTTCACTATCCAACGAGCGAATCAGGGGAGTATTTGATTTCATTCTTTTACTTTATGCTTTTACATCTTGTTATTTGAACATTGGGGACAATGTTCATCTTAAGTGTAAGGGGAGGGTAAAAGTACGATTTTAGAGAATACAATTACGCTTGATTTTTGTTTGTTTGATAGTAGATGTGTAATAAAACTGAGATAAATACTTGTTAAGGTAATTTTAGTGCCAAATTTAAAATTTTTTACAACATATAGGAGTGAAACTTTGATCTTAATGAGCGTCTCATGGATAGGAGTTATATGACTAGCACAAAAACCGTACCACTAAAAAATTTTCCACCCCAAATATGTGAGGTTCGCCCCTAGAATTGGTAGGAAAAGCATTTTGCTATGATGTGTGTACCGGTAGCACTTAGATTCTAGAACTTGCGTTAGGACCATTCCGAGGCCACAAGTGAGACTACATTCATGTAGTTAGATTTACTACATGATAAGAGGCATTAGGATTAACCCATTGTTTTACACCTGTGTTTTTGTTATAATTACATTGGCTACATTGGTCAAGTAATTCTCCCACACCCCTTTGCGTTGTACTCATTTTTAGTACACGATACCCCTAGTACACCCCTCAGAGCCTATCTTTTCGCTTTGACCTTTAAGCATTTTACTTAAAGGAAGAATTTGTTTACACCCCACTAAAATGTACACCCAAATCGCCTTAGCCTACCTTGTATGCACTCATCTTTAGTGCATTATTGTTACAACATTTGTTTAAACCCAAGTTAATTATCTAATTGATTACATGGTTGCTAAGTCGAGTCATATCCTTGTACATATTGTTTTGGGACGATTGGGACTCATGGGTAAAGTACTAGTATAATGGAGTAATGGGGAAGAATATCATTTATTACCCCCATATGTGCTAAATGTTTTAAAAGTACTCCAAGTTTTTCAATTATCTTAATTCGAGTCATTAGAATAGTTATTTGTAAAGTTATGTAAAAGTTCAAGTGTAAGGGGGATGCAATGCCCCTATGATGTATTATTTTGGATGGTAGGGTAAAAGTGTATGTAAAAAAAAAAAAAAAAAAAAAAAAAAAAAAAAAAAAAAAATCAAGAAAAATACAAAAAAATGAGAAAAAGAAAAAAATAGAAAAAACATACGGACTACCATCCCGTTTCATTTCATGTTTATTTTATGTTTTTGTTATTTTGTTTTTAGCTTAAGATCGAGTCTAGTCTTGGCTTAGCAACATTGTATAGTACATGTAATTGATCAAGATCTTTAACTAGCCACCAGTAAAATATCCTTTATCCAACAAAACCGTGTTTTCCTTTTCCCTACACCTAACATTATAACCCATTTAAAAGCCCTCTTTGATAGTTTATCTTAGGTGCTTACGCCTAGTGGAGGAGGTTTTCGATCCTTTCCCAAGCCTATGGTAATCTATTTGCTATGACAGGTAGTGAGAGATATTTTCCGTTTTCATTTATGAGATTTATTTTGATGACACTTGAGAGATGTGAGTATCTAAACACTACTTGTGAGGTGCTAGTATGTAATCTCCGTGCTTATTATGATTGAAGTGGAACGATTATTTGTTGTAATTACTTTTATGTTTGCATTAAATGACCCCTAACTTGTATTTTGATTAGAATAAAAGCGCATTTGCTTGAGGACAAGCAAATCTCAAGTGTAAGGGTATTTGATGAGGCGAAAAGTGTACCGCTTTTAAGGGGTCATTTAAGCCCGAAATCGTATTTATTTGATCAAATATTGCCCTAAATCGTTCCTTTTGTCATTTTAGGTACTTTTGAGGAGAAATCTGGAAAAGGAGGCATTTTGGACGTTTTTGGAGCATTAAAGTGAAGAAAACGGCAAAGTCTCAAAATCGACTGAAATTTACCTTTGACGGCGTCATAATCATCTCTTGACGGCGTCATGCCTTGGCAAGAAAAGTGGGATGTGAAATTTACTCATGACGGGCCAGTGAGTTAGCATGTGAATTCTGACGGCGTCACGCTTTAACTAAATCAAGGGCGTCACGGCTTAAATCATAAGGGGACGGCGTCACGTTCATGATCCGACGGCGTCAAGCCTTGATAAGCCAGAATGGATTTTTGAAGAGCTAAAGAGGGACGGCGTCAGGAAGGTCACCCGGGAACCCTAAAAGCGGCGAGGTGACGGCGTCACAATGCATAAGGTGACGCCGTCAGATCCAAAAATCTATATATAGTTTTCTAATTTTTTGTCATTAAGAGAGAGCTGAGTGTGTGGAATTTTGGGATAAAACCCTAAGACGATTTTAGCTACTTTTTCAGGGCTTCTTGCCTTGAGATCTTCCATGTTTCATTGAAAGATAAGTTATCAATTAATCATTCAATATGTCTATGTGTTGTTTGATTCTATCTTATGCTTGTCTTTTGTTTAACATGTTAGGCTAATTTTATCTTGTGTTTGCTTAGATCTAATGAAACCTAGCTATTGATTATTGGTTGTTAGTGTGTTGTTAGTTGTATTGGATGATTGTTTATCTATGTTAGGCTTAAGAAAACTGGCTAACTTCCTATTCGGTAACTTGCTTGAACGTCTTAAGAAACATGAACCAAACGCGTACTAAAGGTTTTTATGGTTGTATTTAATGCACAAGCGAATTCTAGTGATCCCATGTTAGGAGCTTCCTAGCCGGCTCGACATAGGAGTGAAGTAGGAGCTTGTAGAGTTTGGGGAAGTAAGTACGCCACCCCACGAATGGTATTAAGGAATACACCCGTCATCCACGCGACTAATACACACTAATTAACCGGTAAAAGATAGTTAGGGAGTAAGGAAATCTAAGTAAACACATTTCTCTACACATAAGTTTCTCACCACTTTTCATTTTTGTTATTTTATTTTATTTGCATTCGTAGTCATTTGGGTTAGTTGACTAGCAACTAATTCCGCCCACTCCTTCAAACCCGAGATTTTACTTGCTTTCATAAAATTATAAAAACATAAAAAGAATCTTCCTCAACCCTTAGACCTAATTAGAGTAGCCTTTCATACCTAACGAACACTATTCCCTGTGGAGAACGATCAATCCCCCGTACTTACCACTACACTATACTACATCGGTCAGGTACACTGCCTGGTGGGGTTGTAAGCCTCTTGAGATCCCTCGAGAGGTAAAACCTGTTGTAAGGTTACAAAACCACGCACATCACTCCGATTAACCAAAAAATCAAGTGAGAAGAAACATGATGTGGAGAACCAAGCAAAGCCTCCATTCCTGCTGAGTCTGATTCTTCTGCTGATTCACGTCCCTTGTTTCTTTATCCAGTAACACAATGAGAGTATGTCTCTCCTTTTCTTTGTACCTCTTCTGAGTATGAAGATGAAGATCCAACATTTATCCCTCCTTCCACACCAGAGAGATCCCAACCAAGGCCACGAAAGTCTAACCTTTCACTTCCAAAATCACGGGAAGTGGTGATTGGTCTTCCTGCTCCAGGATCTGGTGCTACATACCATGGAAGCAGTAGTAAGGGCAAGGGAAAAGGGAAGGTGGAGTAAAGGTGATGTGATGTTGCCAGGGACCAAAGAAATAAAACAAGGTTCTTGAGTATCATCATCGTTTTCATCAATCCATCCTTTCCATTTTCATCTTCAGCTTCTTCATCGTACTGGTCATGCATATCCACCAGCTTTTGTAATAGATGATAGGAGCTAGAATATGTTATGTAGATTTTGTATATGGATGTTCTTGTATTTCATTTGAAGTTGATTGTAAGCTGTAAATTGTTTCTTGAATGAATGAACAAGACTTCTTTTATATCTCATTGAGTAACACTTTTACATTACTTCAGTATTTCTTTTTAGTAGAAATAAGGATCTTCACTTGTACCAGTGATTATGACTTGTGCTTCTCTTCAGTAGAAACAGACTTTAAACTTTAATGACCATGTTCCCAATTAACCAAACTTGTGAATTTCAACATAAAATCAGAAACTGCACATATAGGCATTTCTGCAAAACAGACACAAAGTAGCAAACAAACCAAACAAAAACATACAAAACTTAAAGAACATTAGCTGATTAGTGTTAGCAAACAAAAACATAAACAATAATCTACAAACTTTACAAGTTTTACAACTACTATCCTCCCCTGAGGCTTATGCCTCCCCTCAAACTTTGCAGTTAAGGGTTAAGCATCCCAATATGGACAACTAAGTGTTGAAACCTAGGTCCATCAAAGGCTTTAGTCAATAAATCTACCACATTATCATCTGTGTGAATCTTAATCACCTTTATCAAATGTTTTTCATATGCATCTCTTATAAAATGGTGCCTGATCTCAATATGCTTAGTTCTATTATGAAAAACTGGATTTTTAACTATGCATATGGTACTTTGATTATCAATAAAGATTGTGGTGTTCATGAAATTAAACCCATAATCCAGCAATTGATTTTGTATCCAAAGAACCTGACCACAAAAATTGGCAGCAGCAACATACTCTGCTTCAGTAGATGAGGTAGCAACAATAGTTTGTTTCTTGCATTGCCAAGAAATCAATCTTCTTCCAAGAAATTGGCAACCTCCAGTTGTGGATCTCCTATCCAGATTTGCACCAGCATAATCACTATCACTATATGCTTCCAACTTAAAAGGAGACTCTTTTGTGTACCAAAGACCTAAGTTGGGTTGGCCCTTGAGGTACTTGAAGATCTTTTTGACTGCATTCAAATGGGAAGTAAGTGGAGTGACCTGATGTCTAGAACAAGCACTCACAGCAAATGTAATGTCAGGCCTTGAAGCTGTCAAATACATCAATGAACCAATCATGGATCTGTATAGGTGAACATTCACAGCAGGATCTGGTTCAAGATTGTTCTTTGGTTTTGGAGCTTCATAAGGTGTAGTGGTAGTTCTGACATTGTCCATATCAAACTTCTTCAAAATGTCTTTCACATATTTATCCTGACTGATAAATATACCATCAGGTTTCTGCTTAACTTGTAGACCCAAAAAGAAAGTAAGCTCCCCCATAGCACTCATCTGAAACTCTCCCTTCATCAATTCCTCAAACTCCCTGCACCAAGCTTCTTTAGTGGAGCCAAAGATAATGTCATCCACATAAACTTGCACAAGAATGATGTCTCTGGAATTCTTCTTTATGAAGAGTGTTTTGTCAATGGCACCTCTTTTGTAACCATGCTTCAGCAGAAATGCAGAAAGCCTAGCATACCAAGCTCTTGGTGCCTGATGTAGTCCATAGAGAGCTTTTACAACCTTGTAAACATGCTTTGGTTTATCTGGGTCTTCAAAACCTTTGGGTTGAGTGACATATACCTCCTCTTCAATTTCACCATACAAGAAAGCACCTTTCACATCCATCTAAAATACCATGAAACCCATATAAGATGCATAGGCCAAGAAGATTCTAATGGCCTCAACTCTTGCTACAGGAGCAAAGACTTCATCATAATCAATACCTTCCTCTTGCCTGAACCCCTGAGCCACTAACCTTGCTTTGTTTTTGACCACAATACCCCTTGCATCTCTTTTATTCTTCAAAATCCATTTTGTCCCAATTGCAATCTTCCCTTCAGGTAGTGGTACCAGTATCCAAACCTGCTGATTCTTGAATTGTTGCATCTCATCTTGCATTGCTTCAATCCAGCTTGAGTCTTCAAGAGCTTGAGCAACACTGGTTGGTTCCACTTGAGAAAGAAAACAAGCAAACAGACAATGCTTAAAGTCTGTGTGATTGTCCCTTTGTTGATTTAAGACATAGGAAAGAAAAGCAACTTGACCATACTTAGAACTTTTCACAGTACTTCTAGTTCTAATAGGTGCTTGAGGATCACCAAGAATATTTGATTGGGGATGAGCAATGTTGATCCTATTTGTAGCAATGGGGTTGACATCAATTGTGGTGTCAAGATTGTTCACAGTGGGTCCAAAATCACTGTCATAGGAAGATGAGGTGAAGATGCCAGCTTTGGGTTGGTGATTACCAAGGTTTGAAGGACTTGGAAATCGTGTATATGGCTCTTCAAAGTCTGTGGACACACTAGTAGAAATGGGAGTATTTGCAGTAGGACTGTCAGCAGATTTGATGATGTAACACCCCAACCCGACAAGGGTAAAGATGTCACACTAATGGTTTCATATCAGATCAAAACAAAGCATACATTCCAAGTAATACAAGAAATCTCAAAGGTTACAAATGAAATACTGAAATTTACAAGGTTACAAATGCGAATACTAATTCTAAAATATAAAAACTTCTAAACAACTCTAATCCAGAATAACTATCAAGTCTTCTAAGTCCAAAAGTCTCTTCACTCATACCCAGCATCCAACTAAAACCTGCCGCAGGAAAAGGAATGCGGCTGAGCTTAAAAAGCTTAGTGAACAGATACATATACAAAGCAATGATAATGAAACAGAACTGAAATATGGTGCACGGGAAATATCATGAAGTATAAATAAAGAGACAGAAATATAAAGGAAGAATAGGATAGTCATCTACCACGAGCCCAGAAACTCACAGTCAAAATCTCAAAATCATAATCTCACAGTCATAATCTCACAATCAGAGGGGATACCTCTTAGGCAACCAGATAATATGAGGAGTGTCCTCATGTATCACAATAGTGGAGTGATCAGCTCCTAGAAAATGTGAAAGGCGTGTATTGCACACAAGCACCAGTTACCTCAAAGTCATAAACTCAAATTCATAGTTAAATACACTAAACAAACAAATCTAGGATGCATCCATACACCCCGAACTCAAAATCATAATCTCAAAGTCATAATGGCCATAGCAGATAATATATAAGGGACGGTGTGAGAAATCACTCACCCATACATGAGTCATGCCAATGGTGCATCAAAGACATGGCCAGGTTACCTTCCTTGCTAGGTACACAGAAAATGGCTCGGGTATCAAACTAAGAGTCAGGTCTCAATGTCAAAACAGAATGTCATATCAAAAGGTCATATATCAGAAGGTGCATCTCAAAGTCTCAAAAGTAATATCAAAGGTTCACACAAGGGAACATAGCAATGGCTTTGGGAAAACTTAACTGAATCATAACTCAAAATCAATATCAAGGGAATAAGACACCCTTACTGAGAAAGGGCAGAGTATCTGTACCTTAACGCAAATGAAAGAACACTCAGAAACACAATCACTCCTTCTTCAAAAGATATACCTGAGTTAAGAATCGTTTATTATTTTTAAGTCCCTTTATTCATTCACTGACGTAACTGATTATTGCCATTAGTACTTATTTATTAGTTAAACTCTTAATATTAACATGTTTAGGGTTTTGTCATATTAGAAAAACCATAGATTTCAATTGTGTATCAATACTAATAAGAAATGTCAGTTTGCAAAATAAACTAATACTTGCGTGTACTTGGAGAGAATTTTTTAATTGTTCGATACCGTTTATATTTTACTAACTTTTACAATTTTTACCACGTGACATGCTACAAATGATATTCTCTTTCTATTATTGCTACTGTTGTTGAATATGTTGTGTTCACACATGGGTTCTTAGTTTATTAACCAGATTATTTTTCTTCTGCAGATCGATACAAAAATATACTCCACACACGTTACCAATACCCATTTCGAATTCAAAAAGATAACCACATGAGACCCAAAATTTACCCTCATTCTACCTTGTTCGATTCTATTAAAGACAACACACCCATGAGGACAAGCTCATTCGACACACTCACGACACATAACATGCCCTACTAACGCACACACAAGACACCAACACAACCCATAATGACCACATGAAATGATAGCCCGTTCTACCTTATTCGACCCAAGCTTCTTTTATATATCGCATGTTTTATCCAGGTTCTTGAACATATATTAGAGACCATATACTAACAGCCACATACACACAACAACTCACATGAAATCATGCGTTTATTTTACCACAACACCCCTTGGTTACTGATTTTTATTCGACCCAAACATGACCAGTTCAACGTTCCTATTTTCCCATAGTTCGACACACCAAGACTCCCTTTTTAACTCCTTTGAACATGACACAACTTACTCACAGCCCTCGTTATTCGTCATATGCCTAGTGTTTTCATTTTAGTCGCCAAGATTAAGTGTATTCCTGATTGGTTTTTAGGCCCTGAACATGAGTGATATTGGTCAATACATAGGCAGAAACAAAGACATTAAAACATATTATATAATGAGACCACAACAATCATATGGACGTATAATTTTATGTATTTTCACATGACATGTTACTATTAGTATCGTCATTTTCAGATTTGGTTTTCTCATGACTTATACATAAACGTGTATTATATCTAGAATCACAATAACACCAAGACGATAAGAGTACCTCATGACGGATCAAGTGAACGAAATCAGAACGAAGGACCAAGGCTTAAACCTTTCGAACCAACACCAGGATCGGCACCCACGATCACTTCACTCCACAAAACCTCAATGATCAGTATGCTTTTCCTGATCACCCCTTTGTACGCCTCTTTTATACACCTTATACTCGAATAAGAGAAGAAAAGAACCAACTGCCGCCACTCAAATTTATTTTAGGGTTTCTGAGTTTTGAGTTGTGTGATATTCGGTTGAAATTTTGGAGAGGAGGGGAGGTATTATAGGAATAAAATGCTGAGTAATATGGGATTTGGAAAAACCAGGGATTATTACTTTCCAAATTTAAGATGATTTCAAGATCATTCCATATAATAAGTTATGTACACAAATTTTATTCACTTTGGCTAATTGTAGGCGTGTGATAATATTAGTATAGGTCAAATTATGTAGTTTATATTATGGTCTTTACATTTTAAAATTTCCATGTGGTGGTTCATAATCTCTTAGGTTGGGTTCCAAGTTCAAATAATTACGTATTTTAGAATTTACATTCTTAGGTTATCATAATTGTTTAATTAGTTTAGGAACTTAGTTTATGGACTTCTTTAATTTTTTTATTATAATTTATGTGTTCTTGCAAAATTCAAAATAGAGGGTAATTTAGGGATTTCAACTGAATGGAAAGTGAGGGTTTTACAGATGATGTCAGGAGAAACAGGAGAACTATCAGGAGAACTGTCAGCAGAATCCTGGTTTCCACTGACTGCTTGTGCTGACTCCATACCAAGCCTTACAGCTTCTTGATTGGCTGCATGCTCTTGCTTCTTGAGTCTAGCAAGGTCCTCTGCGTAGTGTGACTCATCTTCAATCTCATCAGAAGTTTCTTGATCACCTGCAAAATGGTTAGGAGAAAAAGAAGGTACAACAATTGTTTGTTCATCATGCTCAGACTCACTATCTGAGTCATCATCCAGGGTACCTGCATTGTTAGTGGGAGACTCTTAAGAACCTGCAGATTGGTTAGCAACATATCTAGTATAGCCCAAGTAATCAGTTAAGTAATCCAGGTCAAAATACCAAGCATGACCTTGACCCTGAACATTAGGCTTGTCTTCTAGATATCTCAGGTTAAGGGTCTCCTCAATCTTTTTAGCATTTAAATTATATACCCTATAAGCCTTACTATGAGCTGAATATCCCACAATATACCCCTCATCAGCTTTCTCATCAAACTTTCCAGTGGATCACTAGTGTTCAAAATGGTCACTTGACATCCAAAAGGTTTGAGATAATGAATATCAGGAACCTTCCCAGTGAGAAGTTCATAAGGTGTCTTGAAATGAGGTCTAGTGATGGATACCCTGTTCAAAACATAACAAGCAGTGCTTACTGCTTCAGTCCAGAACATAGTGGGTAATTTAGAGTCTGCAAGCATGGATCTTGCTGCCTCTATTAAGGTCCTATTCTTTCTTTCAGCAACCCCATTTTGTTGTGGGGTTCTTGGATTGCTATAGTCCCTTTTTATCCCTTTAGACTAACAAAGTTCTATTAAAACAACATTTTTGAACTCTGTCCCATTATCACACCTAATACCTTTAACCTTTTTGTTTAGCTGGTTTTCAACAAGGGTAATAAATTCTTTTAAAATTGGAGATGTTTCATCTTTAGTTTTCAAAAAGAATACCCAACAAAACCTGCTATAGTCATCAGTGATTACTAGGCAGAAGTACTTGTGATCAATACTTCTGATTTGAGTTGGACCAAAGAGATCCATATGCAGCAACTGAAGAGGTTCTGAGATAGTTCTCACAGCTGTAATGGCTTTGTATGAGGCTCTTTGTTGCAGGCAACACAATTGTGCTCATTGGTGAAGACTTTGGAAGGAAGTCCATGAACTAGACCAAGTTTAGAAAGCTTGTTAATGGTCTTGAAATTCACATGAGCCATCCTTCTATGCCATTTTGTAGACTCATCCAGGGATGCTTTAGCCACCAAACATGTTAGGTCACCTTCAGGTTGAACATCATTCAAATTGAATGTGTATAAATTGTAGCTTCTGGGAACTCTCAGCAGAATTGTTGTATCTTCTGGAAGTTTGAAGTCTTTAGAGAGCAGATGACATTCATCCTCAGAGAAGAATACTTTGTTCTTGGTGTCACAAATTTGTGATACTGAGAACAAGTTAAAATGTTGCAGTTCCTTCACATAATACACATTCTCAAAGTCCAAATTAGGTGTTCTGATGGTTCCTTTCCCAGTGATTCTACCATCTCCTCCACCAAAAGTCACATTGCCTCCTCCTTCAATGGGTACAAAATCATGCATCATCTCAATGTTTCCTGACATACTCCTGGAACAACAACTATCTACTATGCCTACTTCTTTACTTTTCAGAGGATGATCCTACAACAACAACAAAAAATATATACAAAATATTAGTACACTTTGGAGACTCAAGTCATTACTGACTTGAGCCTGCCTTGTGGATCATAAGAGTTAGGCCATGTAGATGAATAAGATCCACCATTGTTCTTGGGCCTTCTTTGAAAATAGGGTCCCTTTTTAGTCCAAGAACAATCTGCTGAGGGCTTCACAGCAGTATCCCAATATCCCTTACCCATATACATTGGGTCAATAAATCCAGGCCAATAACCATTCTGAAAATATGAACTAGTTGGTCTCACAAATGGTCTAGCAACAGATCTTCTCCAAGCAGATGGAGAAGGTCTATCAGTAGAATTGCTGGTCTTATTAGTTGCTTGTGGAATAAATGGTGGTATGTCATTAACATTTTTCCACATTGGTCTAGGTTTATTTTGATGAGCACATACACCCATTCTTTGCTCATGAAAATTACAATCCTTAATCAAATGAAATTTACTTCCACAAACAAAACATTTCTTCTTTTTAGAAGATTTATTAAAAGTGAAAGATGTTCCATTACATGCAAAATTATTCAAACCACTAACATTAACAGGATTGTTTTTGACAGAATTAAAAACATTGTTTTGCAAAGAATTAAATGACAAGTCTTCAGAGGAAACTGTCTTTGAATTTGATTCATCAGCAGCAACTCTAACAGGCTTGTAGGGAGTCTTGGGTGTAGGCTTGGGTGAGGTCTTGGTAAGGTCTGACTTTTCACTTGAATTACAACTGGTATAGGTAGTAGACCCTTGGTCAGTGGACTTGTCACTGTCAGAACAAGAGACAAAGTCAGTAGAATTAGATTCAGGGTCTGGCAAGTCACTTGAATTTTTGCCATAAAGATGGTGCGATCCATCAAAGTCTGTGGTGTTGGTGGTAGAGGGCATGTGTTCTCCTCTAATAGGTCCAGGTACAGCATGTAATTTTCCTTCTTTAACAAAATTTGCTAAGCCTGCTGGTGTAGGTTTACCCAGATCATTCCTTGCTTCTAAACCAACATATTTTTTAAAACCTAAACCTACACTAGAGTTTACAGCTTGACTACCATAGAGACAGCTAGCTAACTTATCACCTGACATTAACCAAGTTTTATGATTAGCTATTTCCTTCTCTAGTTTCTCTTTCAGCACTTGGTTTTCTGACTCTATATTAGCTGATGCGTGCGATGTGTCGTTGCGGTTTAGCAGTATTAATGCCTACTCAAGTTTTAAATTTATATTTAGCCGACTTATCAATAACACACACACTTAACGAGCAGTGTACCCGGTCAGTATGAATATAATGGTAAGTAGAGTGTCGATCACTAAGAGTGGAACGTATTATCTAGTTATTCTAATCAGTATTTTAATAAATTAAGTTAGCTATACAACCTATTCTAACGCAAGGGGGTTCAGCCTGAGAGACTGGCACGATTTGGTTGCAATTAAATAATAAACTAAACCAATAGGCACGAATCAGCGAATAGCACACACGTACACAGATAAATACTCGAGACAATAAGAAGATCTGTCCTTATGATTAAGTAGATTGTCACTTGTTTTATTGCTAGTTTTATATGAAGTGTATAGTTCGATGCAACGCACCGAGATTAAGTCCTTTCTCGTTGGTTCTAATCTTATCGGCGAGTAAACCCTTAATGATTACTTATGACTATCCTATTTATCTTTCTTCCTACTTTTCTACAGACGATAGAATGCATAGGCGATCTAATAAATAGGCGAGGGCAGAGGCATGGCGACCCGATCAACGCTCAGCTAGACACAGAGGTTATCAATGCACTAATAAAAGTCACCAAAGACATCAACATATAAACTTTAATTAATGAGAAAGCAGTTTTAAGGGAGTGCAATCTTTCCGTTGTCACATTACACAAGCCACCAATCTTGATGAATTAAAGTTTACTAACACAATAAAACAAAACTACTTAATGAATTAAACACATGCAGCACCTTCTTACAGCTCTTGTATCTTTGTTTGGGTGTGTCTTGTGCTGCCTATTCGTCTGAATTCGTCCTAGGGTTTCTGTACTTCGGTCTTCTGTCGAACTTCGGAACTCTTAATTCGTCTGGTCTTTGGGGTATTTATAGTTTCTGTCTGAGGGTAAGATGCGGCGCATCTAGTAAGTAGATGCGGCGCATTGGCTTAACTTCACGTGGGGTCCAAGATTAATATATTCAGGAATATTCGTACACCGCTAGAAGATGCGGCGTATCTTCATTCTTGGATGCGGCGCATGTCCTCTTGTATCTTGGATCGTATCTGGTGAAATCTTGATAGTGATGCTCCGTATGTAATAAGCGAGATGCGGCGCATCTGGAGCAGAATGGTCTTGATCTTGTACATTTCGGTAGACTCTTAACTTCTTGCATGTTTTGCTCCATAATTAGTCCAAAATTGCCAAGTTTCACCAAATGCTTGTTTTTACCTGAGAATTACAAAAGTAAACGATTAAGTATCAATCCTCATACATAATATAATAAAACAAGTCAAATAATTAGGATAAATGATAGTAATAAAATGTACTTATTTGAGTTCATCATTAGCTTTTTCTTTCTCAGTACGCTTTAAATCAATTCTAGTACATTCTAAATCACTTTCTAACACCCTTATCTTTTCATCATAAGCAAGCTGATTCTTTTGAAACCAAATTTTTTGTCTTTCTAAAGTTTTTAAAGCCTGTTTGTAAGACTCAACTTCTACATAACATTCATTATATTTAGGTTTCAATTCATCATAAGCCTCCTTAAGTTCATTATATCTTTCACTACAACCAAAAACACAATTATGTACCTGAGAGATGCCCATAAAGGCAACTTGATCATGCTGATCCTCTGTAGTACAGCTGGCCAGCAATCCACTCAACTCAGGACCAGAAGCTTCATCATTATCAGGCTCATGTGCCTTCTAGTTGACATGATCATCCAGAGTGACCAAAGCTTTGGAAGATCCATCTTTCACCTGATTCTGCTGATAGGTAGAATACCTAACCTCATCACCAGTCTTCCTATCCTTGCACTCTCTTGAGAAGTGACCCTGCTGACCACATGTATAGCATTTGATCTTCCTCCTATCAAATCTAGCTGGGTCTCTTCCCTGGATACCAAACTTTCTCTCTGATACCAATTGTAAAAAACTAAGATCTAGCTCTTCTAGGATTATAGCAACAATGATTGAGTACGCAGCGGAATAATAAGAACAACACAATCAATGTTACTTAACAAGGTTTTCTTTAAGAGAATTGAAAGAAGAATAACTAAAACACCTGATCCTCTATGGATCTTTTATTAATCACTAATAATGTTTTTCTTGAAGTGTTTCAATATCAATGGCTGTATGTTTCTTATATAGACAAGAAACCCTAATTCCTAATACAGCCTGGCTAACAAAACGTGTAAAGAGATAAACACTAACAAACTCTAAACATATGGGATAACATTTACTAAAACCCACAGTAATACAACTATCAGCAGAAACAAAATAAACTATCGGCAGCAATGAGCTTCAGCAGAAACCATAACTATCGGCAGGAACCAGCTTCCACTATCAGCAGCAATGAGAAACTAAGTATTTCCCAAGATTCCCAACAATCCTCCCCTAATCTTGAGGTTGACTAGGTTAACCTACAAGATTCCATTAAGTCCGTGAGTGGTCCAGAGGATTAAGCTAACATCAGCATCAGGAAGTAACCAGCAACAATCTTCTTGAAGTATATAATTCCAGCAGCAACAGATAAGAACCAGCAGCAACAGGAACATCTTCAAAATACAATCTGGTTACCCCTGACTTAATCTTTCAAACCTTTTGATGTTCAGAGTGAGCATGGCCACCTGCCACTTCAAGTTCATCTCTTCCAAATCCAGAGGATCCACCTGTTCAAAATCCTCAAAAGCAAGTTGCTGCTGATTTTCATAATCAACAACAAAAGAGTGAAGTACATCTTCCAATACACCACTGGACTATGGTTGTGAATTTGATCTGGTGTTGGTGTAGGAAGATGATGCTGAGGAGCTTGGGCTTGAAACTTGAGTCATCTTATTGGAGGTGGTGCTCACAAAAGCTGAGTAATTGGGAGTGGATGAACGAATGGAACTTCTGACATCGGGCTCAAGAGTTTTATGCTTGTTGTAGAGATCATCAAAAGAGAGCATATCCAGTCCACCTTTATCTTTGAGTGCAATGCTCACTTGCAACCAAGATGGAGATAAAGATCGCAAGAACTTTGCATTGCAATCCTCATTGTCTGGCCTGGCCTTTAGCTGATTCAATTGACTCAAAATCCTATGGAACCTGTCATACCCTTTGTGGATACCTTCTTCCTCAGAGACTTGGAATTCTTGAAACTGCTGTTTCAACATTGATTTCCTCATCCTCTTTGACTCATCGTTCCCACCAAACCTAGCCTTGATGGCCATCCAGATGTCCTTTGCATCCTCCATGCAGTGAAAGTCACCCATGTGATCATCTGGAATAGCCTGAAGGAGAATAGTTCTAACTTTATTCTCTCTCTGTACAGTAAGAATCTCTTCAGCAGTTCTAGGATCAACAATGGTAACTCTACCATCAGCATCTTTGATGTGCTTCTTCAAACTATTTCCCTTTTTGACAATTTCCAAAAGATTCCAATCAATATTAGTGATCCAATTCTGCATCTTCATAGCCCACAATTCATACTCTTCCTTCTTGAGGTATGGGAACTTTGCATTGCTGTTGGTGAGAGTGAGTTGTTGCATAGATGAAGATGTGGTGTTATGGTTGTTGTTAACTTCTGATCCATCGTCTGATCCAGGCATTGTTTTGGTTGTTTTGTTTGAGAGGGTGTAAAAGAAAAGATGTTCTTAGTATCACAGAGACTCTCCCGAGGCTCTGATACCACTTGTTGAACCTAAGACCTTGATAGATCTTTGAGCGCTCAAGGATCGTTAGTTATGTTTATGTAATCACAAACTCACTAATAGAAAGTCTCTATTACTTGTATTCTAAAGCGGAAATCAAACACAAGTATAAACACAAATAACTAAGAACGGTTTGATCCTCTATGGATCTTTTATTATTACTAAAACTTGTTTTTCAAACTCGTACATAATACATAATAATGTGTTCATTTTATAGATAAGGAAACCTAAACCGTTTCACAAGAAACGTATATTCTAAAAACTAATAGAAGATATGCATTATAATTTCCTAATAAAACTCGTGCATATCCTAACTAATAACAAAATATGCGAAAACACTTCATCAGCAGAAACATAATACACAGAATCTCTACTTCCGCAGAAACACTTCTTCAGCAGATTCCAGCTCTTCAGCAGAATCCATCAGCAGTATTTTTCAGCAGAATTCTTACTTAGCAGAATTCCCAACAAATATCTTACTATCTATGGATGATGATTCTGACTGGCAATCTTACTTGAATTATATAAATGTTGATCTTAAGTTTATTGAAGAGCGAAGACTTAATTTGTTTTCAAAACACAATAAACTTGTTCTAGAATTAAATAAGTGTAGAGATGAACTACTTGTCTTGAAACAAGCCAAGCTAGAAGCTGTTACACTTCAAATTCAAAACACTAAAATTTTGAAACAAAATCAAGCTCTTCAAACAGAACTCAACAAAGAAGAGGCTGTCATTGAAAGCTAGACAACAAAGAATCCTAAAGTCTATGAAACAGTTAGTCTTATTCCTAGTTCTAAAAAGAAAATCATAGGAGAAGACCAACTCACTGAATCCCTCAGTGAGAGTCATAGTGAAAAGGCCTTTATACCAGCTGGCATATCTTTTGAACAAGAAATGGAGCCTAATTCTAGTGATTGGGTTGAAAGAAACAACCCAGACAGTAAGTTACCTAACTTTGAGACTGGAAAAATCTTGCAACCTGAAAGTCAGGCTATCAAAGATATGCTTGGACTCACTGATAAACCCAGTAGCACTGAGTCTGTCAATGAGTCTGAATCAGAATCACAAACACCTCTCCCACCACTGAAAGTCCTTCAGGGAGCAGCACCATGCTCAGACCTAACACCTTTAGTTTACTTTCAACATTCTCCAAAAGAGAAGTCAGGATTGGGTAGAACAATCCTGAAGAGACCCACACCTGAAGTCTCAATCCCCACTGATGACTCAACACCTTCAGTCTCAACTAAAGTGAACACTAAAAGCCCTGATTTAAAATATGATCAGTTGGCTGAGCTTGTCAGGAAGCTGAGTGAAAAGATTGAATCATCTAAAAAACCTCCTTAATCTAAGATTAAGGAACTCAAACCAGCTTCCTCAAGAACCTCTAAACCAAAACCTCAATAAAGATGCGAACTGTGTAACTATACAAATCATTCCATTGATGACTGTTATAGAATCCTCTTTTGCATGATATGCAAAAAGGAAGATCACAGGACTCTTGATCACTTTTCATACATAGTCTCATCCAATGTTGCAACACACTTTAAAGCACAGGCTTTTCAGTATCCTTCTGGTTCAAAACAGATACAAAGGCAAAAGGCTAAGCTTTTTTCACCTTGTCCACATTGTGGTTTCAATGACCATCATACTGATGATTGTTTAATGTATCCTTGCTGTGACATATGTGGAGATCCCACTCATGACACCTCAGGACATGAAAAGGTAATTCAGGCTAGAAAAGGTACTACCAAGTCCTCTTCTTAGTCTACTGAGTCTACATCAACAACCAAATATAAAGTCTGTGGAAGCACAGTCCATACCACCACTGACCATGCATCAATTGTATCTTTCAAAAAGGCCATCAAAGCCAAGCCCACCAAGAAGTGGGATCATAGGAAAAACTGACACCGTTTACTATTTATGCAGAGACATGCCAGGGAGCCTGTTTGGCATCTAGACAGTGGATGCTCAAGAAGCATGGCTGGTGTGAACTAATATCTGCACAAATATGTGGAAGAACCAGGACCTAAGGTGTTATTTGCTGATAATTCATCATGTCTCACTGAAGGTTATGGTTCAGTAAACTGTAGTGGAATAGTTTTTACTAGGATAGCTTATGTTAATGGCCTCAAGTACAATCTTATCAGTGTCAGTCAACTATGTGATGCAAAATACATAATTCAATTTGATGATAAGCAAGGCACCATCTTTAATGCAAATAAAGAAATTGTTGTTATTGCACCAAGAAGACAAGATGTTTATGTGTTACATATGTCTACTCTAACTCAGAATGGAACTTGTCTTTTTGCTAAAGCCACTGAAACACTAAACTGGCTTTGGCATAAGAGACTCTCCCATCTAAACTTCAAAAACATAAACAATCTTTTCAAACAAAATAAGGTCCTTGGCTTACCATCACTTGTGTTTTCAAAGGATAAACCCTGCTCTGCCTGTGAAAAAGCTAAACATCATAGAGCATCCTTTAAAACCAAACAAAACTTCTCCATCAAAAGCTGCCTTCATCTTCTCCGTATGGATCTTTTTAGACCAGTCAGTCCAATGTCCGTTCTTCATGAGAAGTATTCTCTGGTCATAGTGGATGAATAGTCAAGATACACTTGGGTTTACTTCCTGACCAAAAAGAGTCAGGCAACTGAAACAATCATGTCCTTTGTCAGGAACATTGAAAACCAAAATGACATAAAAGTCAAACAAATTAGGACTGACAATGGGACTAAATTCAAAAACCATGATCTTGAGTGTTTCTGTGTTGAGAAAGGAATTTATAAAAACTTCTCTTTTCCTTACACACCTGAACAAAATGTTGTTGCTGAAAGGAAGAATAGAACACTCATTGAGGCTGCTAGAACAATGCTAAATGGATCAGTATTATCCAAACATTTTTGGACTGAAGCAGTTAAGACTGCCTATTATACTCAAAACAGATCCATCATTGTAAAAAGACATAGTAAAACTCCTTATGAGTTATTCAAAGGAAGAATCCCTGACATCAGCTATTTTCATGTCTTTGGGTGCCATGTGTTTATTCATAATCACAAGGATCACTTAGGGAAATTTGATGCTAAAGCTGATGATGGATACTTTCTAGGATACTCTCTTGTCTCTAAAGCCTTCAGGGTGTTCAATACAAGGAGACAACAAACTGAGGAAACATTTCATGTCACCTTTGATGAGAGTACTGAAGCAATCAGATTCTCAAACACCTCAGTGGAAGAAATTGGAATTGATGAATCATCAAGATACCCTCCTAATAGTAGTCCTTCCACTCAATATCAAGCAGATGCTGATATATCCTATTACATTGTCCCACATAACCTCCCTTATCCAA
This sequence comes from Artemisia tridentata subsp. tridentata, assembly GCA_021014915.2. Taxonomy (NCBI): domain Eukaryota; kingdom Viridiplantae; phylum Streptophyta; class Magnoliopsida; order Asterales; family Asteraceae; genus Artemisia; species Artemisia tridentata. The sequence continues at coordinate 25,854,968 of CP139501.1, read as the reverse complement.
CCATCACTGAGTTTGTTGAAGCACAAACATGTTCTGGTGAAATCAATCAGTCTGAACAAATTGTTCAGGAACCAATCAATCTCAGTGATCAACTTGGTCAGTCAGATACTCAAGATCCTGAAAATCTTCAAGTGTCTGCACCTGAACCTACACCACCACCCAATCAGGCCTCTACAAGTTCAAATCAATATCCAAGACCTCAGGATAGTTGGACAAGGTCTAAAGGTATAGAACTTTTCAACATAATTGGAGAGCCCACTGAAGGAATGCTTACTAGAAGCATGGCTGCTAAACTTAAGGCAGCCTCAGCCAATGAATGTCTGTTTGTAGACTTCATCTCCAATATTGAACCTAAGAGTATCAAAGAAGCACTGAAACATCCTAGTTGGATTCAGGCTATGCATGATGAACTTGAACAATTTGACAGAAACAAGGTAATGGCCATGGTCAAATGTCCTTAGGATGTTTCCATCATTGGAAAGAAATGGGTATTCAAGAACAAAACTGATGAAAATGGCATAGTCATTAAGAACAAGGCCAGACTTGTTGCCAAAGGTTATAATCAACAAGAAGGCATTGACTATGAAGAAACATTTCCACCAGTTGTATGAATGGAAGCCATCAGGATCTTTCTTGCATATGCAACCTACATGAACTTCAAAGTAAATCAAATGGATGTAAAAAGTGCCTTCCTCAATGGATCACTGAAAGAAGAAGTTTATGTTCAACAACCTCCTGGATTTGAAAGCAGTGAGTTTCCTGACTATGTCTGCAAGCTTGACAAAGCCCTTTATGGACTGAAACAAGCTCCTAGGGCATGGTATGAAACTCTTTCAGCCTTTCTCATCCAAAATAATTTGTCAGAGGCGAGATAGACAACACCCTGTTTATCTAAAGGACAAAAGAAGATATCATTCTTGTTCAAGTGTATATGGATGACATCATATTCAGCTCAACAAATTACAAACTTTACAAACAGTTTGAAAAACTGATGACAAAGAAATTTGAAATGAGTATGATGGGAGAACTCACTTACTTCCTTAGACTACAAATCAAGTAGACTGATAAGGGAACCTCCATCAGTCAAGAAAATTACACTAGGAGCCTACTAAAAAAGTATGAGCTCAGTGACTGTGCTTCAGTGAAAAATCCAATGGTTCCCCCAAACAACCTAGGTCTTGACCTTGCTGGTATACCAGTAAATCAAACTCTATTCAGGGGTATGAATGGGTCACTGATGTACCTACTTGCATCAAGGCCTGACATTCAATTTTCGGTCTGTTTATGTGCCAGATATCAGTCTGACCCAAGAGAATCACATCTCATAGCTGTAAAAAGATCATCAGGTACCTGAAAGGTACTCCAAATCTTGGATTGTACTACCCTAAATGTTCAGGTTTTGATCTCAAAGGGTACTTAGACTCTGACTATGCAGGCTGCAACATGGATAGGAAAAGTACTTCAGGCTCCTGTCAATTCCTTGGTGGTAAACTAGTCTGTTGGAGTACTAAGAAACAACAATCAGTAGCTATGTTGTTAGGAAATTAAGCTTAAGCAGTTAAGACTGTTGGAGGTAACAGTTAGGACTGTTGAAGATTGAAGTTAAGACTGCTGAAGAGTGTTGAAGACATGAGCAGTTAAGATTGCTGAGTGAAGAAGTTAAGACGGTTTATGATTTATGTAAAGTAGATAAATATGGAAAAGATATTGTGTATATCGTATAAGAATAGATTGATAGTTATCTTGTACAGGAATCCTTGGTCTATAAAAGGATTGCCTAGGTTAAGGTTTAGATACACATTAATAGATTACGATAGTGAGTTCATACGTATTATAGAGATTCAAGGTTGTAAACCCTAGTGATAGGAGATCACTCGTATTATTATTCTAATAATATTGAATCGTTGAAGGTTATTATTCTGTGTTCTTTGTTTATTCAAATCATAAAAAAACACATAAGGTCTTCTAAGTGCTAGCTAGTAAATTCCGCGTGCTAGACTACGTATAATTCTTAGTATCACATCTAACACAAGGAGTGTGTGTAGATCCGGTCAAGTGGTATCAGAGACAGGTTGCTGATACATAGATTTAGAAGATTCGAGAAGAACAAAGATGGACATGGAAACAACACCATCCACAACCAACATTGCTGCTAAGCTTCCTGTGCTTAAACCTAATGAGTTCGACATGTGGAGACTTCGTATTGAGCAGTTTTTCCAAGTGCAAGACTATGCACTGTGGGAGATCATTGAAGATGGAAACTCTTTTACCCCTGTTGAAACAACAACTGTTGTTGAAGGTAAATCTGAGACTAATGTGCAGACAAAGCCAACCACTAATGAAGAGAAGGCAAGGTACAAGAATGATATTAAGGCTAGAAGTTTGCTTCTGATGACCATTCCCAATGATCAGTTGCTGAATTTTAGCAAGTTCAAGTGTGCTAAATCTCTTTTCGAAGCTATTGTTGCAAGATATGGTGGGAATGAAGCCACCAAGAAAACCCAGAAGACCTTTCTCAAGCATCAGTTTGAGAACTTTACTGCAACAAGCAATGAGTCGTTGGATCATATGATCAATAGGCTTCAAAAGTTGGTAAGTCAATTGGCTGTTTTAGGGATTGAGATACCTCAGGAAGATCTCAACTCAAAGTTTCTAAGAAGTCTACCTTCTGAATGGGCTATGCATGTGGTAGTATGGAAAAACAAGCCTGATATAGATTCCATGAGCTTAATGGATCTATATAGAAACTTCAAGATAGTTGAACATGAGATTAAGAAGTTTGCTGGATCAAGCTCAAGCTCAAACTCAGGGAATTTGGCTTTTGTATCAACTCCTAGTTCCTCAAGTCCAGATGAAGAAGTGCAAGTTGCTGGAGCAGTTGGAACTGCTAGTGCAAATCTTGGTACTGCTAGCACCTCAAGCAGTACTAGTGGACTTTTGAATGATGATACTTATTGTGCTTTCTTGACTACTCAGCACAATGGAAGTATGTTGACTCATTCAGATCTTCAAGAGATTGATGAAGATGATATTGAAGAGATGGATATTAAGTGGCAGCTCTCTCTTCTCAGTTTGAGAGCTAGAAGATTCTTGAAGAAGACTGGCAAGAAGATTGTCATAAACAGTAATAATGTTGCAGGGTATGACAAATCCAAGATTGAGTGCTACAATTGCCACATGAAAGGTCATTACTCAAGGGAGTGCAGATTGCCAAGTCAACAAGATGGAAAGAGTAGAGCATATGGAAACAAGTCAAGAGTTGTGGAGGTTACTGATTCAAGCTCAAAAGCCATGGTTGCTATTGATGGCTTAGGATTTGACTGGAGCTATATTGCAGAGGAAGAAGCAGAAGCATCTACAGAGGTTGCTCTCATGGCATTTTCTGATTCTGAGGTACAAGTTTCAAAATGTTCAAAATCTTGTGAATCTTTAAAAGAACTAGAAACACTTAAAACAAGATATGAGAGTCAGTGGAAAGAATTAAAAGAAACTGCTTTTAGCTTAGAAAATCATAAGAGAGCTTTAGCTGTGTTAGAAGAGAAATTTGTTCATTATCAAAACAATGAGTCTAAGTTTTCTGATGATATGATTATTGTTAAGAGAGACTTAATGTTTAGAGAGAATGAAATTACTGTTTTAAAACATGAGCTAGAACAGGTTAAGAAAGCTAAGGAGAACATATAGATGAGTGTAGACACACTAGAATACACATTAAAAGGTGTTCAAAAGATAATTGAGACTCAGATTCTTAATAAAGCTAAGTCAGGCCTAGGATATAAGTCGGTTCCACCTCCTTATAGAGGAATTCCATCACCCAAAGGTATAGACTTAGAACATACAAGACTCCCTGAATTTCAACTACCTGAACTTAACTATGGTCCTCAACCCAAGAAGGATGTAGTTGATAAACCTATGTTTGTAAGTGCAAGTGATAAGTCACTATCTGACGACAAGGTATCTTCTGATAGGTCCTCACCTAAGGACTCAGATGCTCCAACAATTGAGGAATGTACTTCTGATGATGAGGATGATCAGGCTGTGATTAAGCCTGTTAGTGCTGAAGTGGAGGAATCAAAAGTTCCAAAGATGGTTAAACCTGAGACTGTTAGGCCTAGCTCAAATGCCAAACCTTTTGACCAATAGTTAGGTATGCAGAGATGTATAGAACCAAAAACAAGCCAAGAGGTAACCAGAGGAATTGGAATGACCTCAAATCCCACCAATTAGGAAAGGATTTTGTTTGCTTTAGGAAAGCTTGTTACTCTTGTGGTAGCTTTGATCATCTTGCAGCTTTTGTGATAAGTATGTTAGAGGGTATTCAAACAAGAGCATGTGTCTAGAAATACCTAAAACTCCTCCTAGGAATGACAAGATGATACCCAGATCAGTTCTTTTGAGGTATGGACCTAGAGCAGTTTAAACTGCTAGACCAGCAGATCCGACTGTCAGACCTATGAGACCAATTTACCCAAGGCCACCAGTTCAAAATTCAATAACTGTTTTTAAACCTTCATACAAAACTGGTAAAAGAACTTTTTATGAGAAAGCAGTGGTGAAAAACCAAGTTTGGAAACCTAAGGTAACAACTGCCAAGCCAACAGTTCCAACTGCTAGCAGGGTAATTGGTACTGGTGTGAATAAAAACACTGCTAAGGGAAACATGGGTAATGGAGTGAATGCTTCAGCATATTGGGTATGGAGACCAATTAAACCCAATGGTGCTAAGACTGTTTTGAAAAGAATGAATTATGTTGATGCTCGAGGAAAGCCTAAGTCTGTTTTGGCTTGTGTTCCACAAGGAAATTAATTTTTCTTGTTATGTGCATTGTTAGTCATATGCTTGTATCTTGTTTCTTTGTTTTTGGACTAACAATTGCAGGATTGGAGAGAAAACACCAATGGATTATGAATGCTTGATGTTTTGGACTAAATGGTGTTTTGGAGATTAGTATGTGATCTTTGCATACAACAAATGGTAATTGGTTCACCATGTCTTATCCACATAAGAACCAACTAGTCCAGAGCAAACAGTTTCTGGTAAAGACTAATCAAATCCGTTGATGGTTGACAATTTACCAAAAATTGTATGGTTATCAGCTCACCATATCTAAATGTGAAGAGTTGGCTAGTCCAAAGCAAACGGCTATTGGTAAAGACATATCAAATCCGTTGATAGCTGATAGTTTGCTAAAAACTATGTTTGAGCCATGGTATTTTAAAATTTTATTTCAAAAAAGTTGATACGGCTCAACAAAATTTTTCAACAGTTGGGACGGTAAGTACAAAATATTGGTACGGTTCAACTAGCCGTTATGATTGACGTGTCGGTAATTAATTTGGGGTAAAAACTAGCCGTTGGCGGTTTGTTACGATTTTTACTGGATAGATTACGGATTTCGAGGGATCCTCTTATAGATATTTTAACTTTTATTTTATTATATTCTTATGTGGGAAACTAGAAGGGGGGGTTGAATAGTTTACCGGTTTAAAAAACTTCTTTTAAAAATCTTGTTTTAAAAGTATGCTATTGGAAACTTTGATTCGAACTCTATGTGTAATCAATCAACACCAATATGAACTACACACTAAGCTAAGTAATAATAACAAATAAAAGTAAAGATTAGAGTTGGAAAGATCAAACCGAGACAGAGGATTTATAGTGGTTCGGCTACAAAGCTCTTCTTCACCCTACTCCACTCCCCGAGTACCACACTCGAGAGTTTCAAACACTATATCAACAACCTCCCTTCAGGTGGAGAAAACCGTACACATCGCTTATCCTATTACCGACACTAAGCTAGATGTCGAGTGCTAATCTTAGCTAGCACCAATCTACCAAGGTCCACGTGACCAAACACTCAAGCCCAGTGGCTTCAAGAGATCACCAAGATCTCAACACGATCACAATGATCAACACTCACTTCACTCCACTCAACTAACACTAACCTAATGACCCTTGATCTTCTTGATCAATCACACAAGCCCAATGGCTTCAAGGGATGTTCACTATCTCTATAGATCACACTTGATCTTCACTCTCACTCACAAAAAGGAAATAAACTTGATGTATGCTAAGACACAACAAGGTTGTAACAAGTGTTACAAAAACCTATCAACTATAACTCTAGTATCTTCTTGATTACTTGAGTTCTTCTCTTGCTAATGAAGAGGGATGACAACACCTTGTATCAACTTGGATACTTGTGTTCTTCTCTTGCTAGTGAAGAGGTATGAAGAGGATCACTTGAAGGATGATTGGATCACTCTTGAAACAAAGAAAAACTAATCTAAATGAACCTAAGAAGTGAAAGGTGTGAGAGGATTTAGCTAAGGGATTTTTCTGTGTGTGAAGGGTGCCTAAAACTGTGAAAGAGGTGGGTATTTATAGGCAAAGAAAATCTGAACGTTACAAAGAAATTCTGTACGGACGGCTCCGTTAAATACCATACGGCTCCACTAAATTTAGTGGAACCGTGGAGCCGTGCCAGAAAAAGACGCTCCAATTTTTGTCTTTTCTGGTGAAAACTTATTTGGGGAAGGTTGGAGCTGATTTTGGGGGGAAAAATAGCTGTTATGATTTTCAAACTAATTTTTCCATTAAAACATTTCTTAATATTTCAAAAATAATTTGTAATGTGTATTTTTGAAAAAATGTTTTGTCCCATTTAAAATGTGAATTTTCAAAACATAAATTCACTTCTTTGATCACTAGTTCAAGTTGTAACTTTTTTCAAGAGTGATTTGCGTAGAAACGGGATCTTCCGATTAAAAACTTGTTAACGTTAATTTTAACGTAACGTGAGTTCACATTTTGTCATCCTCAAAACGTGAAGTAATCGAAAGATATAAATAACGTTATTAGAAAATTATTTGCATCAACAATCTCCCCCTTTTTGATGATGACAAAATATAAACTCATTTTAGGTTAAAATTAGTTTTAACAAGTTTTTAATGAGTTTACTCCCATTTCTCCCTCTTTTTGTCAAATCAAAAAGGTGGTTAAGGCTCCCCCTTGATGTGTACTCCCCCTCATTTGGAGAACACAAAGGAATCGAGCAATGATTCGTGCTACAAAACAGGGTTAGACGAAAAATAAACAATATCTAACAAGTAGCACATTAGACAAATATCCAACCACAAAAAATTATGGCTAAGTAGCCAAAATGAAAAGCCCGTTTCATAAACATAAAATAAATGTCATACATAAGTATGACTACATTAGGAAAGCAAATAATTCTAACAAGAAGACATATAAACTTCAAGAGTAATATAAGGCTTCAAGATTTGCTTCCAACTTCAAAAGGTTCCTAATCATTTATTTAGGGAGACTAAACATAACCATGTTTAGTTTGGGCTATTGTGTGGTGGAGTTGGTGGAAGGATGATGGGTCCAATGGGTGGTGTGAGGAGGTGTTCAAGGTATGAAAACCTAAAGCTAAGCTCATCTCTAAGGTTCATGATGAGCTCAAAGTTGTGATGACAACAAGCACAACTCAAGGTGTGTGAGTGAAGGGGATACATGATGGGATAACCCATTAAGGGTTGAGGTGATGGTGATAGTGAAGGTGATGATGTGTTGCTCCCAAATTCAAAGGGAGTGTTTGGTGAAAGGGTGAGGGTGAGAGTTAGAGGTTGTGGTGATGTTGAAAGTGATGAGGGTGTTGTGTTAGTTCCCAATTCAAGGGAAGTTGATGGTGATGAGTTGAGTGTTAAGGCTAAAGGGTGAATGGGACTAGGTTGAGATGAGTGTGTGTTGATTCTTGTTGTGGAGGATGAGGATGTAGGTTGGATAGAGGTTGCCTTGGATGGAGCTTGGGGTGTAGTGAAGGAAGATGATGATTTGGTAGAGGTTATAGGTGTATGGGTTTCATCTTCATCATCCAAGGTGAGATCAATGAGGGGAATGTCATTGGTGATAGGTTTAGTTGATGATTGGGGTGTGTTGACATTCTTGATCCATTGATGATGGTATGGTGAATGTGAAGGTGTAAGGATGGGTGTAAGGATGGCAATGCATAATGTTAGCTTAAATAGCCAAATCATAAGCATGCAAGTTTGAAATGTTGGATTTGGGGATTTGGGTGCATGGGAATCAGGTTTTGTTTGCAGATTTTCAGGAAAAGAGAGTCAAAAAGTGGAAGAGAATAGCAGTTTTCGTCTTCCAGAGGCACGGCACCATTAAAGGTGCTACGGCACCACTAAATTTAGTGGAGCCGTGGCCTATTTAATGGAGCCGTGGGCTCTTTTGACCTTCTTTCCAGGTCTGCAGGTTTTAGGCAGCCTAAATAGGGAAATTTTATGGGGAATCCATTGGCTGCAAATCTCAAAGCCTCAAATTACTAAGCACATAGAATTCCTAAAGCTAGTTAAACTAGCAACTAATGTGATCATGTGATCATCTATGTATTTAGGCAACTATTAAGCATGCATGAATACAAGCAAGTTTAACATCTAGTGCATGTAATAAAATAATAGAACATGCATGAACTAGGCAAAGCTCATAATATATTGCTATTGATTAATTTGTCAAAGTAACCAATATTAAGCAAGATATATTAAAGTAATTCATACTAGTTAGAGTTAGATGGTCATGCACAAGACCATATTAATAGTAACTAATAATACTTAAGTCAGTTATACTACTTAAGTTCAACTCCTCTAATGTCTTCACTTCATCACACCTTCATTCATCATCGCTTGATGACACATCATAGTACGGGATTGGATCATCATTATGATCACTTCGAGATGATGTACATTCCCAATATAGAGAAGTGTAGGTGTTTTGGGTTAGAGGTGACATGACGGGTTCGACAAAAAGATATTTATTGTTTCGGAGATGGGGAAAAGTGTTCATAACAAAATGATAGAGACGAGTTAGCAACATGTCATAGGGTATTGCCTTATCGACTCGTCCCCTGACGCCGGCAATTCTTCTTGCCATAAAGTATGCAAGATTGTAGGGTTGCTTGGTGACAAGACAATACAACATGTGAGCACAACACGCCGGAAGTTGTTCACGGTTGTGAGGAAGACAAAAGACATTTTCACGGATGGCTTCTATCCATCTCCGTAAGTGTGGATGAACTTCATCAACAAAAATTTTAAGGAGATCCAAGTCATACACATGAGACTCACGATGTAACACCCCGTGACCA